>CM054112.1:199181786-199641786 GCA_028673005.1 Tanypteryx hageni
CTTCCGGAATAAGGTATTAAATAATTATTTGAAGGAGGACCCTAAAGCGTTTTGGTCCTATGTGAGAGAGGTCCAAGGTAGAGGCCCTACAATACCTTCCCTGCGTAATGACTCGGGTGCCGTTATTCATGATAGCGTAGAGAAAGCCAACCTGTTAAACGGTCATTTTGTAAAAGCATTCACAGCCGTCAGCGACCATTGCGTACATTAGGCACCCGCAATAAGGGGGGACCTGATGGACGATATAGTATTTTCTGAGGTGGGAATAGCAAAGCAATTAAGTTCCATCAGACATAACAAAGCCACTGGCCCCGAAGAAATTCCTGCTCGCGTTTTAAAAGAATTAGCTGAAGAAAAAGCACCTTTTCTTCTGATAATCTTCGAGAAATCCATTTCTCGCGCAGAGGTCCCTAGCGACTGGAGGTTAGCGCACGTTACCCCAATTCATAAGGGCGGCGACAAGGAGAACCCAGAAAATTACAGGCCGATTTCTTTAACTTCGATATCGTGTAAGATTCTCGAGCATATACTCGTTAGCAACATAATGCGATTTCTTGATAGTAATTTATTGTTAGATGATTGTCAACACGGCTTCAGGAAAGGTAGGTCATGTGATACTCAGCTCGGTCTTTTTGTTAATTGTTTACTGAGAAGCGGAGAAAAGAATACGCAGGTCGATGCCATCTTCTTAGATTTTAGGAAAGCCTTTGATAAGGTACCTCACAGGAAGTTAATAACGAAATTAGAAACCTTAGGCGTTAATTCTAAAATTGTTAGTTGGATCCGTGAATTTTTAAATCATAGGAAGCAGATGATTATTATAGATGGGAAATCTTCGAACTTAGTGGAGGTTGTCTCTGGCGTTCCACAGGGTAGTGTAATTGGTCCGTTATTATTTCTTATTTATATAAACGATATCAGCTCAGTAGTCAGAAGTAAAATTAGGCTTTTCGCGGACGACACCGTCATCTATAGAGAAATAAGCAATCCGGAAGACCACCAGTATCTCCAAAATGACCTAGAAGCTATTTCTGCATGGTGTAAGGAATGGCAGTTAGAGATAAACCAAAAGAAAAGCTGCATCATCAACTTCTGGAGAACCAAGAGTATCTCGTTGAATAATAATTATTCGTTGGACGGAGTAGAGATTCCAGTTTCAGACTCGATTAAATACCTCGGAGTCACGATCCATCGTGATCTCTCGTGGGACACCCACATTCGCCGATTGATAGGTGCCGCTAACAAAAAGCTGGCCTTTATAGGGAGAATAGTTCGAAATAGCTCCGAAAAAGTGAAAGAATTATGTTATTTATCCTTGGTTCGACCGCAGGTCGAATATGCTTCAGCTGTGTGGGATCCTTACGAAAAGGGACTCACTAACGAGATAGAAAAGGTTCAGCGCAGGGCAGCTAGATTTGTAAAGAGGAATTACGATAGTAAACAAAGCGTAACATCATTAATAAATAATAATAAATCTGAAATGGACATCGTTAGAGGAACATAGGCTGCAGGCTAGAATTAAACTACTGGAAAAATTTATGTCGGAGGGACTAGCGAATGAGGTAGTAGGACTTATCAGAAGCCCGACGTATCTCGGAAGGCAGGACAGTGAGGATAAGATTCGCGAGATCGACTGTAGAACGGAGCGATATAGAGGATCGTTTTTCCCTAGGACGATAAGAGACCATAATAGAAAAAGATAACATAGGAAAACTATGGACCCTTGGTGCACTGCACCCCCTGCCATCCACCAAAAAGGTGACTTGCAGGGTATAATGTAGATGTAGCCTTTGATATCGGATATAGCCAGTAAGCTCCAACAATTAAGAAAATAAAAAGGAGCGTTACTATGACGTAACTAAGCATAAAATGTTTACAATAGTCACCAGTAGGTGTAGTGGTTGTGGCAGCTAAAAATATAAGATATCTCTTAAACAATGCATTGGGAAATGTTTCAAACAAAGGTTGTAGAAAATTAAATTTCCTACAACTTTTATTTCAATACATTTTTATATTTATCAATATTAAAGCAAATAATTCAAAATAACGGATGTGACAAGAGTAAACACCCACTTCAGGATGACCAATTTTTACCAAAAACTTACCAGTTCTTGTGACTTTCATAAAAATGTTAAGTATAAAATTTCACATTGACCTGATTAATAGTTTTTGTGTTAGAGCACCCACAAAAAGGCTGTCACATACACAAAGACATCGAGAAAATGGCCAAAACATGTTCAGGGGATCACAAAACGTGTATTTCCATTGAAATCTCGAAATCAATTTTTTTCATGAAAACAATACTCTCCCCTATACTACGTACGGAGAAAGTAAAAATAACTCTTAGAAAATATTAACAGCATCATCAACAAGAGGTCTCTATGATTCAGATCACACTTAAATGATATTAATAATTTACACGATACTGAGATGCAGTGGCAGATTTGGAAATTTCCTGCCCCAAGGCCAAATAATTTTTCTTCCCCTTTTTGGCACTTTTTCCAAAAAAACTGCTCATGTATATGGTTTGTCTGCACATCCATCCATCCGCATATCATAATTTATTCATCAAAAGCCTGCGTAATAATAATTTTTTTATTCCTGCCCTGAAATCCCGCTGCCCATTGCATACTTTGGCCTTATTATAAATCTGCTACTGCTGAGATGATATCACTCAAGTAGTGCTTATTAACTTTTGTTGTACAGATTTAAATGCCCATCCACCAACAGCGCCTACATTTAAGAGTATGCATGACCGTTAAAGGTTTAGTCATTCAAATTGAGAACAACACCAAAGATACTATCAAAAATTATCTTACATAGAATAATTTAAAAAATCAGATTCCACACACAAGATGCCATCAGAAGATTATAAACAATAAATTTTACTATTGGATAGACCAATAATGGCCAACTGGTGGCCCAAAGACTAAATTCAGCACGTGGAAGCATTTTATCCATTGTTTTAAATAAAATTCTTTTATCAAATTAACACAAAATTGTGTGCAGAATTCTTCTTAAATATTTGTCAAAATGATGAATATCATTTGTCCAATTAATTATATGGTGTATATTCAATTTGGAATTACAATTATAAATTTTCTGAATGTAGATTATCTGAACATATAGTTTCAGCTCCAAAATACAGTCTGGGCAAGAAAAATGGTCCACAAACATTAAGAAGCTGACCCTCACAGGAGTAGATCTTCGTGGTTATATGTTGACTGAGCAAAACCTTTGAGGTGAACACAAAGTTAAGAAGTTGGCTCTCACTGGAGTAGATCTTTGTGTTCAAAATTCGCGAGTCGTGGGCCTCACAAACAACTATCATCTATGGGCCTTGCAAACCACTATTGTCTAAGGGCTTGGCAAACAACTGTCGCCTAGGAGCCTCACACCTCCTAAATCTGCACCTGTTTGTGGTTATATGTTGACTGAGCAAAACCTTTGAGGTGAACACAAAATTAGAAATACTTTACATAAAAGATTTGAAAATTTTAGATTATACACAGAAAATACATTCAGAATACTTGTAGCATATCTTTACATTCCAAATCATACGCATATGACATTTAAATTTTTCGTACACAGGAAATTAACAGATCAAACCACAGAAAAATATAACCAGTGTCATTCACAATTCAAACATTATGCATAATGTCCTTATAACACAGCCCACTTGTAGAAGAAATTATGAATATACATCCAATACAGCAAGTCTTTATAAGTCAGATATAAGTATTAAAAATTCTTACCAAATAATTCCAAACTTCACATCTCATAATGGTCTTGACATGTGTTCTAACATTCACTGTTATCCTCCTCCCTTGTGATTCCTCTTCTTCTCTCTCCTTACCATCCTAGGTTTTTTTGGAAACCCTTTCTGCTGATAATTTCATGGCATTTTGTCATTTTTTTAAATCTTATCATATGATTTGGAAATAATAAAATCAAAATGAAATCGTTCTTTGTGAACTATGATGATTTGATGAAATCGCTTAGATTGAAAATGACGATAATTACTCATGCACTGTACCAAGGGCAACATACGGTTTCCCATGAATCAACATATTAATATACCATATATACTCGTGTATAGGTCAAGGTTTTAAGACCAAATTTTTAGCGAAAAACTAGGGGGTCGACTTATACACGAGAAATATTTTCAATAGGTTTAAACCTATGACTATTTTTGCTCTGCGGTTATTAAAATTTGATGGAATTTACATTCTTGTTGCACTTGAACTGTATTGATAACTATTGAATACTTAAATACCAATGTATAGAAAGAATAAATTACTATATAATTTGGTGATCCTAAATTGATCTCTGATGCTTGCAGATAATTATGCAATTTTGGTAAACCTAAAGTTCGGTAACGTGATGGCGGCAAGACAGATGCACAATATGGTAGCTCCGTAACATATAAATAAACACCTCATCTGTGATTCACGGAAAGGCATCGCCTACCTCTAAGGGTGGCCGATTAAATTAGCATGGTCAGAGTATTTATGGTATAAAAATTATGGTACTGTGTGCATAACTGGAGCAAAGGTAAACAAGGCGACACTGAGAAAGCAACGAGAAATCGAACTATCATGAGGAAAGGCAGAAAAACGGAAGACAAACGTAAATATAAGATTACGAGGTTTGTAATGAAACAACATAGATAAGGGGAGACATGTAATATTCTTTATTGTAACGTCAGCGGTGCTAGCATCGCTTTGTTTACCTTTTGCATCCTTTCCTTCCAAGTTCACATTTGCCCCGCCAAGATATTGTATTACACACTCATACCTACATATTACAAATATTTGAAACTTACAAAATATTATGCTTCCCCACCGGGTTGAATTGGTTAGGGGTTGGCTTGGTTTTCCTTCCACGTTCATATTTGCACTCTCTGAGGGGTAGGTTCCTCACTTCCTCTTCCAAAAACATGCAAAACATGGATATTCTAGGACCACGTAATACATCTTTCTGCCACTTTATCGTCAATTATGACGCCACCTATCCTCTGCAGTCCATCAGTTTTGTTCCCTGTTCTCTTTTACAAAGATAGGTTCTGAATGAGTGCCAGGACGAAATACAAAGTCTATTCCGAGTCATTCGATCTATTACAAAGGCGTATACAATGTAATGACTTTTGATGTTATGCAGTGGTGCTGTGGGAGACATCGAACTGCTTCGCTGCTACTTTGACACAACGTAGTTATATCGTACTAAAGGAAACTTAACGTGGAAATTAATGGATCAACACGTATTGAATACAAAAAAATTTTCTACTAAAACAAATAATAGAACGCATCTCACAGTCGGAAAGTGTGGGCGAGTGTCTCAAATTTTATAAGTTGAGCTCTGTTTAGTGGTTCGTTCATCATCTTAGAAAACTACAATTGACTGCATAGCCATGATCTGAATTGAAAATATAAATTTAAATTGCTCTGTCACAGTAGTTGTCTTATCTTTCAATGAAAATTTTATATTCTAATTTTCTTTGGAAATGATTTTGCCTGATAGTTAACTTATGCTAAGATTTTGGTATAATAAAAATGGAAATTTCAACTCATGGTTTGCTATATCTAATACTATGATATAATCAACAGCTTTTGTTAATCATCAATGAAGCAAATACAACAACCCTTTTATCAATGAAGTCCGAAGTTGTGAATAAGTCGGCTGTGTGATTTATTTTCACGCATTTTGTTTCTTGTTCTGCATATCGCTCTGCGAATTAACTTGAACTTAAATAAATGAACATGCCCCTGAATCGAATAAGAAGAAATTGGGACAACTTGCACCTACAAGATGGGTAGAACGACATGGTTTGATGCAATTTACTCTTGACGAAATAAGTACCTTGCAGAACCAAGACGCTTTGTCAGGCACCCAAATGCTATCAAGCTCCATTTGTGTTTTTTTTTCTAATTTCACTATACATATACAGTTCAATCATTATTTTCTTACACATTGTCATTGGGGATAGAATTGATAGTGACCTTGATTCAGAACTAAATCATGTGTGATGTCATTGAACAAATAAAAATTATGCAAACTAATTCAGAAGAATATTTTTAAATTATATATCAAACACCATCTGAAAAATCAGTATCTATTGGGATTAAGGTAAGGAAACCAAGGAGTTGCATGAATCGTCGACAGTGAAAACATGCCATCTGAAACTACGGAATAATATTATTGGAGGTCCTTCGCAGACCATATGTTAAGTCAGCTGAATGAGAGATTTTCGAAGCAATGGGAAATGCTTAAATTTAGCAGTATTCTACCTAAAGACGAAATACCAAAACAATGTCAAATAGACGATTTTTTGGGACTTGTTGAGTTCTACACTATCGATTTTCTTTCAACAAATACATAAGTGCATCTTAAAAGCAGAGCTTAGAATGCAGTACAAACGTCATGAAAATTCAACATCTGCAATAGTGCCACACAAAAACACTATTGATGCACAAGCACAGTGTGATAAATTAATTTATCCCAATATTTTTATATTGCTAAAAATATTTGTCCCATTTCCTATTACTACATGCAGCAGTGAATGATCATTTTTGACTTTGCGAAGATTGTAAACATATTTGATGAGCACCATGATTCAAGACCGTTTAAATTATCACTATTAAATGTACACAGAGACATTAAAATTAGTCCTCAATATGTTTTAAATAAATTACAGAAAAGAAAAATTGACATTTTAATTTAAAACTTTTAACATTGTATAATAAAATATTAGTGCAGTTTGTTGTAATTTAATGTTGTTTAATATATTTTTAGGAGTTGAGCCCCCCAAGGGATAATCCTGGGCAGGCACCTGCTGACAGTAATCTAGAAGCAATGACATTCAGCAATGTTATCTTTCAAATCTATTTAGATCAATCCTAAATACAGCTTGTTTCATTAATTCTGCACTTGGGTGTTTCCAAGCCATATTTTTCTAGCTATTAGTAAACTTAGGCAAAAAAATTCCAGAAATTCTCTATACTTATTCCTTGACTAGAAAATTATTCTTCAACAAACTTCAGTAGTACCATCAAATCAACCAATGATTTTATTAGTACTGCAAACTTAAGGTTATAAGGACACTCGACCATAAAAAAGTGTCGTCTCATCCACATCGTTAACTGCACACCCATAACATGCAGGCACATTTAGCTTTTTTTATAATGTCACTGACTTTCTTTAGTTCTTAAGTTGAACAGGAAAATCAATGGGCTGCGAATACCACCATAATATTAATTTTTTTCAATTCTCCCCTCGTTTTCATCCATAGCTTACCGTCAAATTTAACTCCCTTCCAAATAATGTCAAGTACCATTTAGATGCAGAGGCCCAAACTTGTATTGCGCGAATCAAATCAAACGTACGCGGAATCTCCGAGAATAAGAAAAGGATCCAGCTTTAAATACGCGATAGATATTATCTAGACATTTATTTAGAAAATATACAAGAGATTGAATGTAACATACAATATCCGTTTGGAGTTTCAGTTAAGGTGGCATTCAGAATAACTTTAGAAAATTGAATTTTTAATATATTAAATTAAATATAAAATGTTGGCGATGATTAGTCAAATTTAAGGCCTTGTTTTTCCAGTTCAGCCCTGAAAATGACGAATACAAAAAATTAGTAGGAATGACTTGCTATATAAATAAGGTATTTCGTAATTTCTTATGCAACTGCAAGTACCTTAATTGAACACTAAAATCATCTTCTACATTATCATCATCCCAATCGTCTTCCCACACACTTATATCTTCTTCATCCTCATCTTTACCGGTCCAATCTGAAAGAAAACATTCGTAGTTAGTGCGCCAAAACACGAATTGCAAAATGTAGAGAAAAAACTTTTAATTTCCACCTATAACAAAATATGTTATATTTAGGTTGCCTCGCATAATAAGCACACAGATAAACACCCACCTTCAGCAGGAAACTCTTCAAATTCATCGTCTTCCTCTAGAACGCCTAAGTCAACTTTCCCCTTGCTGTCCGCCATTTTAACAAATGAAATGATATTGTGATGTGGTATTTCGGTCAAGGGGCGGCGCTGGTTTTCAAGTTGGTCTGCAGTTCATCATGGCCTGTGAGTACGTTAAGATCTCGAGGGAATATTCTTGAAATGTCATGACTGTAGCTGTGTGTTGTTGGGGATGTAATGAAATATGTTGGTGAAACAAGATTGGTATAGAAAACTGCCGAATATCTGTTGAAGATGGTCTGATTGTCCAGTGGAAAGAATTAGTGGCACATTTGGAAATTAGGTAATGTACAGTTTTTATCTAATCCTGTCTGCTTTTCGTCTCGTGAATTACAAACATATTGGAAATAATTTTAAGCGGTTATCTGTTCTTGCGTAAAGCTGTATATTTTCACATAGTGTTTACTTTTTATCTTTCATTCGTATTTAAAAGGCTCAGAAATGTTTTTTCATTGATAACTATAGATACCATTCAAAAGGAAATATTTTTTCTAGGCGAGTATTTATAGTCAGACGTTTGCATTTTTTCTCAAATTATTTAAGAAAGAGATACTGTGATTCGCGCGAACTAAAATGAGCCTTTTTCGCAGTGTAGTTTCCTTATTTTACAGTCCCCAACCTATTCGCTATGTATTATTTTGGAGATTGAAAAGTTTGTTACGGAAATTATTACATATGATCCTCTTTGAATATTTATATTTTATTAAATATTTGCAAATTTATCCGTTGTGTATTCGAGTATAACAACATTTTAGAATAAAACGCACGCGAAATCTACTACGTTTTATCCATCTAGGAATATATGTTCTCCAGGCTCTTATTAGAATCTTTCTTTTACGAGTCTTTGATCATTACCGGTGAATAAGGAATTTCGACGGAAAAATCTATTTTTTCTAGATCGCATTCCTCTGTACGTCAACGTGCTGAGTTGTCGCGAGAATATCTCGGACGAGTTTGCGTGGGCGTTTGCAAAATATTTTACGGGATTCGACTTATGTGCCTTTATTTATTGCGTCCACAAAGATTCAGAGAAATGAGACGAGCAGAATGGGACAGAAAGAATGAGCAAAAAAGGGATGATTGGAGGGGAGGGACATATGAAGGCTCAGACGGGACAAAACGCATATCGATCCATCCATGTGGAGTGGGAGAATACCGAGCCTCTTCTTCCCTCACCATTCTGCCGCTTTCTCCCGCTCCCCATTCACTCTCCCCCTCCGCCGTTGTGCAGCCCTGATTCCCTTCTGCTCAACCCTAACACAATCCTCTCCCTCTTCCTCTCTTCTTTTTCCTCTTCTTCCCTACAATCCCATCGCGTGACTGTTCCTCCGGATGTATATATATATATATATATATATACAGCACATGCATTCGATGAGATATTCATAGTATTTTCCGGAAGCACGTGGTTTGATGAATTCACGTGTCAGCATTGAGTATTATAGCGATTCCATTTATTTCTTGAAACACTTTCTTTTTACTTTACTTGAGATTTGCTAACTCTGTAAGTTTTCATCCTTGGTAGTTTAGTCGCTACGTTAAAGATGAATTTCGACGACGGCAAAGTTATTACCAACTACGACATCAGTTCGGATGCTTTTTTTCTAAGTATGAAGTGTTCAGAAGGTGAAATGCTGGATGAGCATATATATATATATATATATATATATATATATATATATATATATATATATATATATTATTGCCAGAATAAAATATAATTTAGGCGTTTCGATGCTACGTTTCCTAGTCGTGCCTGTTAATGCTGTTTCGAGATTTCTTCCTGACCAGCGTAACATCTTGTTTGTTTGTACACTTATGGAAAGGGTTTCGTATTTACCTGAAAATATAATTTATGGAACGGCTTTGATCTGTATTAAAATGGCCTTTGTTTCTCTTTTTATATAAAATTATATTTGATCATTTAGTATTGATCGCATCATCCGAGGAAATTTCTTCTGGTCAATTTACTAAAATAACATTTTTACTGTTGATTTTATTTTTCATGTGATTAGTTTTGCATTCATTGAAAATGTACGTTAAATTCTCCATTTGAAAGCATCTGCCAACTTTTCATGTTTTTATGGATCTTTTTGCGTAGCTACGTTAGCCCAGTAATGAGGGTTATTTTCGAAATCTTTGAGTCTTGTGGAGTAGAATGACCATTTTGAAGTGGGCCGCCATATAATTGAGGACTATTTTTTTCATTATATGTTTTGTTTTTCTTGTGATTTATAATCATTTTCCGGCAGCATTTCGATCCGGAATATCGAACGCATAAATTAAGAGTGATTTCCAAGGAATCCCCAATGGAAAGAAATATTGTCCTCTAAACTCAGGTTTTCGTGACCTTGCAGCCTTTCTAACAACAATTCAGCCGGCCGTGTTCGCCGTAATATCACGAACCGGGGTAGTTATATTCCGTTTATGCTTTCTTCTTTTCGTATTTTATCTTTCGAAAAATAACTTCCTTGGTTGCATTTCTTTCGAAAAAGATGCATTCATTTGGTCGTCTCATGTTTTAAGACAAATACACCTTTCTTTTCTCCCTCGTTAATCGAGTTTTCAGTTAATTGGCCGTTTTTTTTTGTATTCATGGCTTTAATATAATTCCGTTTCCGTGACGATTCACGATCAATTCTTGTCCCTCGAAATGTGCTTCACATGCTTCATTATATGGAAGGCAGCTTGATCTTGCTTCAGGAATAACCCCATGCATCTATTTTGCACGTATAGAAAGATTGAACGTTTTATTGGGTCTTTCAATCCTTATGACTGTCGTCTCTGCTGTGAACTTGCAAAGATTCCTGCGCGACTTTGATCCCCGCATCAAAGTTCTACCGAATCGAGAATTTCAGTCCGACGAACCTTTGTGTCGTCTCTCTTATTATGCCGTTAAAGTGTCGTCGATTGTCGTGGCCTTTCGACGACCCTGGTGATTGCAATTCTAGTCTCCCGCCCGAGTACTTAAACTCCGCCATCGTTCAACGCACGCCAGATTCATTAACGTAGAGAGAGAGAGAGAGATAAAAAGAAATCCGCGATATTTTTCGCGATTGATTCGCCCCTCCGTCCTTGCCGCCGGAATCTCTCTTGGCGGGAGTATATCCCAGGATTCCTTTCTTTCTCTTCTCTCCGCGTTGGCGCGTACCCTCTCCGAACCCTTCTCGAGGGGATGATTTTGGCCGGGAGCCTTTTTCTCGCTCTTCTCCTCCCTCTTCTCCTCCCTCTTCTCCTCCCTCTTCTCGTCCCTCTTCTCTCCTCCTCTCTCTCCATTCCTTACTCTTTCCCTCCATCTTTTCCGCCCTCCCAAGTGTGGGGGAAGTGGTTCACGGTTCCTGGCCTTCTCACAGGGCGAGGGAAATGGGAAAGGGGACAGGAAAAAGAAGCAATTCGAATGTAAGAAGGCTCTTGCGAAGGTCGAGGAAGAACCCTAAGAGGTTAAGGGTCCCCCCAATAGGGCGGTGTTAGTGGTGGTTATTGAGGAGTTAAAGAGTGGAGGGTTGGGAGTGAGGAGAGGGGAAGAAAGAGGGAGGAGGTTAAGAAGGAAGTGTGGAGGAGGAGGGAGGAAAAGGCTTTTCAAGTACTTATTCGGAAGATAGTCGTGAAAGGGCACTCAAAACCGAAATCTCCCAGCTAAACGGCCCACTTGCTCCCTTTCGTCAGCGTGGAAGGGGGAAAAACTCTCGAAGGAGGTAATGCGGAAGGATTGTAACATTACAGCTGGCGGATCTCGCGATCTAGGAGAGAGAGAGAGAAAAAAAGGGCTAAAAAAGTAGTAGCGACGGCTAGCACTCTCGTAAAAGTCTCATTGATTGGCTTATTATACTTACTTGTTCCCGCATTTCGTCCCATCTTTTCAAACCTTGTTTTATTTAGCGCTTTTTTATTGTAAAGTACGCGTCTAGGCGGTCGGTGTATATTTTTTCCTCCTCTCCTCCCCCTCTCCACCCTCTCCGTAAGTGCCGCAGCTTGTGACCTACTTGCGAATTAGGGAGAGGCCCAAAAGAGTAGAGTTTTGTGTGTTTGTTGCCCGTACTGATAGAGCGCGAATTTTTTTGCCTGCGAGGAATTTCGTGGAGGCCGTTCCGTAGCTATTACATTATACGTCGCGTCTTGGAAGTTTTTGCACGACTGCGATTCTGAGGACACTCGAAATCCTGGAATCGTCTGTTATGTCGAGGCGGTCATTTTAAAGGCCCCTTTTTTCGCCTTATGACGAAAGCTTTCATCTCCTAAGTGGGCGTTTATTTACGCAACTTGTTTATATACAAAACAGCGAGTCGTTCCTTCGCGTTTTGAGTATTTCTTAAATTTTTTGCCGTTCCATCTGGTGACATGCCTACTGTTAAAGAAGCATTCTTTAAAAACCTTTTTTTAATTTTTAGTACGAACAATACTATTCAACCATATTAAACAGGATGTATGTATGTGTGCATGTATTATTATATATAGAAATATATTTCAAATAGCTGGCGCCATAACTTCGCCATTTCCGTAAAGTTCCCGTTAAAAATTGTCCGAATTTGATTTTAATGCTTAAACCGGAAAACAGAATTTCTCGCCTATTGATGGAGTTCTGTGTTAATTTAAATGTATCTTCAAAAATTACAGAACTTCTCTCAATTTTAACTATCTCGGATTGGTCTTATTTCGCAAAGCATTCATTGATTTTTATAATTGTGATGTAAGTCTGCCATGATATTTTTCTCTATAAATGATGCGTTTTTTATTATTCATTCTAATTCGTTGTTTGAGAATCATGTTAATTATCCTGTCGATAAACTTCGTTCAGCCGCCAGTACAGGCATCCCGCATTTCTTTCTGTATAGCGGGTTAGGAACGCTGCAGGATACTCAACTTTCAAGACGGTAAATTTCTCCCCGAATATTTGGTCGCATCTAATTACTCAATTTTTTAGGTCTTTTACATTACCTTACTGAAAATATCTTTTAGACTCTAAAAATAACTTAAACAGAACTTTTTCCGTTCATGACGAAATAAGGGATTTCGTGCAGTGTGTAAGTTATAGTTTTATGTGGATGCAGAACCGGGACAAGGGCTAGGAGAGCGAGGCCTCCGCTAAAGGGCAGCACAGTTAGGGGCTCGACAAATGACAATTTTAACTTTTAAGTGCTACGTTTTTTATTATAAAATATACTTTATATATTTTATCTTACCTCTGCATTGTAAATGAACTACTGTTTTGAGAGGTAAAATTGTGTACTATATATATTTTCATTGCGAGGAGGGCGTAATATTCAAACCTTGCCTAAGGCGAAAAAATGTCCTGCCTCGGCTATGTGTGAATCACTCGGTTCTAATCTGACGAATATTCCTCAATGAATTCATAATCGAAGCTATTTTATTATACGTTTTACGATCATTGTTTGTTTTCATTTGCCATCGTCTCAGTAATCTTTATTCTGATAGTTTCTTATCTCTTTGGAACATGTCCAGATTTAGCCATTTCCTGAATAGTGTCCAGTTTATTGCCGTTTCAATTTATTACCTCATTGCATGGTGCTATTTCTGCCAGGTAAAGTTGTATGTGCTCGAGTTATTTCTCTTTTTTAAATAAATGGATAAGCACTTACAACATTACAGTGTTTCTTATTTCAAGATTCTGGTCAAATCTATGGTAAATCATCCGCTGTTAACTATTATCCGTTTTAAATGTTACAAATTACTTTAATGAAGACGCTTGTCAATTCACTAATCTTGTTAGCTTTTAGAGATTTATTTGAAGTCTCCACTGGAAGTACGTTTAATGATTCATCGTCTACTTTTATTTTCTTCATCTCACTGCAGTTTCTCCCTTTCCGCTTCCCAATTAAATTCAGTCCTGCAATATTCCTATAATTTTTCGTTTACAAGAGTTCCTTAAAACTAATAATATAAACTTTTCTTTTACTTCGTGTTATAATGCTCCATCGTCGATTTCAGCCGTTCAAATCTTTTGCAATTATAGTAATTTTTTATCCAGAATTTCCGTATTGGCTAGCTGATAAGGTTACCTAGATTTTAAAAGAACTTTCAGTGCATGTATTTACTATTGCTTAGTTTACGGGAAGCAAAATGCATTTCTGCAAAATAGCTAAGTGAAACAAAGTTTCTTTGTCGTAGAATTCCACGTATTTCCTTAACGCAGATCAAACGACAGATCAATCTAAGAACTAAGAGGTATTCGCCATTTGATATAATCCTCATAATGTGATATTGCTTCCCTATTATTAAGAAGCACCGGGAGGGAAATGCAGGCGGTATACCCGAAGCTCAATGTTTATGTTTGATAATATTTTTACATCGAGCTTATAATTCTTAACCCAAAGCCAAAATCGTTTTATAAAACAGCCTATAGGTGACAGAGTGACCATCCCTTTCCTTTAGCATCATGATGGTTATTTTATGTCTGAAATAATTATATTTAGTTTTTTAAACAATTCAGATGTTGGCTTACGGGTACTTTATTTTCCCCCTACTAATAGAATACTACGAATTCTCAGCTTCTTCGGCGTATCGTATATCTACATGCTCTCCGTAAGATCCAGTCCGATCATTAGACTCAGCAAATTAATTTTACGTCGTTCAACCTACCAAAAGCGAAGGCTACTGTGTCTTCTGCTAGCTGCTACACTCCTTAAGCCTAACCTGTCCTTGCTTGGACTTCGCGAACGGATTACCTAGGTACTATCTGCCAATGACGCGCAGATCAAATTTTGGCAACTATTTTTCTGAGGAAAAGGCGCCTTATCAGCCGAAAAATACGGTACCTAGTCAGTTATTGATAATAAATCATCCATCTTTCTGTGTTTGTTCTTGTAGTTAGTTTTTTCTCATAAATTCATAATGCTTCGTGTTGGCTATGTTTCCCGTGTTCTTTTAGTTTTTATCTGGCCTTCTAAGATCATTTCAAGGCTCTTATAGGTTTTTTTTAGCACGAAAATATGTACCCAAAATTGTCACAGATACCTAATGCGTAATAGTCGTTTTTCTGCTCAAATATAACCTAAATATCAGCAAAAATTAATAAATAGCAAATAACATCTGATATGTATAATACATCTGCAGAAGGTTTCAACATTTTTTTATTTCCTGTTGTCTGAAACATTCTTTGTGACAGCATGCATTACGAACTATCACTACATTAGTTAGCTACTATGTATATTCAAATTGCTTTCATTTTGGAATAACCATTTAATTTTTTTTCCTTTTGATGATTTTTTGTGTAATTCTGATTATTTATTTTACTCAAATTTAATAATCGTATTTATATATAATATGGAATGCGTTGGTGTTTTATAAGTAGTGTCACCAAAAATTGTGTGTATTGCATTCTCAAAGTTATGGGTTTTAATCTAATATATAAAAGAGAAAGTTGGTGCGCTAATAACTTGGACACTATAATTGCTGTCGAATTCGAAAGTTTCATGGGCCATCCTATCGACCTGAGGAAAATTTTAGTCTAGGTTTGCAGACCGTGGGGTCTCTTATACCCCGTGGGGTCAAGAAAATACTATTTCCATAAATATGCATGGGAAATGGTGTGGAGTAACCCCAAAATGCCATGCAACCCTTCACTGATGTGGATATAAATATACCTAAATGTTAACTTACGATCACGAGAATGTTCATGTTTTGTCGTACTACATGTCAAATCGCTCGACATTCTCCTTTAAGCGCAAAAATTATCGGTTTAGATTACTATTTTCCAAGGGGCAACAAAGCTAAATTTCTCATTTGTTGTCCTCTTGAAAGGGAGATAGCCACGTAAATATTAATGCAAGGAAAATCCACGCTGATCCACGCCGCGTCTTAGAGGAAAAATAGCCAACGCCAAGATAAAGGGTACAAATGGATTCATGTCTAAATAGTCTTTGAATACTTTTAATGTTAGTCAAATTATTTTTAAGGAATATTATAACATTGTTATCTTTTACCATTAACATTGAAAGATTTATCGCAACATAAATCGATACATTACTTACATTTGCTCGGTAACCAAGATGTTGTTTATTGTTTACGTTTTGGCTAATAGTATTGACATAATCCACATAATTTTATTGCTGATTTAAAGGCCTCGGTGCATCTATCCATGTGGATATTAAGCAAGACGTTAATGCGTAAATGTATTAATGGTAAAACTTTACAATACAATAGATAAAATATTAAATTTAAATGTAAACATCGCTTACTTAATTAAGGAATGGAGAAGGAAAATTCAGGGCTTATGGTGCACTCGGAGTAATTCCTATTTTAATAAAACTGCTCGATTACGCCAAATATTCTTGCAAAAGCAGTCTGCCTTGATTATATGATGAATTCGCCATTGAGATACATCCACGATACATCCTGACAAATATTTCAATGGTTTCTTTAGGTGGTAGTTAAAATTCTGTGTGAACCTCTTCTCCGAATAACATATTTGAGAAATTTGGGGTCACCGACAGCGCGGGACCCCGAGAAATAAAAATCATTTGCTACTTAAAAGAAAACTCTTTCCCGGGCGAAGCCGAGTAACTCCAGCTAGTTATAACTATTTTAATTAAAGTGCGTGAATACGGGGAAACTGCAGGCTTATGAACAACTCTTTGACTTTTTCAAGGCGAAAAGTCTCAGTCCGCTGACTGATATAGCAATTCTTAGAAAATATACTGAAAGAATTGTATGTATGTATGTGTTTTAAGCGAATCAGTCTCTTGAACTACTATCGAAAAAAATCGTACGTAGAGGAATTCATACACAATATTTCCTTTCATAATGCTTGCGGAAATTACCAAAATTATTCTCATAAAGTGGAACTTGATGGGACTATATATAGTATTTTTGCGCCCAGATCTATAAGATGAACATATTCTATTTACAATTAAAACTTTCCTGGTTCAAAAAGTAAAGTTACTGTACGCTTAATTAATTTATAATCGCACATATAAAACGTCTATTGCGCTTTCAAATATACGAATTGATAGTAAGATAGTATATTATGCAGTTTAACTGTCATATGAAGAAGTGTCCAATATTGAGGCACTTGGCCGTAATAATTCATGCTGAGAAGTCGTTTATGAAGACATCTGGTATCGCTGTGGCGATAGTTTAACTTGTAACACTTTCCTTATGTTGACTCTTATCAGTGTTGTAGTCTTTGATATATGCATCATATTAGTCCTAAAGTTAGCAAATCTCTCTTTTCAACCGTTTGGACTACCCCACGTCCCTATTCATGTGACGTTTATTATGTAAAACGGTGTCGTAGCAAAACCTATTCTACAATACGCTGAACTCAAGCCCATACCATTTCTCATGCCGTGACTACGAGATTGCATTATCATGAAACATTGGCCTCATTCACTAGTGCGGTTTTAATTTGGCTTCAGGCGGGACTTTGTATATTAAAAGAAGACGTAGCTATTATCCAGAAACTAAAGACCACTGAAAAATTATGTCTCTCGGATAACCATTAAAAGGTCGGTAAAACCAAAGGTGCATTTCTTAGAATACACAATGGCTGAAACTCCACTGGTGGCGTTTTATTTTTAGCCGAAATGCGCATCTCGTTTCCCGTTTTCATAGCTACTGGAGAGGCAGTGTTATTTTAGCCATGAGTGAACTCGATAATTATCTTTTGAATAAGGTATTTGTTGGTTATTTAACGTAAATAAAAAATCGGTTTTGCGACAGCGTTACTTAAATAAAATATTACTCGGCTAAACTTGTTTTCTACGAATTGAGGAATATCTGCTGAGAATTGATTTGATCAAACTATGTTGACAGAAGATTTTATAATGATAAATTATTATCCAATTCTTATCTGCTAAATAAAACAATGGAGTTGCTTTTCGTCTCAGTGGTAATGCTAAGGAAACTTTTCAAGTATTTATTTTTAGCTCTGGTATAATCTTAGCTACTATTTCCCAGCCATTAGGTAAGAGATAGTAAACAAAACAGTTTGCTTCAACATTTGTACTTCCATTTTTTCAGTCACTAGCGTCAGCTGTTGTGACAGTACAATATCCAAGCTGGCTAACTTGAGCAACATTTTGCAGTAAAATGGAATATGCCTAAAATAGAAAAATTACAAATTTTGTGAATGTTAATGATGGCTTCATATGATCGAAAATTTTTCGAAGCATTCTCTATTTTTCGCATTCGTGAGAGACAGAATGCCCGAGGATGAAGTGAAAGGAGCGGAAAAAAGCTCGGATTATAATGAACGTTCAGTTATTATTTTTCTTTTTTGTTAAGAGCGCCTACTAAAAATCTTATTTTGATACAAAACTAATAAACTGCATTGAATATATGAAGTTGTCATTTAGGGGTAGTGTTTGTTAAGGAATGCTGCAGGAAAAATGTTTCTTGATTACTGCCATATTTTTCGAATGTGTGGATTCTAATTTTTTTCTTATTTCCTCTGCAAGAAGAATGCTTGAATGTGTATACTTAAAAGGTTGATGCTTCGTTAAGTGTATGCCAAAAAAACATTTTTTTGACAATTAGCCAAGTTTTGACTAAATTTGATGGGTTAATTTATTGATAATTTTGTGGCCACTCAACAACTCAATCCTAAATGATACATTTTATTTTATCCGTATTTTCAAATTAAACCGTACATTTTATTTAATTTGCCATTAATATTTGAAGGAAGGTTTATGTCATAGTTCCTTTGCGAACTTGGTACTTTTCGTTTCAAATAGATTATTATATACCCCAAAAAGATGATATAGTGTATAAAATTTTTCTTTTTTAGTTTAGTTTAGTGGCAATTATAATCTTAATTTGTGATATCAGATACCAATATCAAAATTCTTACCAAATTATGCCCTGGCATTTGGACGCTTTAGCAATTTACTGTAATTCCCAATTATGTTATGGTTTTTTATTAATTCAATCTCTTTATGCAGATAAATAAAACGAAGAATTTCAAGTATTAATTTTTTTATCCGAGTATGTAGCGAAAATTTCTTATATTTTATTTTATTGTTCTTTCTAAATAATTGATAAATATTAAAAACGAGTTAATACTTTGCTTCTTCCTAAACTACTCATTCAAGTATTTTACTCCTTATTATAGCCGTAAATTATATAAGTAATCAAAAAAGAGTAAATATATTGCCGTAAGCTCTCATTTTAAGTAGTACATACTTTCTCTCATGTTAGAAAGTACTATCCAATGTTCGATACATTCGCTATAAATCTGCCGATTAAAATTTTAGAGAAATGAACAATATAATGTCGTCATTTTATGAAGTTTTTGCGTAGAAAATCTAACGTTATCTTATTTTAGTCGGTATTAGTATAATATAGCTTTCCCCACGTTGGAAAATGCTACTCATTGTTTGATATATTAGTTGTAAATCTTCCGATCAAAATTTGAGAGAAATTAATGATAACATGTCGTCTTTCATGACTTTTTTGCAAATAAATTGTAAACTTATTTTATTTTAGTCGCTATTAGTATAACATAACTTATCTCATGTTGGAAAGTACTTCCCGATATTTTATGTATTAGTTGGAAATCTACCGATCAAAATTTGATAGAAATTCAAGATAAAATGTCGTCATTTTATGATATTTTTGTGAAGAAAATCGAACGATATTTCATTTTCAGTCGCCATTAGGCAGGGCTTTGATTGCTTTGGGGGCCCATATGCAAATTCAATTTTGGGGCCCGCCTCACTTATCTGCAAGAATTTTTTTCCGATCGCGGAGGTCACGTGACGCGAGCTATTGAGGCGGCGGTGTCAGGTTACATTTCATTTACCGTATATACTCGTGCATAGCGCGCTCTCGTTTATAACGCGCCTCTTCTTTCTACCAAAAAATCCCGACTTTTTCATATATCCTGTGTATAGCGCGCACCCTAGATTTTTGAGGAGTACAAGGGCGAAATTTTAGACTTTTAATGTATTACCCCAGAATACCGCAAATAAATACGTTAAACCGTTAGGTTACCGCCAGTTAAAATGTTTTAAACGCAGTAACGCTGTAAATTAATAAGTTCAGAACAAATTTACTGTGAATGTGATGTGCATCTAAATAATAGTATCTTAAGTCGAGTTGAATACGAGGTTAGCAAAGATATGTTATGTTCATCGGTAGATTAAGAAGAACAAATTTGCCCTTAGCTAGAAGTTAAAGGTTAATAAGTTCCATATTACGTCCTAGAATGTCTTGAATGTCTACTAAAATAGCGTTTTTGCGTTTTAAATCGCATTTTATCGGATTGTTGCCATGGAGACCAGTATTACTGAACTCGGCTTGAGCATAGACGAGTGAACAAATGTGTTATTTCCTTTTCCACTCGACTACTCTTCAGCAACGGGTAGTTGATCCATACATATTACCGTATAAACATTAGCATTTATTAAATTCGTTTATTTAGAAAAATACATGCAAAATATAATGTCAGAAAGAGATTTTGACATTGCTTTTAGTATTTTAAACCTGATAACGCTCTATTAATTTGTTTTATAATTTTTCTCTATCATTTATAAACTATGAATTACAAGTGGTATTTGTGGTATGAGCATTCCTTGGAATGATTAACACCTACTGAAACATTACCTGTCAATATAAGTAATGAATTCGGGAGGTCAACTTTGGGAAACCAGCTTGCTTTAGTCCTGGTTTGGACTTCCTATTTTGTTTTTTATATAACGAAATGACCTCATTTCAACCATTGTATGTTGGTATAAATTTAAATTTTGGTTACACTATCGAAATTAACTGGTTGAGTTAAATAAATATATTCATTCAGAAATACATAAATATTTGTTTAAACATTTGCAAATTTTTATCTGCCGAATTGTTGAAACTTTTTGAGATTTTCGATTTTTCTAGTCGGTCCTACCCAAATAAAAACTTTCAAGTCTCTAGCTTATCTGGAAGTGCCTAAACATTAGTATCCTCTTATATAATATATCATAAGTAAGAAGCAGCTATATAGTATTATACAAATAATTGGTACTTACATTTTAAAAATTTTTAACGGCCGCAATAAAACTTCATGGAGATTTTCAAATGTTAATGTGCGCTTTTGCACCAAGTTCTAAATGACTGAAAATTTTAAGCTCCCTAGCTCGTCCCCTAGTACGTACTTAAACATTTGTTAAAACTTGAAGAATTTTTTACAGTCGAATAAATTAACACATCAAAATTTCTATAATCTCTATTTGGTTATTTTACGAATCCTACCTTTAAAAAAATTTCAGCTTCGTAGCAAATTCAGAAATTCTTAAACCTTATGGATTTATTTATGCATTTGCACATTTTTAACGGCTGCATTATTTAACTTTATTGAGGTTTTCGATTTTTCTAGTTGGTTATTCACATAGTCCTACCTACTTAAAAGAATTCGAGTCTCCAGCTCATCTGGACGTGCCTAAACATTTCTAATAATGAAATATCTGTCTGAAAAATTAGTGTGTTTTAAGGTGAGAGGAAATGCCCGCAGAATGTAAGCATACATACTTGTACTTTTATGTGAACGAAGGATTACGTATTTTATGAAGCATTCATTGGGAGGGAGTCATGATGATGGAAATACGAAGGGAGAATGGGGAGGAGGATGCAAAAGAGAGGGGAAGAAGAGAAGGGAGGGAGAGGGCAGAATAAGAGGGGAAGGAAGAAGGGGAGGGAGGAAGAGATAGAATAGAGGGAGGGGAAGAGAAAGAGGGGGAGAGAGAGAGTGTGGAGGTAGGCAGGTGCGTGGGAGACAGGGGAGAGAAAGTCATGATAGGAGGAGAGGAATGGAGAGTGAGAGTAAGTGAAAAAGAATAAATAGTATATAAGTATTTATAACGGATAATTAAATGAAAAATACGGATAAATACACAATTGATACCCCGTTATTGTTAACGTGAGCTGGTTTGGAAATAAAGGACAAGAAAATAAAATATCGTTCCTTTAGGAGAGCTTGAGTTCACGTCCCAAATTTTAGCGCTTATCGTAATTAATTATAAAATGCAGATAATCCCTTGCTATACAGATGATGGAAATTAATGCCCCCACCGGTACTCAATGGTACTACACATTCAATTACGTAGTGTAACACAAAACGTTTTAATATGATGGAAAAATTCTTATATATACATACATACATACATACATATATATATATATATATATATATATATATATATATATATATATATAATTGCAGTTTTAGGTATACTTTTATCATGAAAATATTGAGCTTTAATTTGTTTATCCGAGAACAATTGTAACTTATAATTGTTTAATTAAAAGAATTACATTCTTTTCCGTGGAATTTGATGGAAATAGATGGAGATAGAAAGAGAGAGGGATAGATAGGACACTGCCAACATTGGAAAGTAAATATTAATAATTTTATTACTTTCAGTAGGACCTTACCTTTTATTCACGAGATTTTCATAAAAATTGATGTACTTGTAAAACTTATTGGCGAAATGTTTTTTTTCACTCTATGTTCGATTTGAGTTTCTATCCAACGAATTTTTGTAAAATTCTGTGCATATATGTATAAGAAGTTTTTGTCGAGAAAACCAGTAATGGAATTGCGTTGGCCAGTTTGCTGCTAACATATGGGATTTAAACAAAGTGAATTCGATCGCTGCTTCTATTCGACGAATCTCTATAAATTCAGGAAATTTTGTAGTAATAGTGAAGTACTGATCAATTTTTTATGCATGATACAAATTATTGCGTGCTATATTCCCAATTACAAAGTTAGAAAATTGTTCCTTTATAATTTATTTACCTTGATTTACAACACCGAGACTGGCGTCAAGTAACTGTAAAACAAAGCGATGAGGATATTTCATCAAAAATATTAATATTGCGGGGTCTTCAGGTTTAGTACTCGTGTTAAAATGCAGCCTCTAGTGATCGCCTTCAATGTTCATCGATCGAATGCACGTATGCAGAAGCTCCCTTCCCGATTACTAAGGGAATTCTTTTCTCTTTGTCGACATTCAAAGTTGTAAACACTTTAAAGACGAGCTCGAATGTCTTTCACTTCCTATAATAAAAAATAAATCGCCAGCAACATAATAGGAAGATCGATAGTCAGGATTGTTTATATTTCACACAGAAAGATCCAAACGCTCGGATTCTTTCAATGTGAAAATCACACAAAAGTCAATTCTCTTGGAAGGGAACGTGCGACGCTCTCCATCCGGAGCAAAGATAAGATATGTTAACAAAAGTAAGATGAGATGCAGTCTGGATAGCAATACTTTTGAACAAATTGAACTGCTAATCTATGAACCGCAAACTACCCTCGCACACCATTTATTTTTTCTCACGCTCAGGGCCCCCATTCCTCTAGTTTCCAGGGGTTATGGCCGCGTGGGGAAACAAAGAGACGGGGAGGGGATAGAGGAAAGAAAAGCCTCCGCCAGTGTGTCCAAACGAGAACACACGGGAACAAGAAAGCCCACTTGCCGCTTTTTATTATCGGATGTCGGGGTAGCTTGAAACTAGAGGATAGCATGGACACTGATTTCGTATTAGAATCCGATTCTTAACCGTAGCCTACTTACCCGTATCCGATGAATGTAAATGTGTTATACCAGTTGACGAGGACGATGGATGATACGGCAAGCGCAATTTGGGCCCCCCTTTAATGGGGGTCCCTATGCCTAGCATACTCGGCATACCCCATCAAGCCGGCCCTGCCATTAGGTAAGAGTTACGTTGAAGTCGATGTTAGTTAACTGATTAAAGGAGAGTAGACTAGGAGGTAATCGATGGGATTTCATACTTGGAGGGGAATGTCGCAGGAGACAGGCGTCAAAAGGAGCCGCTATTCCACTTCCTGCCTCGGGGAGGCTTCCCTTCGGCTGGTTTACTGCGTGCCTTACCTTAATAATGAAGGTCTAACCCTCTTTGGGCTTAAATAGGACTCACATTCGGCGGCAGGAGCCTCTCTACCTTGATCACAAACTGCGTCATTACTTATTCATGAGAATCTTCTCCTCGAAATAGCCTTCACTTAATTAACGCCCGCATTAGCGGATCATCCGGCCGTGTCGTCATTTCTAGACTTTTTGACCTGTTGAGCTCAATTTTTCCAGGCGTTCGTGCAGTTAAATTAGTTTTGACAACCGAGGCGTTTCAGCGAAAGAGGGAAAATGACTTCGATTTGAGGTGCTTTATTTTTGCACGAAGGAGCGCGACGTTCTTCGGAATAGTTATGCGTCATTTCGTGAGGATATACCTCGCGTACTCCTCGAGTCGGACATCTTTCTTGCGGTTAGAAATGACTATGATGGATCGTCTGCCGTTTCAAAATATTCGCCGAGTCTTCAACTCCGTCGAACCCGTTTGATTTTTTTTTTTTTGCCTCTCGTCCCCTACCCCCCCCCCCCTTATTTCGAGTCGAATTAGTGAAATCACCTGTTGATCAGTAGAAAATAATTTTTCGGTGGGTTTTCTGTGACTGTTATCTATAACTTGATTATAGCTTTGGTGGCTCATTACGCTTTATTCGGAGTTATCGTTTTTCCGCGTTGTAAGATTGGCAGCTTATGGTAAATGCCAAAGTCTCCATCGAAGGTGCACTTTTCTTTAAAGTGTTTGTAGTTCTGTTTCTTATTTACCTGGATATGTTGGCCGTCTCGTTTTTTATTCTGGTTTACACATTCTTTACGTTAAAAGAAATAGGATCATTTCCGCGCGTGGTCCTCGTGATTTTGAATGGACTTAATGTATTAGTTTTTCTTACGTTGCCCAAAATATTTAATAGTTAAAGGAAAAGGCTTTGATAGCCTATGTTATTGTTAATCATGCCAAATGCCGTTTATATAATTTGTTGGATACATCGAGATGGCGTGACTTTGGCCTTTTTGATGACATTTTTATTAAACAATATTTATCGTCATCGGTCATGAAATTTAACATTTTAAGATGGAAATCGTTGAAGTTCAGTTAATCCGTGATTTAGCGCCTCCCTATAAACCGCTACTCTCGCT
Source organism: Tanypteryx hageni (assembly GCA_028673005.1). Classification (NCBI taxonomy): domain Eukaryota; kingdom Metazoa; phylum Arthropoda; class Insecta; order Odonata; family Petaluridae; genus Tanypteryx; species Tanypteryx hageni. The sequence goes on from CM054112.1 coordinate 199,206,735, forward strand.
TAATGACATCGACAGTTTGTGAAAAAATCTTCCATACTGCAACGAAAAACTTACACTCACGTAAATATATCTGTTTGGGGGGAATATAATAGCCACATTGCTGTTATTTATAACATCTCAAATGTTTAAACAAAGAACATTAATTTGGCATACAAATGTTCCGGTGGAAAATGAGTGTACGCGGACGCGGCACTTAACGAATTAGGGAAAGTACTGGTTGGGATCTCATTAATGAGTTCAGGCTCCACTTTGTGGAATTTACTCATGACACAAATGAAATACGACTATGTACCTTCCACGGAATTTTATTAGAACACGATCGGTTTCGCTACGATTGTTCGTAGCATCATCAGGTTTGTTTTACTCGTATTACTGGTGAGAAGGTTCAAGAATTGGCGTTGCATCGGAATTGAAAGAAAATATAAAAAAAAATTCCAAGGATCAGATGCGTGCGTACGCTAGAGTAGGAGTGCCAAAAGTACGGCCCGCGAAGGGTTTTTGTGCGGCCCGCGAGGGTATGATCCGAAAAATTTAACAAAAATTCATACATTTTATGAAAAATTTTATAAGTAATAATACTTTTAATACTGAATTTTTAACCGTAAAAACCTTACTTAAACTTGATTTTCACTTATATGGCTCCCTAGAACAAATAAATAACTTCCGATTGAATCTCTAATCCGGCCTGCCAAAGAATTGGCAATTGCCAATGCGGCCCTCCGAAGGATTTGCAGCAGCCGATGTGGTTCACCAGCAAAAAAATGTTTGGGCACCACTGCGCTCGATAAATTTTATAAAAATCCAGGCGCCAGCTCTAAAACCTAGGAGTCAGCGCAGACGTTACATAATTTTGGCGGATATTTTTTTCATCGTCAGAAAAATAAATGTTTAATAATTAAGACACGACTCTGCTGTAATAATTAACCCATGCACAATTATTTCTGTCCCATTATATAACAGAACATAATAAAATTAGCCTTATACATCTGAAAAGGTCTAATGATATTCTGAAAACATGATGTCTACGATCAAGAATACAAATTTGCACTTATTTTCTAAGGAACTTGAATCCTTTTGACAGGTATGTTATATTTCGCTGCTCCTGCTGTTGAGAAACTACGACTGCAGCACATGACTACAGTATAACCATAACCTAACTACAGCACGCATATACAATATCTAGGCGCCAACATGAAAATCTTAGGCGTCATGGCGATCTGGTGCCCGGGAGTTTTCGATCCCTGCGCTAGAGAATGTAAATTTAGGTATTAATGGCTTAAACGAAAACTCGGTAGGAGGGTTGAAGTTTATACGCCTAATACTAGTTCTCGGTCGTGATTCAAGCATTAATGTAAATCCTGTTTGATGACGAGCGTTCGCCTCAAGTTTTATTTAATTTTAAAATTCCAAGCACAACTTAATATCGTGCAAGGATAATTTTATAGAACGACTACCTTACCCGGGTAAACCCAACTTCATGTCTGACAAGCTGGAGAACTTTATTCTTATTATTTCGCAAAATACTCTCAGACCTCTTCTCCAATTCTTTCAAACCCCGCCCCACCGCATAGCTGGAAATAGAGAATTTTCACGCATTTGTTTCGAACACGAAAATATAATGTCATTTTTAAAGTGAACTATATCGACGCTAAGGAACTGCAGCGTTGCTCTCAATAAGCCGTAAAGTACGTTTCTCTTAGAATTTTTAATCGTCGTCTCAATTCCTCTGCACGCATCTCAGGGTATCTTCGTTTATCCAGGGACTGCTGCGTTTCTTCATTCCATTTTCTCAGTTTTTAAATCCCCCTCAGAAGTGCAGGAGTTCGATCCAAAAGCGTTAATTTCATCCATTGGAATACCGCGGGAAAGTTCATATGTTGCTCTCATTGGTCGCTACGATTGGTCGTGGATAATAATTATGAAACCATCCTTTCCTCTCCCTAGCTCTTACATTATCTGTGAAGCACCGATTAGAAAATATATTCGGTAAAAGTACGTTTCCGCAAAAAAAAGCAACTAGAGCGCATAATTACAACTAATACTTTATGAGATTTAAATTTGAGAAAGTTACAAAGTGCAATTACGTATTTTGTCTTCATCGGTTGGCACGAAGAGTCTTTTGTCGAGAACAATTTAAAAAACCATATTTTTTTATCCTTGGGTTTTATAGAATCCGTAATGTACCGATAAAAAATTTATTCCGAGATAAAAATTCGAGAATTTTTAACACACAAGTCCCATAAATAAAAGAAAATTTTGACCTGGACTCGAATCCTGTTATTTCGGAGAGAAAGGAATGCCTCGTTGCTCTTCAGCTTGAAAAGAATGAAAAATACGCTACCAAATTTAGGCATGTTAGGTGGCTCAGCTTGAGATTTTTAGCCCAAAATACTTTGAATGTTCGCGTTCTAAACAAATTTGCGTATCGACTCTTTGAAAACCGACCGTATGAATATAAAAATCGATTCTTTTAGGCGTTTTTTGGTTCAGTTCCCGAGTTCAATTCATGTGTAATTTGAAGATGCAAATGAAAAATACGCTGTACACATTCCCATGCTATTTTAATGGAGAAAATAAAAGCTCCTAGAATCGAAAATGGGACGTGAGACGAAGTGAACATAGCCCTCAACCTTCTCTTAAATGAAAGAAGATTCTATGCATAATTTGGTTGCGTTAGCTCTCGCGGCGTTTGAATGCATAGACAGCAGACAGACATTTCTTTATGTATTAGATGCGTATTATAATTCGATGTTTCAATTGGATTGACCGTGGATTTGGCGGCCATACGTTCAGACTGATTGTGAGTTTAAAACACTGTGGTGTTTATTTATTCGTTTTTGTCTGATTAAATTCTCTGTAAACAAGCTTATTAGTCGTGCTGTTATTAGTGATTGCGCAGCTGAGTCAAGTGGTTGCCAACATGTCGTAGTTGAAGGCTTTTATAGTCGAGTTACACCTTTACTATAAGGTTTTCAAATGGAATCAGAGCAGGTAGGCAAACAGCCATAGCTCTCCTTTTTAAGGGTTAATCGCCGTTTTAATTCAATGATGAATTTGTGAAAACCAAAAAATATCACATTGCCATGAATTTTCCCGAATCTTTCATTTGCGATTCATTGTTTAGGTTGTAATATTAATATTGAATGAATAATTGCCATATATCTCTAGCGTGGAAATTATCGACGTTTGTGTTTCTCGGTACCAAGGTTATCTCGTAATAGTGTGTATATTTTTTGCAAAATGATTACTTTTGCCATGTAAAAGATTGTACATATCAAGTGTTAGTTAGTTAGTTAGGCTTGGTAGAATTATACGTTTATTTTTTTTTAATCGGCGTTTTATTTTTCCGAGAGATTTTCGACGGATATCGACGGTTAAAATGACTACTTGGTAGAATTCGTTTATTTTTTTGAAAACCGACATTTATTTTCCCGAGATATTTTCGACGCATATCGACGCTTAAAATTACTACTTGCATATATGGCTTGCAGTTTTCGGCATTTCAGTTCGATGATTTAAATTTAATTTTTATTTCGAAATTCTTAAAATTTTAAATGTTAATATTAAAGAAAACAATAACGAATTTATTAAAATGTTATTTTTATCTTTTACTTACAGTAAAATAAACAGCGCAATATACATTGCACAAACGTTCTCATATACGTATATACGTTTGGTCGGATTGATTTTAATAAAATTCTCTGTAGCTTTTTTTGAGTAAATCAAATTTAAAAAAAACGCCAAGAATAAACTGCCCTTTATTTTTGTGCAATATCATTGTTATCAAAAAGGGTCTGCAAAATATGATATATTGCACAAATACGAGATATCATTCGATTTTATGTACGCGTTTGAGCCCTAGAACGGCGAACAGATCGAAAGACAGACAGGCGGCACGACGAAAACCACTTTTATGAACTCAAGGTCACCTAAAACGTGAATTTCCATCAAAATATCGAAGTCGATTTTTTTCTCGATTACAATTGTTTTTCAATGTACTACGTATATGAGAAAGTAAAAAGTACACAATACAAAGTAAGAAGTATATTTAAATCGTTAATTTGATCTTTTACTAATTAAATCGTGACTTTTAATCAAGAAAATCACCACATTTGAGCCAGCCACGAGATTCCGCGTGCTTTTTTTTGGATTTATGAGAAATTGTTCAGGAACTGAGTGTAGTACGGGAATATAAATCCGGTACAGAATGTGTTAATGCTACGTATGCACAGTGTAAAATCATATATACGCCTGACTCGATCAATTATAACAAAAAATAGTTAGTGCAAAAAAAGTTCATTGTGCGAACACGAAACGATAATTCTTGTTCCTGTATTTTAATTTCTTTCTTTACAAATTTTGCCAAACGTAATGATTTCGACAAACAACCTATATTAGATATTAATAGCGGATTCACGGCTTCTACTAACTAAATCTTGATGTTTAAACCAAATTAGCACTTTGCATATCGTTCACGAGAATATTATTGTTGTTCTACCACACTGAAACTTAGTATATTTTTAATCTCAAATATCGTAAGCTGGTACATCCAAATCTAGATATTTTTTATTTCGTACAGTAATTCTTCCAATCGCGTCATTAACAAATATATTATTTCGCGAATGCAGACAGTAAATTATGCTTTACCTCTTGAAATCCGAACAATATGCTGTTGCTTTTGCCAAGAAAAATTCTTTTAAAAAGGTATTTGCGAGTTCAGCTTAAAGGCCTTTAGACTTTCATTGATGCCAATTAAGGACTAATTAAGGAAAAACATTAATCAGAAAGTTATTGCAATAATATTTTAGCCGTCAAAAAAGATCCAATACTTTGTATCATTTAATATGTTTCATCACTGTACTAAATGTTCTCTTTATTTAACATAAAATATATAGAGAGAAAAATTAGACTTAATTATTCAGCGCTCGATCAACAGTCTTACCTCAAATCCTGATTAAAATGTGTTTTTCCAGTCGGCAAAATATTTTACAACAGGTAGCAAATAAATATTAATCCTTAATCTCTCTTCAATTTTAAGTAACGATTGCTAATTTATGTGCACCTTTTTTAAACCATTATATATAAACTGAAATTTTACTAACCTGTAGCAAAGGTTGAAGAAGCCAAAAGCAAGAGAACGGAACGATCCTTCCTGGATAACTTTTAGAGAAAGGCTGCCAAAAGAGTGGGTTCTGTGCATACGGAGAAGGGATGAAAGTGCATACAACAACGTCCATCTATAGGAAAAACCCCTAGCAAGGAATCGAGAAACATTTGTTTCAGGAATACACTCCACGAGGTAGATGCGTGGAATGGGTAGCAAAACGATTAGCGGTCTTGAAACGACCACCAAAATTCCTTTCTTCTAAGCCTCGAAGAACTCTCATCAGGGCAAATCCATGACAGCTGTATAGAGAGGCTCGTGGGATATTCCAGCATTAGGTCGGCAAATATAATCCCAAAAACCTCAAGAGGTCTAAGAAACGCGTGTTCTCAAAGCTAGGGTCTTGCGGTTACCTGATAGTTCAGAGTAGAAGCGTGAGCTTTTCAAAAAGACGCATATTTGAGTGTAAGATAAATACCCTTCTTTCAGTCCCACTGTTAATGCAATCCCAGAAAAGCCACGAAATCGTAGGTAGGAAATAATATTGCAAAAAAGTAAACAGAAACGGCTTAAATATTATAATTCAGAATAGGTTTTTAGGCGTATACTTTTCCATCTTGTTGGAAAATCGATGCTTATCAACGACTATTTATTTTCGTCGATTTGGAATTTTTTTTAAATCGACGTTTTTAGATTTAAATCGAATCTTATCAAGCCTAATTATAGTTTAAAACAGCGTATTTGACTTCATATTCGTTAATTCGTCCATCTCTTTCTTTTCAAACCTAAATTCTGAGCGCATTGTTTTTACGGAAGCTGGCGTCCGCTTTACTAGTCTTCAAACATTTTTTTCTCTCCTTCGGAAGTAAAATTAGCCAAACACATCTTGGTCGCTCCGTTATTTTTGTCGCTTTATATTTTTATTCTAAACCTAATATTCCACACACCGACAATAATAAAAACTTTATGCCTACTCTACGAAAGCGACGGATTTCGTCGGTCCCGTTGAGGTTGCTGACGCTTTCGCGTACTTTCAGAAAGATAGCCATGATTCAATCTAGAAATGGCTCTTGAAAAACTCTCTCGCTCTCTCAACACTTTTTTTTACGTCTTTATTAAGTCCGTGAGATATGTCTCCATTACCCGGCTCGTCCCTTCTCCATAGTGTTTTACGGCCAACGCTTGCGGTTTCCCTTATTCATTTTATAGGCATGTCAAGATGCCCACATGTTGGATTTAAGATTCCCCCGCACAACCGATGTGTTCATCGTAAGGCGATGCAAAAATAATAATTGAAAGACCGAGATGTTTCGTAGAAGAACTATCGGAATCGAATAAAAGCAAATATATTCAGCGCGAACTCGTAATTAGGGACGAATCTTTCGTTGCGATGTAGGTCAGGCCAAAAAAATGAAACTATCGGAGGCTCGACGGTTGGAATAACGATTTGAATTTGCCTTTTTGAATATTTTAACTTCCTCGGGAATAAATCTTCGCGGCATCCGCGCCTAATTATTTTCCCCGTTTCATAAATGGAGACTTTCTTTGCTAACGATTACAAGTCACCGTTTCTATAACTGCGATTACATCCCAAGCTCTTAAAGGCATTCAGTATTGCGTCGCTGTGCACATGTGGGATATGTGAGCACTGAACGCATGGACCGGTAAAATGCGTCGAAATGAAAGGGAACGTGATTCCCCCATCGAATATTTTTTTTCGCTGCACATTTTCTATGGCGAGTTAATTAATACTCGAGTCAAAACACCGTGTCATCTTCTCTTCCTCTGGGCCACGAGACAAATAAATTTTGAAAATACTGCTCTAAGGCATTAATCCGTTCTATTTTCCCTCCGCAACCTTGTGGTATCATATTATTTTTTAATTAAACGAAGCGCATGAATTTTATTATCTCATTTAGCGCTGTCTTATATAAGACCTTGGTGCAGAAAAACAAATCTTTTAAAATAACATTAGTTTGTTTCTTTTCCTGTTGTCTTGTTCTTAAACAGCACAAATTCGATGGCCAGCGTGCACGTAGCAAAATTGTTTTCTGTGAGAAAGAGAGCGGATTGTGGTTGAAAAGGGGTGACAGGAGGTAAACACAATAAATTGTATGTTCGGTGAGACAGGATTGGATGGAAGAGTGCGAATGTAAGGCTGTTGACGACGACAGATTGGTGGGAGAGTGGACGATAGTCGGGGATGTGAGCTCGATATGACCGGGAAATAGAAACTTATCAACGGAAGTGGATTCGGGAGAGAATATAGATCGTAAGAATTCTTCCTCATCCGAAAGCAAGACGTATTACCTGAAAATCTACTTTCCGAAATTGAAGAACGTTTCTCAAAGTTTGCGGCGCGATTGATATCTACCAATATGTGTGGGAAAAGGAAATAGCGCCCTCATACTTTTATAAGAATCGTTCAGTTTAATCTTTCGCAACTTCAAAATGCCTGTTTGTCAAATATATCGTATCTCGATCTCCGTGAATTTGTCAAGTGTTCTCCTTGTGAACGACATTTGAAAAAATTTTAGCTTTCGTCAAAATTCCCATTTTTATAAATCTTCAAAAATCAACAAAAACGCTTTCTACGTTTAATTTCATATTTCCAAATGCATTTTCCCGGTTACGTCTTGGATTTCTGGAATGGAGGGTGAGGGGGGGGGGGCAACAGGCGATTTAAAATCTCCCGAAGTATTATCTATTGATCCAATACACTACCTAAATAACTTTTTCGAATTTTATCTTTTATGGTAGCAAGAAACAAAGCTATACAAAAATAAACTCATCAATGCATAGTCAGTGAAGTGTAAAGTTTTCAGTTTAAATTTCGACTGCAGGGATAGTAAGGAAGGCCTGCGGTATGTCAGAATTCGCGGTATGTCAGAATTCGCGGTATGAGCAACGGCTTTGTTATTTTATTACTTTATGAAAAAATAAACAGAATCATCATTTGAATTATATTTTCCCAGGACGGACATTGAATGATCCCTCAAGGTGGAAAATTACTGTAAGCTGCAGCGGAGGGATATACAAGAGATTTTCTTTACTCCGAATTTTGTTGGCCAGAACTTCTTCGTCGTCTCTTGAACCACGATTTGTCAAGCCTCGTCTTTATTTAATGAATTATGAACCAAATCCATTAGTAATACATTGCGTATAAAACAAATACAGCCGTCTTGATTACTAAAATAAAAATCTGATGCGACCACCACATGACTTTCTCCATACCTCTATTATTTCTAAAAATTCCAAATAGGTTAAATGATAATAAATATTTTAAGGAACTGAGAGAAAAATGTAAAGACTTTAAAAATAACAGAAATAAACTCAAACCATAGCCTTCTGATATTGGATATAGCCACGAAGCTCCAACAATTAGGAAACTATAAAGGAGCGTTACTAAGACGTAACTAAGCGTCAATTGTTAACAATAGACATCGGTAGGTGGCGTGGTGGTGGCAGCTAAATATATAAGATATCTCTTAAACAATGCATTATATGGAAATATGTTTCAAACATATAGGGAAGAAAATTAAATTACCTACAACTTTTATTCCAGTACATTTTTACATATATAAAATATTAAAGCAAATATTTCAAAATAACGGATAAGTGACAACAGTAAACACCCACTTCCGGTTGACCGATTTTTACCAAAAACTAATCAGTTCTTCTGACTTTTATAAAAATGTAAAATATAAAATTTCGCGTTGATCTGATCTGATTAATAGTTTTTGAGTTACAGCACCCACAAAAAATCTATCACGTACGCACACACACACAGAAATCATCGAGAAAATGGTGAAAACGTGTTCAGGAGACCTCAAAACGTGCATTTCCGTTGAAATCTCGAAATTGATTTTTTCATGAAAACAATCCCCCTATACTACGTATGGAGAAAGTAAAAATTAATGCTAAATACCCCGAATATTAGTTATACTAAGATTGAATTCAAATTTGACATGTTATTGGTAATTATGCATATGTTAACTATTAAAAATAAATTTAAAGTTATAGGATTTTAATAAAAATTAATTGTGTCAAAATTCATGATAAGACTTGATGAGTACTGTATAATAGCCTAATTTTCTCTGTGCTTAATTAATCCAGCAATAGTCATCTTTAATGAGCAGTTCAAAGAATTTTGCTTTCTCAATTTACATTTGGCTTATATTTTAGAGTCAAAAATAATTTAATTGCTAAATTTAGCTCAATTTTATGGTCTTATAAACTTAAACATGTGTATTATATTATAATCAGTTTATGTTATACGGAAATCTTTTCAGATGAAATGACTCTTCCGTGGCAGTATGATCAACCCGTCAGAATATATCCTTTTGCACAAAATGCTTTTTGTCTATATTCGAAATTACAACATTCTCAGTACATATTATTCAATTTAATAAGCCCATTTTTTACTTTAACTACTTCCGTAAATTACGCTGTTGAACGTAGTTTTAAAATTGGTGTCGAAGCATAAATAACGTTTATTTGTGACGGTCGTTTGCATCTTAGCTGATAATTATAACTTGCAAAAATTGCAATTATTTCCGATTTTGCCTTCGCTTTAGTAATTCTTTCCGCCTTTGTTTAAAAATAGAAGAAAGAAATTTTTTCGAGTCGAATTTGATGTTTTGGAAACTCTCCCATGGTCCGCTGAAAATAGTAGCAGATTAAACGTCTATTACATAAGGTGTCAGAATCGACTGCTCCATCTATCTTCTTCCGACTTTTTTCGTGCCCTCCTTTTCCCCCTCTCCCTCGGATAGCTACACTCCGTTATATAATGTTCTTATTTCGAGTTCCTTTTATAGCTTTCTCCGCAACCCGCTTTCGTTTTTATTCTCGCAAACTCTAAAGGTTTGGAGCGAATGCATTTTCAAATGTTCCCGTTGCTGTGCTTGGTATGCGATAAGGAGAGGCATTCAGAAGTGTGTAAAATTAAAGTCGCTCGAAGAAATGTTTTAGTCTTTGAGGATCTAGAACCTGTTTATGGTAGCCACCGTGAATTAAATCTGAATATTTTCTGAAGCATTTTCATGGCTCAAAAAAATTTCCTGCTTGCTTTTGTATGCAGTTTTAATTGAGAGATTTTCCTTTCCGTTCGTGTTGATCGTTTTACTTTTCGTAATTGTTGAATGAATTTCACCTAGTTATAGTCATTTCTCCCCTTTGGAATTCTCGCCTTCTATGTTGTTCTTTGTTCTGCTGTCAACTACTATATCTTATCTGCGCAATCGATCTGCTTGTTGGAGGTTGTAGAGGGGTGGTTAGCGTGTCTACACTCCCAATACAAAGGTCGCGTGTTCGAATCCTGTCGAGGGCTTGGTCGTATGTCCTTGTCATAAATCTGTTATAACGCATGTAATTGGGGAAACCTGTTTTCGTTTAAGAAATTATTATTATTATTAATAATAGATCTTGGATTTGATGAGTTTTGAATTATTTCATATCTTATGTATAAATCATTTTTGCCGAAACATGGTTAAAATTTTAAGAATTTCACTGATCAAGTTTTGGCATTTCTATGCATTTTTTGCTCTTTATTTTATGTATAACAAATTTATCTGCTTCGTTCAGGTTGGTTATTCCAGCTGAGTGAAAAGTGTTTACTTGGCGGACAACATTCTTTGGCGGGTCGTATTAGAAGTCATGATTGAGCGCCCCCATGAACCGGATAATAAATAGTTAAAATCGGACCATATGCAAGAGTTTATTTTAATTATAAAAGTGAAATTCTAGCCTAACCAATTTTTAGTAACTACACCTTACCAAAAAATGTTGACTATAATTGTAATCAAAATAAACTGATGTGAGCAACACATGACTTTCTCCATATTTATATGGCAAATTACATGTTGTTAGCTCTGGGATCGTTGTCAGTATTTACTTCCGGTTGACAATTAAGAAAAGAAAAAGGAGCGTTACTAAGACGTAACCAAGCGTCAATTGTTAACAATAGTCGTCGGTAGGTGGCGTGGTGGTGGCAGCTAAAAATATAATATATCTCTTAAACAATGCATTATATGGAAAAATGTATCAAACAAAGGTTGTAGAAAATAAAATTTCCTACAACTTTTATCCCAATACATTTTTACATTTATCAAATATTAAAGCAAATATTTCAAAATAACGGATAAGTGACAAGAGTAAACACCCACTTTCGGTCCACCAATTCTTAGCAAAAAACTAATCAAATCTCCTAACTTGTATAAAAATGTTAAATATAAAATTTTGCGTTGACCTGATTAATAGTTTTTGAGTTAGAGCACCCACAAAAATCTATCACATACAGACAGACACAGATAACATCGAGAAAATGGTCAAAACGTGTTCAGGGGACCTCAAAACGTGTATTTCCGTTGAAATCTCGAGTTCGATTTTTTTCATGAAAACAATACTTTCTCTATACTTAGTATATGGAGAAAGTAAAAACATGAAATTCCCTGCGGTAAATTTCACAAATGGTTTTTTCATCATAGCTTCGCGAGGCGTAAGTTGCACGCCCATGGGTGAGATCTTTCTTAAATATTCTATTTTTAAAAGGACCTATGTTAGCGATCCAAATACATCGGTTGGCAGTTTCAAAAAATAATCATGGAGCTAAAATGAAATGGACAAACTATGTTTCTCCAATAGCCTTAAATAGATTTATATAGATAACCTTACTTGGAGCAAGTGGTGTGAAGACATTTTTGTATAGTTTATCTTAAAGTTTTTCTTATCGCTCCCGAACAGGAATAGTCAAATATTCATAAATTATATCGACGAGATTTTCAACTGAGTATTCATGCTGAAAAAGGCGTTTATGCCTGAAAAAGTTGTCCGTATCACGACTGCATTCAGACTACTAAAAACTTAACATGTAATATATATAAATAATTTTCTTAGAATTATGTTTAATTATATTTAAAATTGTGCTGCATTAGTTAAAATTCATTGTCATTTACGATCTTTCATTATTATAGGAAAGAATTTTTTAGACCGGATCATTTTTTCGTACTCTTTACATGCTAGAGCTTCTTTACCTTTGTCTTTTTTCTCGCAAAGCGTCTTCTTATGGCAAAATTTTATGACTCGTCGCTTTGGAGCGTTGTTAGTGAGTTACAATTCAGATTGGGTTTTAGACTAAAATTTTGAAGGAAACGCTACGAAAGCCAAGAATCTCTGAAACGAGGCTTATGGTTAAAGTCGGCTCTGCTTAAACTTCGTAAAACTTTCACGTCGCAGGTCACGTTCATTAATGGCCGTCGGAGACGTCTCCAAGGACTGGCGCAACGGTCGTGCTGAGACGATTCAAGATGGCGAAATAGTTATATGAGGTCTGTCGTCGATCGTTTAGCCCTTTTCCCGGGGTTGTGCAACACATGTGATTCACACGGCGTAGCAGTAAAACGCCATAGCATATTATATCATATGCAGTATTTTTTAATTACAATGGAAACTTTTTATTGATGCAAATGAGATGAGACGAAGAATCGCACGAAAGCCACGCGTGACCCCCAAAGCGTATCTGAGTGAGGATGCGTTCCCCCAAAATTAAATGTAACTTTAAAAACCAGGGAAGAATATCAGTAATAACTATGAGATGACGTCACTCGGGGAAGGATTTGGGATTTCAATTTTTTAAGCTTATTCTAGATTTTACTTTGAGCCATAAGACGAGATCGATAATTCTCTATCGAATTGCAACTCGCGTTCGAATAAAATGACCTCCTTCCTCGATTTACGAAGACAGTAGTCAATCTCCTATACGTTTTGGAAATGATACACGTGCTGTTATCTTTTTCTCATTCTCTTTTGTATTTTTACGCCTTTGAAGCCTGATTTGCTAAAAAAAAGGTGAAATGAGGCGAATCGAACTCTTTGCGACCATAATCCCGTAATCTCTTTAAAAGAGGCATGGCTACTCCGCGAAGTCCCATGAGAATATTACATCTCATAATGCAATTAATCCTTCAGATAATATATTTTGGCATCGATCTATAATTTTTCTATCACCTCCTAATTTTATCTGTTACTATTTCATTGCTCGAACATTTTGTGAACAATTTTCTCTTTTAGGATGAATTCTTCCCGTCAAGGAAGCATTGTTATGAAATCACTTTACATATTGGCAGCTGTTACAAATTAAGTTTAGGTAACCCTGAATATTATCTTGCGATAAAACCAATCCTTTTGTCCCCATGAATGATTTTCTATTTAGTCTTTAGATTTTTCTGCATGCTTATGCTCCTTTTCCTTTAATCATTTAGTTCTCATGTTTTAATAAAAATTTCAGAATAAAATAAAATATCGACTCAATTTCATTGGATTTCTTGAAATGTAAATTAATTGTTAAATATGTTTTGGGAATCCTTGTTTATTCATGAGCTTACCAAGACTCCACTAAATGAATAAATGAAAAGAAGAAGCATAACTTTGTATAAAAAGTCCACTTGAACAGTAAAAGACGACCGGTTTCGACTAATAATAATGGCTTCATCCGTCGATTTTAATACATCCACTGTTACGAGCAGAGTATTTTTATTTCGAATTTAAGTCTACAGTTGCGGCAACAATACGTATTCATGGCTATCGCATGTCCAATTGACGCGGATGACATTTTGACATTTGACATTTTTATCCCCCATTCCTTTTATATACGCCAAATAGAAAGGTGATAAAAAGCAGAGTGCACGATGAAATGATTCCTCAATGAAAAATATCGCCCCGAGTATAATTCTTGAAAAAATTATCGCGTTAATTGCTGAAATCAGACTGAAAAACTATGTTTCTCCAATAGCCTTAAAAAGGCTGGAAAAATCAGCTGCGCTTCTCTCCCACATAGCAGCCGTCATCAGTGGCGGTTCACCAGTGGTAGATTCTAAACTTAGACTCTATTATCCACTCTGCTACTGCTGACGGCTGCTTTGTAGCCGGCCTTGGTATAGAGGTGGTTATCGTGTTTGGCTCCCACTGCTATGGGTCGCGAGTTCGAATCCTGCCGAGGACTTAGTTATATTTGTTCATCTTTGTTATCGCTATTATGCTCGTTGAAAAACGCACATCACTGCTATTTTTAGCTAGTTTAAATAAATAATAAACAGTGAAGACATTTGCGTCTGATTTTTCCATTATTACCGAAGAATCTTTGCTCGACAGCCCTTTCGCCTTTCCCTCTCGCCTGCCGAATGATAGGTTTTAACGGAGTGCCTCTTTTAAACTCCCCGAATGTCACCAGTCTGCTTGTTAATCTCCTCCTCTCTTTAATATTGGAGACGGCCATAGATTCCGTCGCGGTGCTAAGTCGTCCCCAGAGATGCGAAGGAATGAGTAGAAAAAGAGATAAGAGGGAGATAACGCGAATTCGCACGGTGTCGGAAACAAAAAGATCTTTGATCGCTTTGGAATCGTTTCTCCCCGGGAAAAAGCTCCTCGCCGGAAGTCAGCAGGGACGTCTGGCGTCGGTATCTTCCGCGTAACAGGAAGTGAGGCCGACTGAACGGGGAGTAGTCGACCGTTAGGAGATGAGGTTGCGCATGGAGCAGCAGAGGGAACCGAAGAGGCGGCCGGAGAAAAGGAGATAGAGGCAGAGAAGGGAGTCGAAGGACAGAGATAGAGCAGAAGTGGAAATAGAGAGGTTTGGTGTCCCGGGGTAAGGAACGGAAAACGAGAGTTGGCGAGAGGACGTGTAGAAAGCAAGGCGAGGAGAGAAAGAGAGGGAGAGAATTAATGTAGGAAAAGGTGGACGAAAAAAAGGGAGGGAGGGACGCTACTTGGACTGCGATTTCAAGTGCCTTTTGTGGAATAAGATGCAGGAGAAGGAAAATAGAGGGAGGTAGTGAGAGAGATAGAAAGCCGACGAGCAAGAAGTAAGAACGATTGGAGTTTCCGCGGGGTCTTGAAATGAGGGATACGGAATCTCTAGAAGAAAACTCGGGAGGCTCGTAAAAGTAGGGCTGAATGGGTGTGAGGAGGGGATGTCAAGGGCGGAGGAGGAGCGAGGGAAGAGGAGGAGGTCGGAAAGAAGGAGAGAGATAGAGTAGGGGACGTCCGGGAGGGAGGCGGGAGGAGGAGCGGAGGCGGAAGGAGGTCGAGTACGAAGAGGGGACGTCGAGGTGCTAGAGGGAACCACTGGGGGATTAATAAGTAAGCATCCGAGGGGGAGTTTGGGGGTAAAAGGTCGTAGTGAGATACCGGCCTATTTCTCGAAATGGAGAGGGTGAAACGGAGGGAGGGGAAGAGGAGAAGGAGGAACGTTTAAGATTTGGGAATGATGGCGAGCGGTTGATATTGGTTCCGGTGGCAGAGGAAGAGGACGTGGGGGAGAGAGATAGGAGGAGAAGGTGAAGACGGGAGTGAAAGAGAGAGGAGAGGGGAGGGGCTATACGTGAGGGTTGGTTTGAAAGAGAGAATGGGGCAAGGGGGTGGGCAAACTGAAGTCGGTCGGGTGGGGAGAGGTTTGATGGGGTGGGAGAGGGAAGTCAGTTCCATCTTAATCAGCCAAGGCTAGGAAATCAATATCAGGACGGGAGGGGAGGTCGAGGGCAGGAGTGTGAAGGGGAGGGAGAAAGGGGCGGGTTACGGGAGGAGAGAGAGAGATATATAGAAGGTTTTCAAAGGGTTGGTCGGGTGCGAGAGAAGAAACGGGAGGGATAGATAGTTTGGTAGGCATCCCAAAAAGGAGGGACGTTTGGGCGCCGCGTTATGGAATGGTCAGTGATCGCCCCTCCCCCCCCCCCCACTCCCTCCAAACCCCGTTTGATCGTTTTCAAAGAGCTTCTTTTTAGCCCTGGTTTTCTTTACGATGATGGGTTTTTGCGAGGGCAAAAAGGTAACCCTATACATACACGTAAAGGGGTATTCTATGGTGGCGGGAGATACGTTAGCGGGATGAGAATTGATGGGCGATTTACGCTCCGCGAGAGAGGTTGAATGGATCCTCGCCGACGTCGTCGATGAACATCGTCGAGAAAGGGTTTTCCACGGAAGAAAGGGGAGAGATGGGAAGTAGCGTGAGGCGGGAAGAGGTCTCCCTCTCTCTCTCTCCCTTTTCCCTTCCTCTCTACCTCCCTTTTCTAGGGAAGCCAAGCGGGGTAAAGGAGAGAGGGAGAAATACGACTTCTATTCCGCCTCCGAAGTTTTTTGCCCTTCGGCCCGTGGGATCATTAAACGCCGTCTAATAATTTTCTTCTCCGCGGAATTTTCGGATCGCCAAATGGGCCGCGAAAATAGTCGGCTTGGCCTCTTCTTCTTTGTTTTCAGTTTCTTTCGCTGGGAACTGCTCGTCTTCGTCATCCCCTTCGGAAGCGGGTGTAGCGAACTATGGAGAGAAACTATGGGTACTCTTTGTGAATGGTAATCGTCTTCTTCGTCGATCGCCGCGGCCATTAGCGCGCCCTAGTGACCACATCGCGAAGTCTCAATCCTCTTCCTCCGACTCCGGATATAACCCCACGCGCTTCTCGCGAGTCTTTTTTTCCTCCGTGTTCCGGACCCCAACCCATCCCGTCCGGCGTTTTCTGCCGCATGTGACTTAATCCTCCTCTCTCTCTCTCTCTGCCCTAATTCCTTTGGGCCTCTCGCTTTTCCCCCTTTTCAACACACGCGCTCCTCATCCTACTTCCTCGCTCTCAAACGCGTTCTCCTCTTCCTCCCCCCGCTCCATTGACGTCCTACGCTTGTAAGGTAGCAGGAGGGAGTATGCTAGAGGGGGTGAAAGGTCGAAGGAGGGTATATAGAAGGCCTTCCACCGCAAGCGGGCCGGTTACCGCCATCAGAGAACCCTCAGAAAAAAGGTATATAAAAAACATAGGTGTCATTATGAGGTGGAAAAAGAAAATCCCGAAAAACCTAACCCAAAGAAATGTGTGCTACTGGCGATCGCCCCACTTCTCAAAGGGTGAGGGGGAGAAGCGATAGCCCTTTTGTCGATCTAGGATGTAATCGTCGTATTGAAGGCGATTATCTTTTGCTGTTGCAGGTACTTTTTGGCCGTCGACCCTTTGGTAAAAGGGTTCGATTTTATTTGTGTGGCCCCCTTTTCGAGAGCTTCGTACCGTTTGGTCGTACGTTCTTTCGCGGAGGCTGTTTCTCCCATTAAAACTTTCCACGCACGCCTTCCGAACGAGAATCGTTCCTTCGTTCGCGTAACGACGATATTTCTTTCTGAATTTTTTATCTTTCTCGTCCCGTGGGATTTTCGTTGGATTTTGGGGAGAAAAACGAAGGTCAAATCGGCGGTTGCGAGATGATCTTAAAATCCAACAATTGGGCACGATGTTAAATTAATAAATAACTAATCCCTGAAGTACCTCGTCAAGTTAGCTTTTCGTGATACTTTAGTCTGGGTCAAAGGTGAACTTATAGCGGTGATGGACAATCTTATCTACATCAGTGGCTGGGAATATTTCGCCGGGCCGCACTAAGAATTGCCAATGGTTGAGCGGGCCGGATTAGTTTAAATCAGATGTTACCTTGAGATTCTTAGGTATGATTTAAATGAAAATTATCTGTAAATGAGGATTTTATTGTTAAAACTTCAAAGTTCAAGGTTTTATTATCATAATTTTACCAAAAAAATATGAATTTGTGTTAATTTTTTCGGGTAGCTTTTTCACGACAGCTTCGCGGACAGCATAAAATAGTCTCGGGGACCGCATGCGACCCGCGGGCCGTATGTTTCCCATCTCTGATTTAGCGGGTGCGAAGCTCCAAGGGAAATTTGTTTGCGAGGCCCCGAGCGATAGTGGTTTGCGAGGTCCCCAACTTCCAATTTCCAAAAAATTCGGTTAAATTTTATGGAGATAAACAAGCTATCAAATCCTTAATAATAATTTTTATTTGCATATATATTGCAATATAGTTGGTGGGCTTATGTGGTCGATGTCAATCTTCGAATAAGAAACAACTATATTTCCAATGAAACCCGTTAGCTGAGACTGGTTTTCGCCCATTATCGTTTACTTTGATCGTCGTCATCATTTAGGATGTATAACCGCTTCTTCATGTCACTTTCTCACTCAATGTCTGCATTTCTTTCCCTTCTCGCACTAATCTTCTGGCTGTTAACAACAGTAACGCTCTAGCGGCTCTAGTCGCGAGGGTCCCAGAGGTGCGAGGTCTTAGGCCAGGGGTCTGAAACCTTTTCAATGTGACCAGCACCAAGTGACATTCTAGACCACCCATCGAGCACCACTATATTTTTGTAAAAAAATAGGAATGATCATAGATAAAATCAAATCACCGTCATAGTGATTGAATGTGTATTTTTGCGCGTTTAGAAAGAAAACAGGCGAAAAAAAAAATATGGTACTAGGAAAGACTATTTTTAGCATCGTAGAAGTGCACGGTAGGACTGCTACGGAGCACCAGGTTGCGGACCTCTGCCCTAGGCGATCGCCTAGATCGGTTGGCGCTAGATCCTCCTCTGGAACGGGGGTCTCAAATTCAAATCGGTACGCAGGACGCATAAAGGCAGTGCACCGAATCCGCGAACTGCGTAAAGACACAGTACCAAATCCAAATACCATGTTACAGTCTTTTCCAGTCTCCACACCGTTTCATATTCTCTATTCATTCTCCCCTTGCATTAGTGGCGAAGATCGCTTCCACCCTTAGATGCGCTCTTAAACCTATTCGTTATAAAAAAAAACTAGATTTGCGTGGTTGGGTTTGATCCTTTGGACATGAAACACGCTATCAGCGGGAATAATTCTCCTGTGCCCATGGTATGCAGGGTGCTCTAAATGGGAATGAGCAATGAACTCCAGATATTTTGAAAGTGCTAATTGAGTACATTTCTTCAAGTTCCTATATTGTCTTCAGACATCTACGTGAAATGTTTTATACGAAATATGTACGTTTGAATTTGAACCATATCATAGTAAATTATTTGAAACTTGCATTAGTCCGTAGCACTACGCGGGGATTCTGTTTTTGAAAAATATCGTGTTGGGCAAATCCACGCTGAGCGAATTTAATAACTTATGGAAAATGTATGTGTTCGTATAGGTTACGATCTTTCTCACCTCACTTGGGTACTTAAAAAGTGGTGCGCGATCAATTCAGAATCGCGTTTAGTTAAATATGATGCGTTTTTGTAAACAAGTCACACTTATTAAACCGAATATAAATTAAACAACGTTGGGAAAATCCGCTTTGGATAAGGTTTTACTGTAATTACACGTTAATGCTTAAGTACGGTTCAAAATTTAGATTAGCACCATTCAAAATATGGTACCGGTACCACAAGTGATACTAGACAATTCACAAAATTAATTTTGTGAATTTCAAGGCAAGTTAATTAGTTGACGAAAAGGAGTGCGTGTACCACGAATTTAACAAAGCTTTACAAGGGGTATATGGAATATAAAAGTTAGAATGGATTTAGATAATTTCTCCTGATAATTTTCGTTTTTTTTTTAACGTCAATGTTCGATATTAAGCCGTAACGAACGTACGGTCAGGAAATATCGCGGACGACAGCGCAGAATATTTCTTTTGTTGATTTATTTTAAATATCCACTTTTACAACCCGTAATAGCGTCAATCACAATGATCATATGAACCAACGCGAGCACGTACGTTCAGGATTCAAACCCGCGACCTTAGCATCGAGAGCCAGAGACGCCTACAACTCCTCACGTTTACATTTTCGGCTGAGTTTGCGACTCGTCTCCGCAGCATTTCCTTTGCCCCGGAAACACCGGATCCACCAATTTCATCGCGTTGAACGTACCGCCGACTAAATCGCATTCGACTGTATTTTTCCTTCCATTTTCCTTTTATCGAAAAGCAGCTCCTATTGCCACGCCATTGAAATAGTTGACGAGACAATAAAGAAACCGACGAGAATTTTATTACTTTCAGAAAGCTCTAGATGGAGACGACGAGGGAGGAACCATCTTAATAATGCGGGTAGGGGCGATATATATATATAGAGGGAGTAAACCTTTTACATCACCTCATCCCTTCCCATTCCGCTATAAATTTCTCACCATTTCGGAACCCACTTGCAGTATAGAATGCCGATACGGAAAGCAACGCGGTTATTGAAGAAGAAGAAGAACCCTCTCGCTTCATTCCCATTTTGCTCTTCCCTCACAAAGTCTCGATAATGAAGCCAGAAATCGTATCGGGGATTGTAACACTAGAAGATGCATTAGCAGTTCCTTTCCATTAGTAAGTAAGTCAATCGAGAGGGAGCCGGGAGGAGGGAAGGGGTAGGGAACATCACTCTCCCCCAATTAATGTGTTTCGTTCCTCTTACCTCCTTTGCCTCTCCATTCTCTCCGAATATCTCCGCACCCTTTCTTATTTCCCAGCTCCAGTATATGCTGTCCACATCCTCTCCCTCCCCGTCCTCTCTTTGTCTTCTCCCTCTCTCTCTCTCTATCAGCACTTTCTTTCAGTCTCACTCTTTCCGTACCTTCTTCCTCCACCCCTCTCTCACTACCTCTTTACCTTACTTCCTCTCTCATTCCCCCTTTACTTCACTTCCCCTCTACTTCGCTCTCTCCCTCTGTCCCTTCCATGTCTCCCTCCTTCTATCCCTCTATATGTAACTTCCTACCCTTCCCCCTCTACCGTCCTTTCTACCTTTCTTCCGCCCTCTCTCTTCTACATACCTTTCTCTCTTCCCTCTCCTCTTTCCATCCCTCTATCCCCTTCCTCTATCCCCTCCCTCTCTTTTCTTCCCCTCTCCCTCCTTCCTCTCTCCCTTCGAACACTCTCTCATCCCGCCTTCTATCCCTCTCTCTCTATCCCCCTTCATCTGTCCTTCTCTACCCCTTCCTCACATTCTCTCCCCCTTCCTCCCTACCTCCTCTCAATCTCTCTTCCTCTTCCTCTCCTCTTTCCTCCTTCCTCTCTCCATCTCCTTCCCCCTCCCTCTCTCTATCTCTTTCATCCTCCCTCTCTCCATCTCTTTCCCCCTTCCTCGCTCCATTTCTCTCCCCTTCCTCCCTCCATCTCTTTTCTCCTTCCTCTCCATCTCTTTCCCCCTACCTCTCCATTTCTCTCCCCTTCCTCTCCATTTCTTTCCCCCTTCCTCTCTCCATCTCTTTTCCCCTTCCTCTCTCCATCTCTTTTCCCCTTCCTTTGTCTCCCTCCCTTTCCCCCCTTCCTTTCTCTCCCTCGCTCCACCCTTCCTCTTCCTCTCTCCCCTCGAACTATAAGCCCCCCAGCCCCTTCTCTCTTTCTCTCACTTTCCCTCAGCACCCTAACCATCATCCCTCCCTCCCTCTCTTTCCCTAAACTCTCAATATCTCTCTCCACCCACCCTTCCCTTTTACCGGTCTTCGCAGATTCCATTTACCGAAGAGTTTTGTGTTTGTTCTACTTGCAGGAGGGAAGCAGCAAGGCGAGCGGGGGGAGGCGTCGGCGGTGGCGGAGGAGGCTTCCGAAGGGGAGGAGGGGGGGGGAGGAGGCGGCGGCCGGCGGGGAGTTTAAGAGGGAGGCGATCGGAGGAGGAGTCGTAGGGGGGTGGAGGCGGGGGGTGGGGTGGGGGTGAGGGCGGGGTGCGGACGGGAGGATGGCCGCCCCCTCCCCTTCTAGTCCTCCCCCGCCGCCCCCGCCGCTGCCGCCCTCTCCGCCGTCGCACTACCGTCGCCGCTGCTGCACCGGGCGACCCCGGCGCCCTCGCCGCCCGCCCGACGTGGTGTGCCTCGAGCAGGAGGTGGGCGCCTGGGACGCCGTGCATTTGGAGCCCTTGACGGAGGACGCGTTCGCGGCCAACCTCCACCAGCGATTCAAGCGGGACCAGATATACGTAGGTGCAGGCGAGGACCGCTATCCCAAAAGAAAACAAGTATAATATTACTGTGTATTCTAAAAAAATTAAAGTTCGTGGAATTGAAGTCAAAGGCGATCACACAATAATATTTGTAGCGTAAAAAGATAGACTCGAGAAGCAGACTCGAAATTATCCCTTTATCATAAGCTATCGTTTTTATGCATAAGAAACGCTGTCGGAAAACGAATTAATAAAAATGATAATCACGGCCCTCGAGTGCGTTTTTGCCTCCCGTGAAGATACGGTGAAAAAATTCATCCGTAAACAGTGACGAACCTACAAACTTAACCCCCTGAAATTTTTGGGCCCCTTCATAATTCGTTGTTTAATTTATGATATTGTTGGGGCTGCAGGGCCCCCTAAATCTATCGTCCCTCCGCGGTAGCGAACTCTGCGGCTACTGTCCGTAAAATTTAGCACAAAAATTCAATATTATGATTATGATAACGAAACCTTGAATATTAGAATGTTAACTCTAAATACCTTATTTATAATCGTATTTTACTCATATCACATCTCAGAATAATTAGGTAACTATCGATTTAAACTCTAATCCGTCCCGTCGAAGGATTTGCAGCTCCAAATGCGGCCTGCTGAATGATCAAGGTTGTCGACTCCTGATTTTTGTTGCTTCAAAAGAGAGCACCAACGCACGCCCACAGCAGAGTCAAATTCGCCCCGTCTTCTCAATCCATCGTTTGTACAGATTACGAAAAATTTCTAAAAAACAAACTGATAAAATAGGCGATCGCGAAGGAATATTAAATATGTGTAAGAATAACAGGTCGCTTTCATAATACGTATCCCGTCTGCGATTCTCGCTGCCGAGCCTCTCCAGATGTGTCGTAGATGTCATGCGCGGTTTAGACTTCAGCTCTGTGCGCCTCACCAGCTGCGTCCCGAACCCACTTGTTTTATCTGGATGATCGGGATGAGATGTTAAACCTCCCGGCCATAAAATAGGTATAAGAAAACCCTCTTCCTTTCAGCGGAAGATTTATCGAAGGATGGAAATGAGTTTTCGCAACTACGGAATCGCTTTCTGTCTCTCTCTCCCCCTCCTTTTCTCTTATCGAAAACCGCAAATAACGTAGTATTTTATTAAATTAGTACGTTTTTTGTTTTAAAGCGTTCTTGACTCGACGAGTGATAAAAGAGATTTATGATCATGTACGCAGGCTTTAGGGATTAGGGGTCTGGCAAACTCTCGAATTTCCATTTCTGGATTTATCCCAACATTTTTTTTTGGGTTCGAGGTAATTTTGTTAGCCTTTCCCTTGAGATATTTTGGTTAATTAATTTCGCTCTGTGACATCGTATGTTCGCTCCTCAGTTTTTAACGCTGTATCGTTCCGTTTTAAGCGGTCGAGTTAAAATCCCTTTATCGTATAATCTCTATTCAATTGAAACGTTCCTGATGAATCAAATCGGTCGTTAACTTACTTTCATTCACGGTAACGAGTTTTGGTCTTAATATCTTATTTTTCCATAAAATAATCGCGCGCTTAAACTTTTTTAGTGCTGAACGAAACGTTTGTTCGAATCGAACATACATTAAAACTTAAAATTCTAAAATCGATTGAATCACATCTAATTCATACACAACATTATTTCGTCCAGATTATCAGCTGTCGTTTTAGTAATATTTTAAATAAATTTTTAAATAATAAATAATTTTAAAGAAGTTTTTTACATGAAAAGTCTATATATTAAAGTTGAACTTGTTAGTTTTCATAAAATAATTTTGAGCTATATTTTTCATCTACATATGTTGTTGTTGATTGTAAATGTCACCGTAGGTAGTGTTTTTTAAGGACTAAAAATATGTCATATCGACGTGTGAATACCCCGTCTTTTGAAATACTAATCCTTGATAATATTGCATCAGTACTTGCCGTGTTCTAGGTTCTAGGTAATTGAGTGATTTCCTTCTTTGTCGCTATTTATGCAAACTGTCTCATTCCTTCGTTTGGTCTTTTTAAGATGCGAAGAAAGAATCTGTTCTATTTTTTGCAATACTGCAGCTATTTGTTCATTTTTTAAGTTATGTGGCTATGTAAAATATTCCTACTCCAAGTATGATGGTTGATTGCTGAAGATAAAAGATGCAACAGTAAAATTATTGCAGTTTTCTTCCCAAATCACGTTTCACGGTATTACGTGATACAACCGGAATATTTTCAATGAACGATATTCTTATGCTCATATATTGTATATATTTGTTTTTACTATATTTTGCTACAAAATTATCAAATGATTTTTTATGAACTCATGAGTTTCGAATTAAATTTGTGTTACAAGTGGTACTAATGTTTTGCGTTTCTATTGAGCATAATTATGACTTGCTTAACGCCTAAATCTTGGTCTGTGAAATGTTCATTTAAAATGTACCATTAACGTTCAATAACCCTTTATTAACACATTAAAGTGGAGTATTTGAATTTAATCGATAAATATGCCATTATTGATGAACATAATAATTTACTTAATCTGCGTATTTGTTTCCTTTGATCAAGAAAGCCCACATTTTCATTTCTCCACTCGATATCGTTTTATATCTCGCCCCCACTTTCAATTTGAAGTTCGTTTCTATGCTTAGTGTGCCCTGAACGTCTCCACGTTTTTGTCAGCGTGGCCATGTTCCCTGCAGACGCTCATCGTAGTTCTTTTGTTTCTCTATCCGAATGCCACTTAGACGTACGTGGGGAACGTTCTGGTGTCGGTGAACCCTTACAAGAATCTGGCGCTGTACTCGTGTGACGTGGTCGAAGCATACCGATGCCGTGGCCTCCTCGAGCTCCCTCCCCACATGTAAGTATTCTCATTCGCTCATCCCGTCCCTAAAATATGAGTTATCCGATTGCTTAAACAGTTATCGACACCAGTCCTGCCTTATCATCACCGCATTTTTCTTTTTTGGGGATTTTGTTTAGCAAATCCTCTTTTCTCTTCGAAGGATTGGGGAATTTCAAAGTGAATTTTAGTATCCTTATGCTCTTTTGCTGGCTACTAAGCTATTATTCATTATATTAACCCTAGGTATACGAACGAGACCTCCGAGGCCCACAACTTTTTTCGTCAATTTCACTGTTATGGAACTCGCGAGAATTAAAAATAAATGCATTGTCCATAGCTTTGCTCTAACCAAGCAGACATAATTTTCAATAGATTTTACACATATTCTTAGTTTGTACAATTATTTTCGGCAATGGCCGGGTGCTATGGCAAACGGGCGACCAAAATTAAAATCAAGTGTGATGTGTGAGAAGACTCGGAGTAAAACGTCATTGTTGTTAATTTGTTATTATTTCTGTAAATTTGGGAGTAGGTTGCACTCTTATTGTAGAATGAATCTGAGGTTGCAAACATAGTGAGGATAAATGTGAAAAAAGTTCTTTCGAGAATATTTCTGCCTTTATAGTTTGTTAAGACACTATAATATCAGATTGACTGTAAAAATTTAATATTTATTTTCCTATGATATTTTTAAATATATTACAATATCTAAAAAAATTACCTACTTTTTATTAAATCTTAGATAGTGGACCTCTGAGGGACTGAAAATAACTTGTTATTCCTGGGGTTAAGAAACGTTTCTGCGTCTTAGATGAAATTTTATATTTAATTTTTTTTTAATTTCGAAGTTTTTTCGTAGTCATTTCGATTCTTTCTGGAGAAATTTTCTCCTCTTCTATTAATTTCCAAACCTAAACGCATACTATACCTGCATATATATGCATGTGTAAATATTTGGATAGATTTTTGTTTTCAATTAAATTGTATATTTTGACCTCCATTTCAGTTGAATTTTTAATCTTTACGAATTTATTGGAGGGAATTTGGTTTTAATACATTCAATCGTATTTAGTATGAAGTAACCACATTTTACTCTCTTGCACTCAAGAGTAGATTGATAAGTATTTATTTAAATAGCTTAACTGACGGCGTTGGACGGCCAATATTTTTGGCGTGAAAATTTCAGAGGTTTTAATACTTTATGGTTACTACTGTACAAATAAGTTTTAATATTTAAAAAACGATCCAAAAAGAACTAAATTTAAAATTTCAGTATCCTCTTTCTGTCTCTATACCCTGACTGACAGACGTTTTATATGAAAGTTGCATTTCGAACTTCTGTTTGAGCAACATTCAGACTGAGTTTCGTGTCTGATTAATATAAGAATCGCAGTCTGCGATTTCAGTTTGAAGATAACTCTTATCAATTTATGAATTTCCATCGATTGGATTTTCCCATTAGTTCATAGAGTTTCTGCTAGCTGACTTCAAATTCGGAAAATTCAAAACTTTGAAATGATATTGTAGCCAAACTACTAAAGCTAGAGGAGTGTAGTTTTCACGAATGGGAAGATCTAGTGCAGACATGTCCAACTGGTGGCCCTATCTGTGCCATACTGCGGCCTGTTTGTTAACTTTTGTCTTCAGTGAATTGTGTGGGATTTCAGATAAATAAATGCTTTATTTTAGCAAAAAGGAGATGAGATTTTTTCATAGTTAATGAGGCACGATAAAATGCATTTTCTAAATTATTGTTTTTATGGTTAAACAGATGTACAATCTAGTAGATGAAGTCTATCGTTCCAGCTCTGGCCCTCATTAAAAACTTCGACCCTTCCATAACATCCTTCGCTTTAATGCGGCCCTGACGTCTCTTCAAGTTTGACATGTCTGGTCTACAATCAAACGGTGCGGGTTGCCCACTCCCCAGGGGTAGTGCAAACTAGAATCCTGAAAAATTGTTAAGAAAACGTGCTTCTTTAGCAAGGTTATCTTATTTATTTTTCTCTTATTATCGCTCGTCTGATGGTGACAGTATTGTTTGATTTTAATTCGGTTATACAATAAAAGCTCCATTTTTCGAACTTCTACACAATTTTCGATAACTAGGAGATTATTTCGCCACAACCATGCTTTTAGGTCAAACCGAGGTCCTCTTACACGAATTTTCTTTGGTTAGAATAGTATCTAGCAATCTTAATCATAATCACCCAAATGAACGAAGGACGAAACTATGACAGAGATGTGTTTTTGACGCACAGAACGCTAACCGATGCCTCTTTCCTTGCCCGTAAGATTCGCCGTGGCGGACACCGCGTGCCGGTGGTTGCGAGACCGAAACGAGGATCAATGCGTGGTGCTGTCCGGAGAAAGCGGTGCGGGGAAGACGGAAGCGGCCCGCCTGCTCCTCCAGTACGTGGCCCTGGCCTCCTCGTCCACCTCGACCGCCCCTCCCGGCATGGGAGGCGGTCCCGCCACCGCCTCGACGTCTTCCTTCGCCCCCCCGCCTCCCACCGCCTCCTCTTCCACCACCTCCTCCTCTGGTTCCTCTTCTACCACGGCACCCCTCACCGCCTCCCCGCACCCAGCGCCCCATCACCCTCACCACTTCCATCAGCCCCACCACCACCATCCCCCGCACCACCATCCGCACCACCCCGCCTCCTCTTCCTCCTCGTCGCACTCCCCCGCGCCCGTCCGGAACGCTCACCAGGTCATCAAAGACCGGCTTCTCCAGGCCGGACCTCTCCTCGAAGGTGAGTTCTGCGCCCTTACGGTCCGTTTCTCCCTCCGCGCACCCAGGGCCGGCTTCATACATTTCGCCGCCCTGAGGGGGGAAATTTTTGGCCGCCCCATCCCCCCCTCATGTTCCGTGGGTCTCCGACGATCAAGAATTTTACTAAATTATTAATATCTAAAATTATCACACAATCGTGCCAATATTAATTTTACTCAAATTATAAGAGATATGTTAACTACAGGGTGAGCCACGAAATGATCCCCTATTCAAAGTTTGAACAGAAACTTTAATACCCACATAATGGAAAAAATCAGTGTAAGTATATAAGCAACATTTCATGGAGAATTATCATTTATGGATTACATGTTCAATATGACGACCATTTTGGCGTACAGCTTCCAAAAGTCAAACGGCTATGTTCGTAATAACTCATCGGCACATGTCTTCTGTAATTTCACTGCACAGTTGAACAACCATAGCCCTGAGCTGCATAAGTGAGTCTGGATTTCTTGGAAATAGTTTCTCCTTAAAGAATATCCAAAGAAATAAGTCGCATGGGTTGATGTCTGGACTGTTGGGAGGCCAGATCAATCCACATGCATGACGATCAGGATACCGACGAAAAATGACGCGTGGACCGAAGGTGTCATGTAGTAAGTTCAAGACAATGTTTGTTGTGTGTGGTGTGGCTCAATCTCGCATAAGCCATTGTGTGATTAACGGCGAACCAGTGGCAACAAGCTGAGGCACAAAATTGTTGTGCAACATGCTCAGGTCCCAGACTTCTTTGCATTGCAACTCTGACACCGTCAATGTTCTGAGGGGTACACACACTTGCAGCATGTCCACGTTTTGGTTCCAAAACCGAACCGTTCTGTTGAAACTATCGATGGATCCTGCAAATGGTTTTTGGTGAAGGAGCCCACCGGGTCTCAAAACGAGCTCGAAAACATCTCTGTGTTGCAATTACACTTTTTGTTTCCGCAAATGACAAAACAGTTTGAGCTCTCTGCTCAACAATAAGTTTTCTTGTGTATACTGGCGAGAGGGCGTTCTCCATATCCATGCCAGTTACACGAATCACATGCCTACTAGTGGTATCTCCATGAACTAGCGCATTCACCCACGCGATTCAATCTCCGAACGTAACATAGTTACTATTTTATTGAAAAAGCAATTAGGGGATCATTTTGTGGGCCACCCTGTACATATATTGGATCTCCGTTTATCGTTTTCTTTCTTTTTCGTAGCCGTGCGGACTGTGTTAAAGAATCACAAAGGGTGCATTGCGTGTGTTTCCCTTGGTTTTCCCTTCTCTCCCTCCAGTTTTTGCAGATGCGTCTCTTTGAGCAGGGATGCCACCCTTGCTGTAAGACCAAACTTGGCAAGAGGGAACGGCGTCTGTATGAGGCATGAGGCCGCCCCCTCGACCCAGCGCTCTGAGGCGATTGCCTCACTTGCTTACTGTCTGAAGCCGGCCCTGCGCCCACCTCCTCTCCTCCCTCCTCCCACCACCTCTAAAGCCTCACTTCTCGTCTGACGCGCCGATAACTGCGGCTTTCATCGTCCCTCTCTCGCTTCCTTTGCCTTCGTAACGAAACCCTTAACCTAGTTTACCGTCCTTGATCACCTTGACCACCCAGAGCATCAAAGTGGCGAATTCGTTTCGACACAGGCGGAATTCGACCGCGTAACCGTCCGAAACGAGGCTTATTAACCGTTTGATTGGCGGGGAGCGTAGGAATCTTTAAAGGGTAGCGCACCCGACGAATCGCGTGGATACTGTGCCAACGTAATTTTCTGTTATAAAACAAAGTTTATTTCTTATTGGCTGCGGATCTGTGGAATACCATCGTTCCCAAGCTGGGTGTCGCGAAATCGGAAGGATTTTGTTTTACTTGTCGGTAATTAGCATGGATATACCCAAGACTTAACATTAGTTTTTGCGCAAATAAGATAAACATTTATAATATTTCGAAATCAATATTGTTTTATGTTTATTTGTGGATGGATGGTGTTAAGAGGATCGCGATAAGATCGGATACTTTAAGAATGGATCGCAGACGTATGAAGTTTGGAAACCGCTGCTCTAAGCTGATGCCTTAGTACAGTAGTTCCCAAACTTTTTATAGGCGCGCCACCCTTTCAAAGATAAACAGAATTTTGCGGCACCCAGCCATGAAACAAGGTTTTTATATGCTTACATTCGGATATTCCAATCTTTGAGCGCATCCATTTGTTGGTACTAAACCATAATCAATTTATTAGAGGCAAAATTGCTTCCCTAATTACCTATCAACACGTCCAAATCGTTGATTTATTTACTAAATGAAGTTTTTCGTGGAATCCCTAAAATTCAGTTTAGAAGCTACTGCATTAGGTAGAGGTATTCCGACGGATATTCTTTCAAAACGCCCAAGTAAAAAAAGAAGCGAATAAATCATTAGCTGCTTAAATAGGCTCTATTTTATGTGCCTAGCTCTTCCTTTATAAATACTCTTTAATTTCCGAGGCCATTCTTATAAAAAGAGCGAGGCGGAGACAATTGCCATTGGGCCTCTTTATGTCGATAAATTTAACAATTCTTAGATTCCTGGCTAAGATTATTTTCCCGTAAAGCGACAATATTTGCTGGATAGAGAAAAAATTTCACCTGTTGATGTTCCTGAGACGAGATAGAATTGCAAAAGTTTTTATCTCTTAATAAGGCACTTCCGTAAATTAAATGGTTGAGGCATAAAAATACGCCCGAGTGAATTGAGTTGAATTTTAATGCTTACAAATTTATTCCATGAAATCAGTTATTCGTAGTGTATTCAATGTTGCAACAATCAGTATAGACAAGGCCGTCTTTAGGATCCGCGGGGCCCCCTCTACTCCGGTGTCCCGCCAATTCGTCCCGGGCAAATCGTCGCGCGGCAAATCGTCGCGCGGCAAATCGTCTCGGGCAATTCGTCGCGTGTCAAATTCATCGCAATGCAAATTCGTCGCAAGGCAAATTCGTCGCAAGGCAAATTCGTTGCAAGGCAAATTCGTCGCGTGGCAAATTCGTCGCAGATTCAGGAATCGTTGAGGAATTGACGAAGAACCCTCTACTCCACAAGCAGAAAAATGACATCTTGCTCATAAAAAACATCTTAAGCGATTTTTTCACGTTCCACGCACGTTACGTCTTTCTACTAAGAGTAATAAACTAAGATTAGTTAGTAAGCTGCCATCAAGCGCGGATCCCGTAGACGCGGGCTTCCCTAGGCGCGTAGCCCAGGGCGACTGCCCTCCCCCGGCCCCTAAAAACTGTCCTGGTTATAATGATAATTTTTAGCCTACTTTCCAGACTAGAAATAGGCTTTATAGTTTCTTCGGAGTGCTTGTCTGTCCCCACCTGTTAACTTTTGAACCAATAGACCAATTTTCATGACACTTGGTGGAAATCTCTTCTACTGGGGCCGAGCTTCCGAGGATAGTTTTTGTTAGGAAAATTGAAAGTCCCGGGTTCGATTCCAGGAACTATCCTTCCCATGTGATTTACGTGGGAAATCCGAAATCCATCGTGCAGGGTAATTTTCTCTTGCACGTTAAAATATCTTAGAATTGTAGCATCGGAGCGGGATTAGGATTATTCTCTGAGGAAAGGAATAGAGATTCTAATTTTTTTGTCGAATTTTGCTTATCGATCGTATTTCTTCGAATTTTGCATTTTTATCACTCATTACGAGAGAGTTGCCATTGCAACGACTAATGTTGGACTCGGATTCGGTATAGTCTTGTAATGCAAACACTAAACAATTCTGTGCTGATCCAACTGTAAAAAAATATTATGATCTATAAATGATTGGAGCATACAAACATCTGAATATCTTATTCTAAAAAGTGATGAATTTGCATTCATTTCTTTTGCAATAATTATGTGGAAAGTAGGCATCATAAGTTCCGTTTGGATCATCCTGTTAAATTTGGTTTCTTTAACATGAAAACATCTCGCAACCATATTCCTCATTTTTTTATTTTCCATAAATTAACTATCGGTCCAATTTCTTTTTCAGCTTTTGGGAACGCCAAAACCTACCGGAACGACAACTCTTCAAGATTCGTAAGTATTTGATATTTTTCTTATCTAATGCGCATTTTTTGTTGTGATCATCCGTTTTTTATTTTGTTTATTCGAATTTAGAAAATATTGTTGAACTCATAAACTCATTAATGTCTGAAGGTTATCTAGTTATTTTATCGCATTTCGCTCGTATTTAGATCTTTCACTTCGATCTTTATGACATTGTTCTTAATTCAGCTCTGGAAGTTATCAACTATAGCTTCCTCGGGTATATTATGTAGTCATCAATTTTAAATCTTTAAGATTTTAAGAAAATCTTACGTTCGTTTCAAGTTTTACTTTAACATGGGTTATTACTATAAATTCGTCGGAGGTTTAGCTGCTTGCGATTAGATTTTTGATAGAAGATGCATTTTCATTTGTTTAAAGCACTTGAGATTTTCTGAAGTTAATTTTTCTTGAATTTTATAAATAAACAATCTCCCATTTAGTTATTAAAACGTCCGACTTTTGGATAACTCCTGTTTTCGGACAGCCGGTTTTTGGACTTAGTACCACAAATGTATCTTCGTATTTCTGCTTGCATGCTTGCTAAAACTCGTCCGTTCGTTGTGACTTTCACTTCCCAGCAATCAATTTTCAACATTGTTTTTGACGTTGCAACGGCGATGTGTGAAGGAATGCTCATAAGCTTTTGCTGATGTAAGCTGCTCTTCTGGCATTACCTTAGAAGCTTAGAATACAGTGCTGCCCAAACTTTTCTAATGGCGGGCCACATCAGTGGTTGCGAATCCTTTGGAAGTTGCCAATTCTTCGGCGGGCCGGATTAGAGTATAAATCGGAAGTTTTCTGTATTCTGAGGAGCCATATAAGTGAAAGTCAAGTCTAAATCAGTTAAATCATGGCTAACATTTCAATATTAAAATTTTTATTACCAAAATTTTCAAACAATGTATGAATTTGTGTGTTAAAATTTTTGAATTGCTTTTTTGCCATAGCCTCGCTGGCCACACAAAATCCCATCCCGGGCCGTATTTGGCCCGCGGGCCGTAGTTTGGGCACCACTGACTTAGAACATGAGTGTTGTCTTTTTTTCACGACCCAGTAAAAACGTCTGGATTTTCATCCCCTCAGAAAATTGTTTTATCACTCAAGACTTGCGCGAATTAAGTTTATTTTAAGTAGATGTTACATGTAATATCGATTTTTCTATGAAAAAATTCCGTGTAATATCTTTAAAATTCCGTGAGACTGGAACCGTTTCGGACTAACCGGAAAGGCAAAATGTCTCGGAACGGCCCTATATCGAGACCCATTTTAAAATTATCTTTGCCCTCCTATCGGCCCGAACCATACTTTGACACCCCCTCATTCAAATCCTCTCTCGATCTAACGTTAGATCCACGCTTTCTCCTTCGGCCAAATAAGGTATTATCGTCGCTTGCGCACTGAAATTTTCCCGTTAATACTTCGCACCGCCTTAGCGCGCTCGATTAAATTCGCCCTCGCGCGAATTCCACCCGTGGCCAATCTAAATGTAGATACGGGAGGCAAACATTACACTCAAGATCGTAATTTTCCTCGCACTTTAATCGTTTTTCTTTTTATTTAGGAGTTAACAAACTTTCGAACTAAAGGCCTCCTAAGAATTTTATTAGCCTCCTTTTAGGTTCCGGGAGAACCCGAGCGAAAAAAAATTAAATGAACAAACCGTTTCCCCATTTCGGATTCGTTTTTCTTTTCGCGCTCGCGCGTAATTTTTCTCCGCCATCCGTCTTCCAATTAAATTTCCTCGCTCTCTGCCATTTTTGCCGTCGGCTGTGCTTCGCGCCACGTTGGACTTAGTCCCTTCACGCTTACGCGCCAGCTCCTCTGGAAAGCTCACCGCAGCCCGCCTCCGCACCCTCGTTTCTCCGCGCCGGTCATTCACAGATCGGACGTCTGAAAAAACAAAAGAAGGCTAAAAAAACCTCCGACCGACCTTCCCGGCGGCACTTAAATCGACATGATCTTTTTAAGTGGCGCCTTTAATACCTCTTTGTTATCCGGCCGGCCATTCAGCGATAATTAACGCCAGAAGGGGCGCACTCGGGCTTTTCGTTTTGTTTTTATTTATTTTTTTTCTTTACTTCCTTTGAGTGGACGTTTTTTGAGTCGGCCACCAGCCGTGGTCCAGACGTGCGTGGGATATCGCTAGGGAGGCTAGGCGAGCGAGAGGAGGAGGTCCCTTTGGAAAAGCGGTGGCCTGGAGGATATTGAGCGATCTTGGTTATCAAGGGGATGGGAAGGAGGAGCCAAGGGACACGAAGGAAGAGGGAGAGGAGGAGGACGGGAGGGAGGGGAAGTGAGAGAGAGAGAGAGAGATAGCGGGCCTTAGGAGAGTTCCCGGTGCGAGGGGAAGAGAGGGGAGAGTGAGAGGGGGAAAGAGAGGGGGGTTGAGAGAGGGGGGATGAGAGGGTGAGATGAGAGGGTGAGATGAGAGGGGGGATGAGAGGGGGGACGAGAGGGGAGAGAGAAAGAGAGAAGGGAGGTAGGTCGCGCGCGGTATTATGGACGGGGGAGGTGGCTCAAGTGTAAATTCCAAAGTTGCTCGCCTTTAGGAGTTTAGCCTGTGGCTTATGTCAACAAGTCGTGCTCCGGTGACGATTTTCTTCACTTGATTTTTAGGCGCGTTGCCTTTATTTTAATAAAAGAGCGATTATCGTAATTATTTTGTCTGTACGCACATGACAAAAGCTTTACAGCTGGAAGGGTTTTTAAGAAATTTGGTATTTAGGATGTCGTGCGAAAGGAGACGAAGAAAATGACGTACGCTTCGCGTGACCGAGTCGATTTAATTGCGAATATGGGGAAGGTAAGGAAATGGGTGGATAAATGACGTAATCTTATATGTAAGCCCCTGCATGACGGGCCGCATCGGCGGATGCGAATACTATTGCGGGCCGCATTGGAAGTTGTCGATGCTTCTAGGAGCCGGATTAGAGTTTATAAATCGAAGGTTACCTAGGGAATCGGAGGTATCCTATAAGTGAAAATCAAATAAATAAGGTTTTTAGGGTTACAATTTCAATACTCAAGGTTCGATTATCATAATTTTACCAGAATAATATGAATTTGTGTGTTAAGTTAAATTAAATTCATCATAGCTTCGCAGGCCGCGTGAAATGCTTTCGGAGGCCGCAAACGGCCTGCGGGCCTTAGGTCCCCCCCCCCCTCCGCCATACTGTACTTGGTTTGTCCGTCTCTATCGTTAAACGTATTACGGGCTATACAAGTGGATGGATGTCAATGAAATTTGGCATTCAGGATTTATATCCAAGTATAACACAAATTTGATAAACTCGATTCAAATCACCCAGTCAGGGCGGCCACTTTACTAAAAACAAAAACTGAACGTTTTCTTTAACTCCTAAAATATTCAACCAAGAAAATAATTGAAATTTATCTTTTCAACAGAACATATTGACTGGATTAAATGCTTATATATTTTCTG
The DNA here is from genome assembly GCA_028673005.1 of Tanypteryx hageni. NCBI lineage: Eukaryota > Metazoa > Arthropoda > Insecta > Odonata > Petaluridae > Tanypteryx > Tanypteryx hageni. Next base: position 199,241,702 of record CM054112.1, read on the forward strand.
ATGCGATGATGCCCTTAATATTTTCGTTCCAGTAGACTGAGGTCCCACATTTATTTCGGCTTTCATAGCAAAACTACCGTTTAGTTTATCGTTGTAATTCAGATAGTATGAGATGAGTGAAAATTTTAGTTTTTACCCTCTATCCGTCTGTGCACTTCCAAATTCAAATGGTCAAGCAAAATGTATGTTATTCAAAAACTTAAATAAATAATCAATTAGTTTTTCTATATGCTATTGGTCGTGAAATGAAGAGAATTCTCCCGCGTCTGATTGATTTGGAATATGTCGACGTTCGTCCGTTCAATTCCAATATTGAGGTCCCTGTAGGTAGCCTTTCAGTTGACAGGTTTATGATTACTAGTGGTTAAATGCTTTCTCCAACGTTCTTCTATTCTTGGCAACTCTCTTACGCTTTCAAGTCGTCTATCAACTGAAACCTTTTTCATCCTCTTTCTCTTTTTCTGTCCAGTTTTCCTTCTAACAGGTCTTTAATCATGCTGTCTCTCCTCGGGCAATGTCCGATCCAGTTCGCCTTCCTCTTTCTTATAATCATTCACTCGCCCCTATTCTTAGTATTTCCTCGTCTTTCATCCTATCTGTCCATTTATCTTCATCATTCTTCACCGATAAAAATTCAATGGATAATTACTTTTAAGTTGTCAAAATGTTTGAATTGCGCCATATAATATTACGTAAAATTTTTTATATAACTTTCATTTTCAAAAGCTGTTTGTATCGGCGACATTTACTCACATTATACGTACTGCATTCCATTGGTGTCATCCTAAAGAGTACCCGTTGCTATAAACAAAAATGCAAAATAAATCTAATATATTATAACCGCTGTGTCTCTGCGTGAGTCCCTGCCTGCCTGCGTCTGAAGCCTCTAGTGACGTTACCTTCCGACATGAACGCAAATAAACCGAGAACGGTCCGTTCGAGTTCGACGATTCTTTTGCCTCAATACTAAGCGCGAACTATTGCAGGATTTAAGTGGGTAGTCGTCCCCCGGAAAGGCATAGGTTCGGTACCAGGATAGTTTTCGTTTTTTCGTTTGATTAACACGTAATCGGCTAGAATACGATGTGTAGACATTTATTCTTTAACATTTTAAAATATCTTACGATCGAGACTCTGACTCGAGATTTATACCATTTCACGCAGAAAGAAATGAATATTCTTATTCTTATCGCCAATTCTGTTGTTTAATTCAGTGTTTCTCAACCGGTGCTCCGTGGAGCACCAGTGCTCCGCAAGCATGAGGAAGGTGCTCCAAAAGCCTTTAACAAATAAAAAGGAAAAGTCCGATTATTAGAACTATAACATTATTTATTAGAACCAAGTGAAGACTTTCGTCCATAACGTTACGATAATTGCAGCCCAGCTCTCATTATAAAATCTTCGCCATTCTTTCAGAATAATAACTCGTTTTATTACCCATTCCCCAACCTCTTCCAACTTTCTTCCTCCCGATTATCACTCACCAATACCGTCCCTTCCCCACCTTAGGCCCTATTCACACGGCGACACTCGGTGGCGCCACGCAGCGTCGAAAAGACTCTGACACTCGTCGCGAAAGATTTTCCTACATACCACTGTAGCTGCATCGAATTTGGTGGCGTGTCACCGTGTGGACAGTTACAATTTAAAACAATACTTCTCAAGGAGCAAAGCCAGTCTGTAGCGTCACCGTGTGAATAGGGCCTTGCTTCTTTTTATTTAGAAACTTTTCACTCGCTCTATTTCTGCCTCACCTCTCCCTTTTTCTCCTTCCACATTGTATACATAAAAGAACATTTTGTTGTCATTGTACTGTATTTCAAATTGTGTTTCGAGTTGTACTGACGGTGCAGCAAATATGACAGGTGTACATGCAGGGCTGCTTGCAAAATTTAAGGAAGTAGTGCTACAAATTCAAAGTACGCATTGTATTATTCACCGAGAAGTATTAGCATGTAAAAAGTTAAGCCCAGAGTTGCATGATGTGTTAGCAATATCCATCAAAACAGTAAATTTAATAAAATCCAGTGCCTTTAACCCACGATCATTTGAAATACTATGCCATTAAATGGGGTCTGCACATTCCACACTATTACTGCATGCAGAAGTTCGCTGGCTGTCCAAAGGCCGAGTGTTAAAAAGATTGTGTGAACTTAGAGTGGAAGTAGTATTGTTTCTGTAGGAGAGAAATTCAGATCTTATTAAATACTATATGGATATCAATTGGTACTTGAAACTGCTATCTTGCAGACATTTTTCAGAATCTGAATGAGTTAAATTTATCTTTACAAGGACCACTGAAAAATGTATTTCACATATATAGTGAAATAGAAGGGTTTAAAAAGAAATTAAAGTTGTGGATTAGCAGAGCCATTGACAACTACTTTGATATGTTTTCTGTATTAGCAGAGGTGCTGAATGAAGTGAAAGGTAAAAACAATGAATTTAATTATGCATAACTTAAACTGATCATTTTTTAATCACTTGAATAGACTTAGTGATAAATTTGATGACTATTTTCCTTCAAACAAAGATCCAAGAGTAGGTTTTTTTATGGATATTTGATCCATTTCATGATAACAAAGAAAATAACTTATCACTAGAAGAAGAGGAGTTACTAGCTGATCTTTCCTCAGACTACATATTAAAAATCTTAAAGAGGAATTTTCCTCTTGAAACCTTTTGGATTAAACCTCACAGTGAATTTCCACAGCTAAGTGAAAAGGCGCTGAAAGTCCTTCCGTTTTCATCAACATATCTATGTGCAAGTGGATTTTCTGTAGTTACTGAATCAACAAGCAAGCGGAGAAATCGTCTGGACATCACTTCAGCATTAAGACTATCTCTACCCAAACTTACAATTAGCCCAAGAATAGATGAACTCTGTTCGAGCATGCAGGCCCATATATCCCATTAAGTGTGGATGAACACTACGTAATCCTTACATTATGTAAGAATTTAAAAAATCAAATTATCAATTCTCTACTTAATCTTACTGTTACTTTTTATTATTCTTTATTATAATAACATTATTTATTCACGTTTTGTGTTTTTGATAAGGTTACCTAGCTTTTTCAATGTTTCCTGAATTTTTGTTATTTTTAATGATAGTATTTTGCTATTTTGGATTTTCTTTTTATTTCCATTTGATGGATTGTCTTTACCTTATTCTACCTATTTAGCAATACTATGTTTATAGTATTTCCTGCTCTTGTACTAATTGTACTTGCTACATTGTTTGATTTGTTTTATGTAAAAATTTTATTACGGCATTTCCAGACTAAGGGTTTCAGTGCTGAGTAATACATTTTACATAATTTATTAACAAGTATTTTCTGTGTATATATATGTAAGAGCATACATACTTCATTTTTTGGATCGTTTTTATGATAATGTAATATTTATGTAAAAAATAGACGCATATGCATACATTTGTTCTGGTGCTCCTCTTAAATTACGGAATACCTTGGGGTGCTCCATGGTCTAATAAAGGTTGAGAAACACTGGTTTAATTCGTATTTGCTCATATTTCAAGTTTATATTCGATTTTCTCCGGTTTTTCGACATTTCAAAAAGGAGGTTGCTGCATTGTTCATCTCGGATTTTTGCGTTGTTAGACTCAGGCTTCAAGTGCATTTGCACTAAGTTTGCAATAAAACGCATGAAGGACAAAAACAGATTAATCCTCGAGTGACGTCACCTCCCAGTATAAACGCAAATAAATCAATAACGGTCGGTTCGATTTCGACAAATTTTTCGCCTGAATACTCGGCGAGAACTCTTGCAGGATTTAAGCCGGTAGTTGTCTCCCGAAAAGACATGGGTACGATATCAGGAAAGTTTTCATTTTTGCATTTGATTATCACATAATCGGCTGGAATACGATGTGTAGATGTGTAGTCTTTAACATTTTAAAATATCTTACGATCAATTGACTCGAGATTTACACTATTTCTCGTATAAAGAAATGAAGATTCTTATTCTTACTTTTGCTTCTGTTGTTTAATTCGTGTTTGCTCACATTTTAAGTTTATATCCGATTTGCTCCGATTTTTCAACATTTCAATTGCTGACCTCGGATTTTTGCATTGTTAGACTCTCACTTTCAAGTGCATTTGCACTAAGCTTACAATGAAACAAACGCATCAAGGACAATAATCGATTGAGAATTTATGTGAAAAGTTTCGTGTAAATATAAAACAAATGAAACACGTAGCGAAGAAAAGAAACGATTCCAATGCATTGTAATAATGGACAACTTAACAATAGAAAGATATTTCACGCATGCATTGAAAATATCGTTTAGTTTGCAAGTTCTATTGTGCAGTTTAAGCAAATTACTATATTGATAATGTTTGTGATTAATTTCTTTCGACATTGACGAGTGGCCGCTGCATCGATTACTTCATATTAAACAAACCACAACATACGATATGCTGTACCATAAGCAATATTGAACAAAACAAAAAATATTGTGTACCGGTAGTATAAATCATGTAGGTATGTGCTTTTGGTTATGAAAATGGTATGAGCTATATAATTATTTTAAGAGGGGCAATAAAAGTGGTTCAACTAATAACACTCTTTGTAACAATTTTTTGTCATAGGAACTATCGCGTTGGGTCACTTCACGCAAGGGTCTCTAGATGTTTGCAGGCCCCTAGTAACTATTATTATAGGTAGGCGCGAATTTAGGGGGTGCGAAACCCCTAGGCAATAGTGATTTGCGAAGCCCATAGGCGATAGCAGTTTACGGAGTCCACGACTCGCGAATCCTGAAAACGCGGTTAAATTTTATGGAGGAAAACAGGCTATCAGGTTCTTAACAATTTATTTGCACACATATATACAATACAGTGGGTTTTGAGGTCGATGTCGATTGCAGCTCAAAGTGTTTGAGTGGAACCCTTAGAAATAATTATTTTCCAGTGTGATACCCGTCAGTCTTCGCCCATTATCGTTTACGTTTGTTCGTCGTCGTCATTTAGGATATATAGATGACCGCTTATTTGTATTGGGAATTTTACACACAATCTATGCATTTCTTTCCCCTCGCACTCTTAGTTCCTGAATCTCTTAACACACCTCTCTCACGAATCGAGGCGCGAGGCCCCCAGAGGCGGGAGGCCCTAGTCGGTCGCCTAGATCGCCTGGGCCTATATCCGCCACTGATTTTGGTATTGTCTATAAAAAGTTATTTATGAAATTTTCTTTTTTATACTGTCACTTGTTGACGATATTATGTTTGTCAGTTGAAATTTTCTATCGCATCGGGGATTTTGGCTGGGTAATTCACAAGCTGTTCCAAATCTTTTTTCAATTTATTTGTTTTTCAAACTATCCCATACAAATTGCGACAAGATAGACAACAAGAAATCGACAAATTGTTGCCGGGATACCATTTCAAATCCTAGCAAGCAGTTCCAAATCTTCCAACAGTAATGAAATTAAGCTGTAATTTACTTTTAATTGCAATGATTATGTTTATTTGGTACCTATGTAGAATACCCCCCGCAGACTCCTGGCGCCTTAGCGCCGCAACAACGTAAATAAGACTGTTATTTATGTAACAATGATAAACTAAACAGAGGTTTTCTAGTGATGAGACGTTTACCATTTCTTTGTGTTAATTATACCACCCTTCCTAAATGAATATGACGAATTTCGTTCTATTATGTCGCGAAATTAAGAATGAATACGCAGCAGTGAAATTTCTACAATAGAAAGGTATAATACACTCAAAAACGAGTTGTGTGAAAGGACATGAAATGACGTTGTCGTTCAAAGGCCAAGTGCGATGGAGATGCCACGTTCTGGAATGTCGCACTGAAATATCTTTAAGAAAAGGAACCTGGCTGCAGGGAAGTAATTTGCGAGAGCATTAAACCGGATACAATTATACATTCTGATATGTGGCGAGGTTAGGCAACTATTGGAAATATTTCCGGAATGAACTACACTCATAAGATAGTCAATCATTCGAAAAACCTCGTCGATCAGCAGAGAAGAGGTACATACTCAACACGTTGAAAGTATGTGGGGAATCGCGAAAATTATAAATAAACGCGAATGTGGGATATCCAGATCCTTATTGGACTCATACATGTGCGAAATCTTGTGGCGCCTAGAGACTCCAAGCCATGGACTCATTCGAAAAACGTTTGCTGGACATTGTAGACTTTCGGCCTCCAGAATGACTCTCGGAGATAATTTCTTTTGTTCTTCGTTGGAATATAAATCTTTTGTCTCAGTTCATTTTTCCTGACGAGGGAAATTATTTTTACTATAGTCCTTCGAGCTTTTGGCGCCAAGTAATGTTATTAAATTATTTTGAATGTTCTTACTCACGTAATGAACATTTGGGCCCTTATGTAGAATGTTTATCATTGTTGCATAAATAACAGTCAGTCTATTTGTTTAAGTTGTTGCTAAGGCGCCTGAAGTCTGGCGGGGGTGTTCTACATAACATAAGGATCATTTAATTATTTCAGAATCAAACCGAGCTCGTCTTTTGGCTGAAAACAATTTAATAACGAGCATTTTAAATGCTTATTTTAGGTATCTCCAATAGCCAAAATAAGGTTGTAAAAAAACAGATACGCATTTCGGCTACAAAGCAGCCGTCTTCTGCGGCAATTCACCGAAAATAGATTCTAAAAGAAAACGGCTGCTTTGTAGGCAAAATGCGCATCTGTTATTTACAACCTTGTTGTGGCTATTGGAGATACCCGAGGCAAGTATTTTTAAATGCTTGTTGCTTTTTGAAGTAATCAAACATTTGAAATGAGACATTATTTTATTTGTTTTACTTTTGGTAAAAATTTTATGGAATTGAAAATGTCGTTTTAGTTTTTCTCTTGGAATTTGAAAAATGTTTCCTTTTAACACTTCTGTCTGTCTGTCTGTCACCGTGCCACGAGGATGATCGAACGGCGAATCCTCTCTCCGCAAAGTCACAACTCGATAGAGATTTCTTCGATATAATAGCTATATGCTGTTTGAGTCGGTTTGGGGGAGAAGGGGCGAAATCGTTCCCGCAAGAAGGCTCAATGTTGAGTTAACGTGACTCATATAACGCCCCACAGATGTTGGTTCGCATCCTTCCGTCCTTTCTTATGTATACGTTATTCCAGTAAACGGGTTTCCGTGCAACGGATAACGTTACGCTACCAAACCACTCGGGTTCAACCTTACAAGCGGCTCTGTTCGAAAAATCCCTGAATCCTTGGCTCTCCCCGCCTCAAACTCTTAACGTGGGCATCTTCGTTCGCTCCCCTCCTACTACCTAGCTGAAATCTTGTTTCGCCGCATCCTTGCTGCTGTTTTTTCTCTTTTCCATCCAGTTTCTTATCTCTCTCCGTTTCCATTTTTTCTCTTTAGTAATTCTCCTTATACCATACCTTCGCCATCGTTTACCATCATCTCTAATCTCCTTTCAAGTACTTCTTCTTTTGTGTCGCTCCGACAGTTTACTCTTACAGTGGTATTTCACAATGTATTTTAATTTCAATTCGATATTTTAAATTTCAATTCTTCTCGATTCTCCCGATAAATATGTTAGGAGAACTTTATTTCATTATATGAATGCAGTTTAGTGTGCTTAAAAATTCACTCCTTCCTATTAAAATAGGAATTACTCCGAGTGCACCATAAGCCCTGAATTTTCGTTCCCCATTCCTTAATTACGCAAGCGATGCTTACATTAACATTTAATATTTTATCTATTGTATTGTAAAGTTTTACCATTAATATAATTACGCATTAATATCTTAATTAATATTCACATGGATAGATGCACCGAAGCCTTGAAAGTAGCAAAAAAATTATGTGGATTATGTCGATACTATTAGCCAAAACGTAAACAATAAACAACATCTTGGTTACCGAACAAATGTAAGTAGATGTGACGATTTAGGTTGCGATAAATCTTTCAATGTTAATGGTAAAAGATAACAATGTTATAATATTCCTTCAAAATCATTTGACTCACTTTAAAAGTATTCATAGACTATATTTAATCCATTTGTACCCTTTATCTTGGCGTTGGCTATTCTTCTTCTACGGCTCGGCACGGCGCGCCGTGGACTATCCTTGCATTAATGTTTACGTGGCTATCTTCCTTTGAGGGGGACAACCATTAAGAAAATTAGCTTTGTTGCCGCCTTGAAAATGTTAATAAATTTTGCGCTTCGAGGATAATTTCGAGCGATTTAACATGTAATACGGCTAAACATGAACTGAATTAAACTATTCAGTCTTTCGTGTGTAAAATAAGCCATTTCCCGTGATCGTAAGTTAATATTTTGGTATATTTATATCCACATCAGTGAAGGGCTGCATGGCATTTTGGGGTTTCTCCACACCATTTCCCATGCATTCTTATGGAAATTGTATTTTGTTGACCCCATGAGGTATAAGATACCCCACGGTCTGCAAACTTAGACCAAGTGCTTCCTTTTGTCCATAGGATGGCACATGAAACTTTTGAATTCGATAGCTTCAACAGTGTAAAAATGTATAAGGGACATACAAACATGCATACGATATATACACACATTCATTTTTATATATTAGATCTAGCTTAATACCCGTATAATAATAAGTGTATTTTCGTTTATGCTATGTTTACTGATTGAACTTAATTTTGCGTAATCTATATCAAATTTAGTGAATAGTAACATGTAGTTCCTATATTTTGAAATTTATGAAAACCAATTTTTTGCTAAGGAAATCAAATGAAATGAGTTGCTTTGATTTAGTTTTTATCTAAAATAAATTTAACGTGATAAATATAAAATGAATTTATGTTAGTTGACTACGCATTTCTTTTCAAAATTTTATGGCTTTTTCGTCTTGTTTCCAGGTGTTGCCAAGGCGAACATATATATATATATATATATATATATATATATATCATTATACATAGACGTTCCTTACAGAGGAGGATATAACATACATATAACAGGAGGATACTAATGTTCAGGCACTTTTAGATGAGCTGGAGATTCGAAATTTTTTTCCTAGTTAGGATTTTGTGCAAAACCGACTATAAAAAACGAAATTCATGAAAAAGTGCAACAATGCGGCCACTAAAAATTCGCAATTGTTTAAACAAATTTTCAAGGTTTATGTATTTCCGAATGTGCTACGGAACTGAAATTTTTTTAGAGGTAGGATTTGTAAAAAAACGAAATAGGGATTATAGAAATTTTGATATTTTAATTTGTTTGGCAGTTGAAAATTCTTAAAGTTTAAACAAGTAGGTAAATGTTTAGATACTACGGGGCAAGTTAGAGAGCTGAAAATTTCAAGTTATTTAGAGTTTAGTCTATTTAAACGAATAAACATTTCACTGTATCTACGGAATTCTAATTGCGGCCGTTAATAATTATTTAAATTTAAACAATTAGATAAATGTTATTTCACTTCTAAATGTGCTACAAATGTAAAATTTGGCATAAATGTGTGGCATTATTAACCGAATGTGGAAAACGTATAATATTCACAAAATTGCAAAAATTACTGAATTACTGAATCTATTAAGTAATTAGAGGGAGGAAGGAAAAGAGAATGGTAATTAGCAGAAATTGAGAAAGCGGAAGAGGACGTAGGATTTATATAGGATTAAAAGGAGCTGCAGTACAAAAATAACAATAATAAATTATAATTGATTATAAAAAATGTTATACTACTGAATCATGCGCCATTGCCAAATGGTGAGAATTCATAAAACTAAATATAGGTCACGTAATTTTCAATGGATGTCTTTAACTGATAATACAGCAAATATTTCGAACCGAATTTCAAATAGGAGTGAAAAAATAACATTTGACGACTTTTATTTTAAATTTCTTTAACTAAAGTGATTTTTCTGGAATTTTTTCAAAACTCATAAAGTTAAAAGAAAAGTGCGATTTTAAAATATAGTTAAACTCATTGCAGTTCGTGTATTTAGTTAATAGTAAGTTACTACACATTTTTCCCTTGAAGGTAAATTGACAGTTCGTACACATTTTTTCCTGTTTTTTACTGGTTAATAAGAGTAAAATAATTCATTTATTAAGTTAAATTCCATACGTTTTAAACAATTATAATTTGCTCAAATATTTCAAGTAAATTTCAGCTACTTCTTTGTGCATTATATCTTATCGTTTCGATTTTCCTCTTATTTTCAGCATACATTTGGATAATCATTTGGCCTCCCTACTAATAATTACTTAGACAGTATAATAAAATCAAAGTTAACTTTCAAAAACACTGATTTGATTGTGTATGAAAGCCAAACCAGATCATACTATATATTACTGATTTTTCATAAATAAATCATACATATTTGGGATACTTTTATGATAATCCCGTCATATTTGACGAGTAATTACGCCAGTAATCAATTAAATTCGTATTAACTTAATGAGCGACTTTTCAAAGGAAAATAATCACGTGAGCTTCGTCATAAAACTATTTTTTCCCGACCTTCGGTTCAAGTCGTACGGCTCTTTGTTAATGTCCTAACGCTTATTCCGGCCCTTTTTCGTGTGATCGAAACCCGATGTTCCCTCGGAATCCCTCTGGCTAAGTGGGAACCGTTGGCCCGTCGGCTTACTCCTTCCTCCCGTCTCCTTCTCCCCCACCCCTCTCCCTCCCTTCTCCCTCTCTCTCTCCTCTCGAAAGGACGCGCGTGGAAAGATATAGCGGTGGGTTGAGAGCGCCCTAGCGGTAGGATGGGGAATCTCATCGTCTGCAAGGCGTGGAAATGTGATTGGGCGGTAGAGGCGGGACCTCCTAACCTTTTAGATACTTGGCGAACTCAGGAAACTGGAAAAGCTCCGGAGTGGGAACTCTACGTGAGCATCGCCTCCTCTTCTTTTTGCAGGCATTTTTCGGATTTTCAGAGGGACGGGAAATTTGCGTCTGTTAAGCTTGAAGGGCGTCGTAAAAGTGGTGGTGTCGATCGCGTGGATCGCCCTCGCGTTGCTTGCCTTTTTCTCGCTCGTCTTGAGGATCGGATAATTTCCATTCTTCGTACAAAAGGGTATTATAACTTCGAAATTGTGTTATGAAGAAAAGGAGTCGTATGCCATCAAACATCGCCTCATTTCAGTCAATGGCGAGAGCGTTTTCTTTTGCGAAAATTCAGAATCGGCTCATTTGATAGCATGATGGAGGTTCATAAGTTGTATTTCGTGACGCAAAAACAAGGAGAAGCTATATAAAGATGGAATTACCTACTAAGAATAGGATTTAGATGTTGCACTTGTAAAATAATAAAAAATTAACTGATGTGGCCAACACATGACTTTCTCCATATTTATATGGCAAATTACATGTTGTTAGCTCTGAGATCGTTGTCAATATTTACTTCCGGTTGACAATTAAGAAAAGAAAAAGGAGCGTTACTAAAGACGTAACTAAGCGTCAATTGTTAACAATAGTCTTCGGTAGGTGGCGTGGTGGTGGCAGCTAAAAATATAAGATATCTCTTAAACAATACAATATATGGAAAAATGTATCAAACAAAGGTTGTAGAAAATAAAATTTCCTAAAACTTTTATTCTAATACATTTTTACATTTATCAAATATTAAAGCAAATATTTCAAAATAACGGATAAGTGACAAGAGTAAACACCCACTTCCGGTCGACTGATTTTTACCAAAATCTAATCAGATCTTTTAACTTTTATAAAAATGTTAAATATAAAATTTTGCGTTGACCCGATTAATAGTTTTTGAGTTAGAGCGCCCACTAAAATCTATCACATACAGACAGACAGACATCATCGAGAAAATAGTCGAAACGTGTTCAGGGGACCTTAAAACATGTATTCCCGTTGAAATCTCGAATTCGATTTATTTCATGAAAACAATACTTTCTCATACTACCTATATGGAGAAAGTCATAAATAAATGCCAAAGAAACCAAGTGTTTTATTACTCAGAAAAAACATGCTGGAACGTAAGATTTGTCAGTATACCTTATTATAAAAAATGCCAGGCATGTGAGTGATTTTGGAACAAGAAAGAAATGAATTACTTTATATCGTAGTTTATTTCATTTAATATTATATTTAATAATGCAGTATAACTTACTATAAAATAACCACTTACTAAACAAGAAATTCACCCTTTTATTTTTGAAAAGGTAGTAACATAATATTGCTTTCCAGTTCACTCCACCAGGAAAAAGCACTGCTTTTAAGTTCTAATGAAAGAGAGCAGAGCAATATCCTCCCTGTTGTTTTTTATAATGACAGATCTTATGGGCATTTTATCATTTGGAATCAATAGACTATTGCAGACTGAAAATTTACGCAGATATTCTAAGAACAGTGGAAACAAGTGATTGTACTCAACCAATTTCATGTTAATTATTTATTTCCAAAACATCAAAACTACTCAACCAATTTCATGTTTATTATTTATTTCCAAAACATCTATATATTAAGTGCATTATGTCAGTGTGTCAGAAAATACCGATGACACTTCACATCTATCATATGTGAAGGTCTCAGGTCAATGCACAGTGACAATTTACCATATATATTTTGTCCCCGAATGGTTATTGGACAACACTGATCCATGGCCTGTTAACTGCGTTATTGAAATTTCATTAAAAGTATTTATACTTCTTTTTTTGTTTTCAAATTTCATCTAAAACATTAAAATTAAAAATTACGAGTATCTAATATAAGCAGTTGTTGGAAAACCTAATTTAAAAAGATTTTGATAGAAAATATTATGTTGTGCAATTTTACCATATTACCATCTCTTGGCAATACATGGAACTGGTATAACCTCAAATGTGGGACCGTCATAGATAGTTTGTGTTCTCCACCAGGTGGCACTATAGTATTTTGACATGCATTTTTAAAAAATTATACTGATGCACATTCTTGATTTCCATTGCATTACATTAATGTTGTAAAAAACATTAAAATAAAAAGTATGATTATCTAATAGCAACATTTGTCGCAAAACATAATTTGAAAAGAAAATTTTGATAGAAAATCTTTATGTCATGCATGTTTCTATTACTGCTATTTCAGGGCTGAACATGGAACTGGTATAACTTAAATGTGGGACCATTGGAGATAGTTGAGAAGTTCTCCATCAGGAAGCTCTGTAGTATTTTGGAATACATTTCTAAAAATAAACACCCATTGCATTAATTTACCATGCCATACAAATTTTCGAATATTTTACCTTAATATGAGCGAACAATTCGAAAACAAAAATCGATGGTAGGAATAAGAATCTTCATTTAATTTCCTTTAAAATGGTTCTTATCCGAAGATCGTGTGTCAATTACTTCTAATTTAGTTTTGCAAAAGAAAATAAGTCTGAAAGTGTGAAAGAGGTATATTTAAGATCCCTCTTACGAGAAATCCCATATATCTATGAACAACAATGCTGTTGATTGCCAAGGGAACATTTCAAGAAAAATGCAAAATTATAACAAATTTTCGAATATTTTAGCTTAATGTGAGTGAATTTGATTTGGAAACAAAAATCGACGATAAGAATAAGAATCTTCATTTAATTTCCTTTAAAATGGTTCTTATCCGAAGATCGTGCGTCAATTACTTCTAATTTAATTTTGCAAAAGAAAAGTCTGCAAGTGTGAAAGAGGTATATTTAAGATCCCTCTTATGGGAAATCCCATATAGCGTTCCAACCAACCAACCAACAGATTAAGGCTTTTATTAATAGTTTAATACACTTCATTTCATAACATAAGAAGGAGCTAGTGAATTTTGAAATTTGCAACCCAACATTAACTTATACTGTCAACCTGTTCTTAATAATCTCTATGTGAGAAAGTAGAAATGGGCTGGGTGAAATGCCGAGAGGTGGATTAGTGCATGCAAATGCAAAACAAATGCTGAGAAAATATACTGAAGGATTTAACTATAACAGTTCAGTTGATATAACTTATTGAGAGAATGTGGAAATCCAGAACCCATACTAGAGGGCATTACAGTAAAGACCATTGAGTTGAGGGAAAATGTAATTAGAAGGGATATGTAAAGAAAAAAATCCAATCTTGTAGGTGTTTCATAAAGTGTAGTTGAAAACCCTATGCTTAGGTAAGAAGAGGAAAGAATAAGAATCATAGATTTTGCATGCATAATGTAGATTAAAAATTATTCACAGAAGTTACTATTCCAAATTTAACAGTTTATGGTGGAAGTTAATTTTAAACGAAACAGTGATTGTATATCATCTCACTTTATTAATCATACCAAGTTTTATTTACATGCAAAAACTGGAAGCCTAGTTTGCTTAATGTAATCAAAGTTAGCAAAGTTATTACATAAATGAAAAATATATGACTGTAGTGTTAATGGTGAATAATAATAATGAAATAACTAATAACTATTGAATTAGTATAAGAATCACCAGAAAGTTTCGTTTGCTACTTGGAGTATAAATTTATGACATAAAAGCAGTCATTTTCTTATTGGAGCATTTATGCTTCTATTTTTCAGGGAAAGTGCCTAGATGTAGAATTTGACTTTAAGGGAGAGCCATTGGGAGGAACTATTACAAATTGTAAGTATATTTCACTTTCTTGTTTACCTTAAACTTGTTTGCTTACGAATTTTATATTTTTTTATGTAAGATCTGCATAACTGCATGCAACAGAGAGGAAGTAATCTAAAATTCTATTGTTTGCCTCTAATCTGAATAAAATTCATCCATGTGCATTATCTTCACTTTTAACTCGTTCTTGTTTTTCAAATAAATTCTTGTTTACTTTTGCACACAGATCTCCTGGAAAAGGTGAGTATACTTCACTCTGTTGTCTCATACTTTAATTTTTAAATTCTCTGAAAACTTTTTGATTCACCTATCTATAATTTTTTCATTGCTTACAAACAGTTATTTTCTAGTAAAAGATATTTAAATGTTATCTGACATTAATTTTTTACTATTTTGAACTTTTTGTAGTGCCATGATTTGGCATATTGATACTCTGTGACCAAACTGGATTTCTAAAAATATGTTTGTAAGTTCTAGGTTTCAAATTAAACAACTTTAATGGGAAAATTTCTTTTTGCAGTCTCGTGTAACAAAACAAGCACAGGGAGAAAGGAACTTCCATATTTTCTATCAACTGCTCACAGGTGCAGACATCCAGCTTCTTAGTAAGTTTGATTTCATACAATTTGATAAGTCAGTACTTGCTTTCACTGTCTACCATTCAAGTAACTGTAACCATTTGGAAATGAGTTCTCATTACAGAATAATTAATTTCAAGAAATGATCAGAATTTCTTGTGAAAACGGTATTACTGTTTTGAAACATTTTTCTTATTATGCAATGCATTTAGAAAAATATTGGTCTACTAGGGCGCAAGCCCCCTGCTCACTGACACTCACCAACCCCTCCCCCTTTGCTCACTGTTTCTAGGTTCCTACCATGTACCCATTAGATTTAGATTAGTTTAACAGGAAATGTATTGAATATGAGTTTAATGAATGTATTTTATATGGAATCTACATTTAGTTTTTAATGACAAATTAACAAAAATGATAAATTTAAAAGACATTTAATTTAACACTTATAAACTACATTAATAATTATTTGATTTGACCTTCAGACATGTTTTAAATCCGGCAGCTTAGTAATAACTTTTCACGATTGCACATACTATATAATCTTTGTCTTTCACATGCCTTTTCATGTCTGCATTCATCCATTTTGAATCCTTACCTCCAAGTCCAAATAACTCAATTTTGGTTTAATTATAAAACGTTTTAATGAAGACGAACAAACAAAAGCGAAGAGTCCAACATCGAGAGATGATAGAAGAAATATCACCAAAAAACAACAAAAGAGCTACAAAGGCGAAAAAAAATTAAGGAATAAAGAAATTAAGGAATAAAAATATATGAACAAAGAACCACACGAAACAATGAACACAGTACATATAAGGTATTACAAATGAAGAAACAAAAAAATGTGCAGAGAAAAATGTTGAGAGACAAAACGCGAAGAAATAATACCAAAAACTAACAAATTAAACACAAAGACTAACCAAAATTAAAGAATAAATAACTATAAACAAACTAAAACAACAAAAAATAACAAATGAATCATAAAGATGAAAAGAAATTAAATAATAAAGATTTATGACTAAAGAACCACCCAGAGCACATGCCATGATAAATTAATCCTAAGAATAGATTGACATTGATAGCATTGATGTAAACAAATAGAATAAAATGGATAGAAACTATGTAAATAAATGTCATTATTATCCTTATATAATAATTCTCAAGTGTCCGTCTGTCTGTCTGTCCCGGTATTTTTGGACATTTCCCCATGGAATTTAGAGCTGAAACTTTCACAATCGTTAAACCCCCATGAGGAGATCTCTAGAAAAACCAAACATCCCGGAAAAAGTCCCGGAGACAATTATATTTTCCCATAAGTTTACACAGGATTTTCGATTTTTCAAGGTGCAAGGTTTATTTCCTTCATTCATTAAAATATGTAAATATGGACCAAATTTCTCCATTTTTGTTTTATTCGACGGCTAAAACTATAAAATATCTTATTCCTGCAGTTTTTAGATGTTACACGGAAGAATTTGTCAGAAACAAGCGTTTCTTTTCGAAATTTTATGGCTTTTTCGTACTCTTTCCGGGTGTTGCCAAGGCAAACCTCATTGTTGCCTCCGATAAATTAACGTCCCTTAAGCCTTCAAATAGACGAAAAAATTGTATTATTTGCTTCACGCAATGTCAAACTTAATAGATTGCAAAGTTAATAATTGAATAATATTATTATTCAGTAAACATACGAAGATGAAGAAAACGGAGCCAAATAGTGGCAAATCAAGTCGTATATTGATACCGGAATGTAATAAATTTCAGGGGCTTCATTTTCTGGAAGAATTCAAATGATTATCAGGAACCAACCTTTTCTAACAGACAAATACCTGGGGCAAAATATTCACTTACAACTTACACTTTTGAAAGTACACATTTATTTATAAGTGTTCTTAAATATGAAATTACTTGTTTTATAAAATAGGGGCTCTGCCCCAATGCACTGCATGCATCAATTCTCCCCCTTCAGCTCACTTTGCTCGCACCAGGGACCTCGGCATTACACACTCCGCTAAGCTGGGCAAACTCAGTCGTCAGAAATGAGAAGTACTTGTATAATTTTTTCAACAATATAAAGCAATATAGAAATAAACCAATAGAATCCCTCCCTCTGTCTCTTCCTATTTTAAATTAATTGTTGATGGACAAACTAATGATGAAACTTACAACATTGGAAAATTATTATAAGATTATTACCATTTAAAATCATTAAATGTTATGATGATGCTATGATCGTAGGGAAACCAGCAGTTTTTAAATTAAATTTTGTGGAAATAACAAAGTTCTTTTTTCAATATGTAAAAGTTACCTTTGAAAAATGTTACCTTTAAATGAGTGTTGATATCACTTAAGTGAGCCTGATGGACAGTTGTTGAGGAGGGGTTTTTATTGGGATGAAGTAGTCCAAATGAGGTGACTCTAACAGGATTCATGTAGGATATTGCTCCGCATCAGAAATTCTTTGCCAGAAATTGGAGGAATCGGGCTTCGAAAATTGCATAAACATGAACCCAAACCTCGTTTTAGGATACTATAGTCACACTTTATAAACCGCATATATGTGAAACCGCACTCTAGAATTCTGCATTATGGGCAGGTCAACTGTATAATAATCCATCCTTTAAATACACATGTATACTGTCTCAAAAATTGGAGATTATTAGTTGTTTTTTAATAGGTTAATAGAACTGAGTTTGATGCTTATTTTTTTATTAAAAATAATATTGAAAGATATATTTACCAAACAATTTGGTATGTCCTTAGATATTGCTTCATGAATGACAATAGTCTTCTCTTTCACTGTTTTATAGAATCTCTGAAACTTCAGCGGAATGTCGATAACTATGCCTTTCTTCATAGCAGTCGAGCCCTCCAGTTGGAAACGGTCGATGATCGAAGGGACTTCCAAGTGACTAAGGTATTTAAGTTTTTCTCTGATATGCAATTTTCAGAATGCTGCTCTTTAATCTTCATATGAACTTGAACCTCAATCCAAAATTGAATAAGTTTTGATTGAAGTCCATACCCAGTAATTTTACTCATTTTGTTTCTGTTTTTTACAGAAGTCTTTGGAAACTCTTGGATTTACCCTTGAAGAAGTAATCAATGTCTTTCAAATAGTAGCGTGTGTGTTGAAGTTAGGTAATATTGTTTTTATCCCTACAAACAACATTGATGGCACTGAAGGGTGTACAATCAGCAATGAATATGGTTAGTTTTTCTCCCAGTCATAAACTTGCCCTCAAAATAGTTACATTATTTTTGTTTGCTCCATTAAAGTTTTATTTGTAAATTTTTTATAATTGCATTTTTATATTACTTTCTAGTGGCTGCAATTCTATGAAACATATTCATTTTGCTTAAATTGCATGTTGTTTTTCATATTTTTCACTTAAAAATTTTCAGAAGCTTACATATGTGCTTTAAAAATTCTGTGAGGTAAATTAATAGCATGACAGGGACCCTGGGATCATCCAGTAAATTCCTTATAACTTCACGGCTGTCATGTATTATCAAGGAAAGAAAAATAAAACCTTTTGAAGGTGCCATTGTTTACAGTGTCAGTCTGTGTATGTTATCCTTTGTTTATCATCATTTGCTGCTATATCCATTTATCACCTCAAGCATACACAAGCTTACACTGGATAGTTAGGAAGGATGCAACTCTTGGGTATTCCTTCCAGAGCTGTATGATGTTTGCCACCTCTTGGGTACAGAGTTTGGTGAGCTTAGTGGCACTCTGAAGCAACGCACAATGTCTGTGGTGGTTGGGACTACTCCTCCACCTTCCTCAGGGACCAAAGCATGCTCAGGGGACGGGGAGAGGGGGTCCCCTCACCATCACCCATCCCACCTACTCTCCAGGGCTCAGGGGGCAGGTTGTGATGAATCGGAAAGAGGTAGGAGCAGCTCTCTTCATCCTTCTCTGTATCTTTTTTCTGTTTTGCAGATTGTTTCACACCTTCAATTTTTATTGTTCCTCCAGCACGGAACCTTGGAAAACTTTTCTGCTTGATACGTTTTTCATAGATTTTTGTCGTTTCGTTTTAAAGAATGAGTTTTTTCAGTATATGTTTTAACTTTTTATGTTGGATATGTATTATTCATTCAAAATGATGTTTCTGTGTGTATTTTTTAGTTTTGATGTGATTGCATATGATGTATTGGTATTATTTGATAACTGTATTTGCTATGGAATTTTCATTGTTTAAAAAGTGTATATGGTGGATCATGTTTATTTACATGATTTTTTTACACATGTGCTGTTCTCTTCCCCAATGTGTGTGTCAGTTTAATTAATCATTGTTTTTTGTCATCTTTGTCTTGTGATTGGTGTGTTAATGTATTATTAATTAAGAGTGTTTCATCTGTTTTATATAGTGATAAAGGAGAGGATTACCTATTAAACTCATAAACAGTTGCCTTGTTTGTCTTTGCACTTGCAAATTTGTGAGGTTCTTGACTGAATGCACTAAATATTGAATCATTTTCAAAATTTGTTTTAGTTTAAGAATTCTACTTATGACATGGATAGCATGTTACCCTAATTTCTGTTTTTCCAAGTACAGTAGAGCGCTGATAATCCAGGGCCTGATTAACCATGGGGTAGATTATTTGTGATCATGGGCAGGCAGTCGAATTATTTTCACGTTTACATTGTTTGAGTCTGATCTTTTATTCTCACTCCTGTTACATTTAAGTTTAGTTTGTCATCATTCTTTGGAGATGTATTTACACATTTACATTGTTGGAGTCTGATCTTATATAAATTCACACTCCCATTAAAGCAAGAATTAGTAGATCGAGGTGTTTATTGATATTATGTGGTGTGAAAAAGTTCCTGATCTTTTGGAACTAATTAATAACTTTTTTCATCAAAGCAAGATATATTTAATGCGAAAAATCTACTCTTTGTCAAAGTTATTGTAAACCCTTTAAAATGTTGAGCAAACAAAAACAGGTGGTTTTAACGGTTGAAAGGAAATGTGAAATAATTAAAAGATGTGAAAAAGGTGAAAGTGAAAGTCAAACCTAGTGGAGGAATTCAGAAATGGCCAACAAATGATGTGGAATATTGTCAAATACAGGTTGAAACTTGAAGAATTAGTCTCTAATTGTGAAAAATTTGCCGGAGCATCCAAAGAAAATCAATGAAGTGTGCAATGTGTGAGAAACTTGATTCAGTCATGATTAAAATGGTTCCACCAATGAAGAGCAGAAGGAACTCCAATATCGGTTCTGGTTCAAATCTACAACACCAATGAGACAGCGCTTTAATGGTGAGTGATGCCTACTCGAATGTTAGCATCTGTCCGGGTAATGCAATTGACATGGAAGAAGTTTATCCATTAATTGTTAAATCATTGAAAGAAGTCGAGGGATTCCAAGATATGGAGGAACAAAATGTCAATGAATGGTTAAAGGTTGATGAAAACGAACCTAGGTATAAAAGAATGACGGATGATGATTTGATCCAAAGTGTACTAGAGCTGACAGCTGGTCTGAGCAATTCTACAAAAGCAGAGGAAGGAGAGGATGACGAAGAGCTGCAATCATCCTGTAACGTAAACTGCAAAGAGGCACTCTCAGCTGCAGAGACATTATTCCAGTTCATGGAAAATCAAGATGTCGTTTTCTATGTTCACTTATTACAAATTCATGGATACGTAAGAAAAATCAAAAACAAAATAAGCAAACAAAAAAATTACGGTCTTTTTGAAAAAGTGACCGGTTTTAAATAGTAAATCTTTTTATTTTTACACATGTTTATAATGTAATTGCATATGTAATTTTGTTTTTATTATGTATTCTATTAATGTAGCAATAATTCTAAAAAATCCATTCAATTTGGATTATCCATGTATTTGATTATCCAGCTCCTGGTTCCCCCAATTACCATGGATAATCGGTGCTCTACTGTATTATGAATGAAATCGATCAGAATTGATATATTGTTGCATCTAAAAATCAACATTTTTTTGTCCGTATTTACATTTTACTTGTTTGTTTTTGTACATTCTGAAACTATTTGCACTCTTTTTGAAATTTTCTACTCTTCTCTAAACAAAATTTTCTTGTTTAAAAAGTTTACATTGATAAAATTCACATACATTATATCAAAACTTCATAGTGTTGCATGTATGGATAAGATACTCCAAAGTAAGAATAGTAAACATTTCAAATGAATCTAATTTTACAAAAAATATTATATATATATATATATATATATGCATCATATTGAACCAGAATAGACAAATCTGTGTCATTAGTTTTGTGTTTGTTGAAGACAGTCTCAATTTTACTTCCCCTTAAAATTTTTCTCTGGACAAACATCTTTTTTAAAAAAAGATTTCTTGTGTTAAGCAAATATCTAAGAAGCTAATTTGCTTATTTATTTACATTGGCAGAAGTATATGAGGTGTGTGAGTTAGTGGGTGGTGATCAAGGTCTGGTAAGTGGAATGCTGACCTCACGTCGCCTTGGCAAAGAATGCCATCATTCCCTCCATTCGCTCAGCCATCATCATGTGACAGGGCAGACTTCACAGTCACAGCAATTGGCTGATACCTCAATGGTTGCAGACTTAAGTGCAGCAGAGGCCACTGCAGCTAGGGATTCTCTCTGTAAAGCTCTCTACAGTCGTCTTTTTACTTGGCTCGTCAACCGTGTTAATGAGGGAACAAAGGTTAGTACAGTAAAACCTAGCAAACCTCTCTATATCTAAACCATATTTCATAATATTGCTTTAGCATCAACCTGACTTAGTAAATCGTATAGCAAAAACCTCATTGCTGTTCCCTCCATATTTTTGTAATTCTCCATCTACATATGTATAATTTGCCGATGGCAAAAGATTCTGGTACGATGTCCCAGCACATTTTTGTCCTGGCGCACTTTGGAAGGGGTGGTAAGGAGGGGAGTGAGCTGCTTTGTTACTACATTGTTGTCCCAGTGCATGGTGGTAGGGGAGGGAAGGAGGGGAGTGAGCTGTTTTGTTACTACATTATTGTCCCAGTGCATGGTGGTAGGGGCGGTAAGGAGGGGAGTGAGCTGCTTTGTTACTACATTGTTGTCCCGGTGCATGGTGGTAGGGGAGGGAAGGAGGGGAGTGAGCTGTTTTGTTACTACATTATTGTCCCAGTGCATGGCGGTAGGGGCGGTAAGGAGGGGAGTGAGCTGCTCAGAGGAGGGGAGTGTGTTGCGTGAATAAGAGGTTGAAAGGGGTGGTAAGGACAGAAGAGCCCTTCACAAAAAAGGAGGGTGAGATGAGCAAGACAGATCGCTATTAGTTGTACTTTCACAGGATATTACATTGTAGAGATTGGTCTGTTGCACTCTCAATGTTTAGATCAAGTTCTAAGAAAAAGACCAAAACATTCAATTGAAACGAATGAACAACAAACTAGAAAATAACAGGAAAAACGAAGGGGAAGAAAAACAGATTCCAAGCAAGTCAAGGCAAATCAAGGTAAATGAACCACACTTGAGCAACCAACACTCAAACCCAGAATATTTTAGCACAAAATTGGTAGGGAAAAGTGGGTTTTCCTTACCAGACAGCTATAACGCAATTCAAAGTTCTCATTTATTTATTTATAGGATGCATCATGCCACACAGGCCTATACTTGACCCTCATGGTATCCTAATGTAGGTAACAAAACATTGTACTCAGTTTATTGTGTCCAGTCTCAACCCCATACAAGATCAGTCAACCCTTGGGCCTTCATCACAATATATTCAGCCAAAATACCTAAAAGAGAGACTTCCTCTTGTTTCTTTTCTTTTGGATGACAAGTTTTTTTACAAATGTGAGGGTATGATACTAATCATCTATTTTTATGAAACAAATTTTTAAATATATTTTCCAAATTATTCACAAGACAGATGAAAGAAAAACACTAATATTTTCTTTTATAAAAAATAAATAAGCTGTTATAGAAATTTGTTGTAATTTTTGTTATAATGTACTTTTAGAAAGCCTTAATTTTGATAAGATTCTTCTTCTTCTTATCTGTTTTTTACTTTTCATTAGAACTTTTTATGCAATAAAATTATTTTTTGTTGTCATCTTATTTTTGCAATTAAAAAGTGTTTATTTTTTGTGGCATATCAAACTGTCACAGTACACAGCATTGTTTTCTTTTAGAGGACTATCTCGAATTTCATGGGCATCAATTTTACTTTAGCCAGGTTTTGAATGGTCTCCAAGCATTTTTAAAAAACATCAAATATTCCAGTTCGATCCAGAGGTTATTAGAATGGTTAAAGATAGCATTTCTGAATATTATATACATAAATTGTTGCATGTTGAGCTCGAGATGACACTCAAAAGTCACCTCATGCATTACTTTGGAGAAACCTACTCAATTTCACTTTTCATGGTCTTTTCCACGAACACATATACAGTGCAAAGTGATACATACAGATAGACCTCGATTTACAAAGGGGTTATGTTCTTGAAAAATCTTTCATAAATCGAAAATTCGTGAATGGAAGCATAATTTCCTATTGATTTCTATTATTTAATGTGAGATATGTTCCTACTGCATAAAGTCTTCCCTCAAATATACTGTACATATTCTTTAGAACATTCATCATGGGATGCAGTAAGGGGCAGATCTATATATGGGCTAATTGGGCTGTAGCCCAAGGCTCTGGTTGTCTAAGGGCCCCCAAAAGTCACTTTTTTTGTTTTTGCGTCTTGCGTACGATTTCATCATCATCATAGGTAGTCTGTCCGTAGACAGGTCCGTGATTATTCATGGTTAAACCTGGTTCTCCATATACTCCTATTTTCCGCTGTCCTCTTCATATCTTGATAACTCTCTTTCCCTTTCAAATCGTCTATCAGCTGAAACCTTTTCCTGCCTCTTTCCCTTTTCCCATCTAGTTTTCCTTCTAACACGTCTTTAATCATACTCTCTCTCCTCAGGTATGGTCCAACCCAGTTAGCCTTCCTCTTTCTGATAGTCTGTATAATCATTCGCTTCTCTCCTATTCTTCGTAGCACTTCATCGTTTTTCACCCTATCTGTCCATATTATCTTCAGCATTCTCCTCCAAGTCCACATTTCAAAGCTTTCCAGGTATTTGATGTCATTTTTCCTTAGCGTCCATGTTTCTGCCCCATACAATGCTATACTCCATACGTAGCATTTTATCAACTTCTTGCGGATATCTTCCCTTATATTCCCTGTAAGTAGTTGTTTCTTTCTCCTGAAAGCCGCCTTTGCTTTTCCTATTCTAGTTTTGATCTCATCCGTACATTTTGCCTCTCGTGTTATGATACTTCCAAGGTATTTATATTCTGAAACTTGTTCTAATGGCTTTCCCCCAATAGTTATGTTCAGGTTCTCTTCTTTACCCGATATTCGAATGACCTTGGATTTTTCTGTATTTATTTCCATACCGTATTTTCTACCTGTTATCACTAGTCTATTTATCATTTTTTGTAGCTCATCTTCCTTTCTTGCTAGAAGTACTTGATCATCTGCGTATTTTACTGTTCTTATAATCCTTCCTCCAATTTTGAAATCCCCTGTGCCTTCTAAAGCTTCTTGCATTAGACTTTCTCCATATATATTGAATAGGGTTGGCGATAGGCAGCAGCCTTGTCTTACTCCTCTACCGATATTTATTCCGCAGGTGTCCACATTCTCAAACCTGACCTTTACAACTTGATTCTCATATAGATTCCTAATCAGTCTCCTGTCTTTCCAGTCTACACCTATATCCTTTAATATCTTCATCAACTTTACCCAATTTACTCTATCAAAGGCCTTCTGCCAGTCTACGAAACATGCGCAGATATCTTGACTGTACTCTATTGCCCTTTCTGATATGATTCTAACTACTCCTATAGCATCTCTAGTTCCTCGTCCTTTTCTGAAACCGAACTGATCTTCCCCTATTATTTCTTCTGCCTTTTTCTCCAGCCTTTTATTAAGAATCCTCGTGATGATCTTCGATGTGTGTGACAGAAGGCTTATAGTTCTGTAATCTTTACACTGCATTGCCTTTGGCTTCTTCTTTAGAGGGATCATTGTTACTTCTAGGAAATCCTGAGGCCACTCTCCCGTGTCGTAAATCTTATTAATTAATTTCGTGATCGCTTTTAGTCCTTCTGATCCTATGACTTTAAGTATCTCAGCCGGTATTCCATCGCTGCCCGTGGCTTTCCCCTTCTTTAGTTCCACTATCGCCTTTTCTACTTCGCTCTCCATAATACTTGGTCCTAAGTTGTCTTCTTCAATGTTTTCCTCATTTTCCAGTTCTATTTTTGCCGCTCCTGCCTGTTTGCTGTATAATTCCTTAATGTATTCTTCCCATACCTGTGCTACATCCTTTGTTTCTTAGACTATCTTCCCATCCGTATTCATAATTCCCATACCATGAATTCCATTAGACTTCTTATCTTCTAATTCCAGTGCCCTAGCGTACATCATATCGTACCGTCCTAACTTCTCCATTTGTTCTATTTCATCACATTTTCCTTTTATCCAATTTTCTCTAGCTTTATCTGTTACCCTTCTCAACTCATTGTTTATACGCCTATAGTTGGCTCTACCTTCTTCACTGTTAACGTTTTTCCATTTTCGTCTCTCATTCATTTATACAATTCTAATTTGAAATGAAAAATTTCTCTATTTTTTGGCATCATTCATTAAATACTCTAATTTTTTCTTAGCATGTTAAACCACAATTATTCAATTACTTTCTAAATAATTCCGTCTTATTGCATGCCAAACTAGTCAACTTTAATTTGGAAACTGCGATTTAATAGTATTTTGGGAGGAAATATTAGAGAGATTTAATAGTATTAGCAAAGCTTTTCAGAAACCTGGCTTAGATTGAAATCAAGGTTTTGCGATACTATCCTCATTAAAAATAATGATTCAAAATATTCAATCAAATTCAGCAGAGAAATTAATAGAATATGAATATTTTGCTAAAAGTATGCCATGAAATAAACAACCAATATAGCGGCACAAAAAACAAGAATTATGATAAAAAGATTTTCAGATGGAGGCACTGACCGCAATAAAATAACAGGAAGGGATAAATTTCACATTGAAACCTTAAATATTGTTCTTGACACATTAATTACTGAATTAAACAGAAGAGTAAGCATATATGAAAATTTAGGAATAAGATATAAATTTCTTTTTGATATTTTATATGAAAGCAATGACGTTGAAGATATGGAAAGTATAAATATAATGTTAGATCAATGCCCTGGCGATTTGGATAAAAATTTTAAAAATGAATGTATAAATTTTAAGGCATTTCTAAAGACATAAAATTAAACTAAAATGAAAGTGTGGGTCTAGGATCCTCTGATATTTACAGAATAATATTTCATAAGAAATTAATGGATGTTTTTCCTAATCTTTATACTGCCTTGAAAATATATTTAACATTACCTATAGCGAATTGTGAGGCGTAAAGGTTATTTTCAAAAATGGCCTATATTAAAAATAAATTTAGATCAACAATGTCGAGTGAAAGATTAAATTACTTATGTTTATTATCATTGGAGAGTAATATAACCAAGTCATTAACTTATGAAGTTACTATAAAAAACTTGTAATTTAAAGGCGAGAAGGATGTTATAATATAAATAAATCGATATTTATATAAATTAGAAATATTTTTTTGTTTTACAATTATTCCTATATAGATCCTATTTTATATTTTATAAATTATAATGTTTTTTTTATTGTAAGAAAAATGTGGATGTAAATTAATATTTCATTGTTTTGTGATAATATACAAAATAAATATATACAAAATACTCTTTTTGTGATTATTATTGTTATCATCTATTATTATTATTAATTGTTCCACCATCCGCCTCTGGATGCAGTGGTCAAATTGAAAAATTTTAACAACCGGCACATTCTAATCTGATTTTTTAACAACAAGAATGCTATGAATTTCATTTTGTATTAAGTGGAATGACATTCCTATGTGTTTCTGCCCAATTCGAGCACTGTTTAGCACTATAATAAGCTTTAACTTATTCCACTAAGTTGGCAAATATATTCGCTCGTACACAAGGCATAAGAGTGAAAGAGATCGGATTTCCATCACACCCACTTTAACCCCGGTACCAGCGTACATTATTTAGTAACTAGCATAATTGCTCATCAAATATGACTGGTATGCATGGATTAAGTATTAAATTTAAGGCACTTCCCATTCTTCCTCCTTTTCTCTCTTCCTCTCTCCCATCTTCCTCTCTCCCATCTTCCTCTCTCCCATCTTCCTCTCTCCCATCTTCCTCTCTCCCATCTTCCTCTCCCCCGTTCTCCCTCCCACTCCCCCTCTCTCCTTCTCTGGAAAAATAGACTTCCTAGTCTCAACCTCTCCCTAATAAAGGCCATTGTCTATCTATCTCTCCCTTTCCCCCTCTCCCTCCTGTCTCTCTCCCTTTATCTCTCTCTTCCTTACTATTTCTCTCTTCCTTACCTCTCTCCTCTCTCACTCCCTCTCTCTCTCCTTTCTTTCTTCCTCTCTCTTTCTCTTTCACATATTAAAACATTCAAAGCATGCTTTCCTTACACATATAGTATAAGACTTTAGACAACAATACAATCTCAAGGTTTAACAGTGACACGGTCAACAAGGCAACATATCATTAAAAAGCTTAAATTTTTCCAATAAATATGATTAAAATGTATTACTTCAGCAATTTGAATCGTAAGTGAAATGTGACAATAAGAATAAAAAACAATTTATTTTTCTTTACGATGTTTCAGGTCTGAAGAATTCTTTCTAATTTTAATTTTCAAAAGAGTAAAAGTCTGTAAGTCAAAAAATCGATTTTTACATGTTATCTTATGGAAAATAGAAATTATCTACTGGAGTCGAACCCAGGTCTTTTTTGAGGATGTTTTTCGTAAATGGCCTTTACTATAAGAATCAAACATTCCCACCAAATTTCAATTTTCTACCTTCTTGGAAAGTTTGTTAAAACAGCACTACAGTCAGTTGTGAATAGTTCTTGATTCTCCCGCTCCTTTATAAAGCCTTTTTAAGAGAGGCGCCACAGTCGAGAGTGAGGGACAAACGTAGTTTATTATATAATAAGATTAGTGAATTTGATCTTGTTCAGAAATGATGTTCTTTTCAATTTATTTTTTTATAACATTTTAATAACCGGAACACTTCTATCTTAATTTTTTAACAAGAACTGCATTATGGTGCATTCCTGTCCAATTCAGGCACTGATGACAAGTGATTATTGTAAACAGTGTTGCCCTTCGTGAAACTTGATGTCGTAGTCATGTGGCCCAGTATATAGTTCGTAAAAATTAATGATAACAATAATATTCAATACATAGTAGGTAATTAAAATAGTGTGGCAAGTGAAATAACATAATTTAGCTATCAGTTAATATTAAATAATTTTTATTTGTTTACATAGCACCGAAAGTTTGGATTCCTTGCAAAAAAGAAAAAAAGATTTTTAATATCATACCTGTTCTAAGATTTCTTCGATTCAAAACGATCCAGAGGAATTATTTTTACTGTATTAATATTGTTATTACTAATAATATTATCACTATTTCTTCTTCTGTTGATTGTTTTCATTATTGGATTTGTTATGAAAAATTAACGGATTTTTATGTAACTTCGAAATTTCATAAAACGGATCAATGTAAATCGAGGTTGACCTGTAATAGTACCTTGAGCGGAAACTTCACGTGCCGTCATCCTACCTAATCGTACGTCATGTGTCATTACTGCATTCTTTATTATTCTGACATTCTAAAATTTCTTC
Source organism: Tanypteryx hageni (assembly GCA_028673005.1). Lineage (NCBI taxonomy): Eukaryota > Metazoa > Arthropoda > Insecta > Odonata > Petaluridae > Tanypteryx > Tanypteryx hageni. The sequence goes on from CM054112.1 coordinate 199,270,605, forward strand.
GATCTTAACAACAATGACAAATTTTAAAAGTGGAAACTTTAGCTTTACTAACTTTGTTTTATTCCTTCAATTTTATTGTATTTAATATTTTTTGTAAGTTGCTAAAAAACGTTTTCTTTGTATTTTGTATATATTATCCTTTCTGATATATGCAACATCATATCTACACTTCTATCAAACTAAATAGGACAATTTTTCTGTGACTTCTGTAATGATTATGAATGAAGACTGCACAACTCAAAAATTTATAAGATTTATGAAATGTCTTTTAAAAAATAAGAAACATAACATCTCTATCAAATTTTCAGTCAAGACATGAAAAAGTTGACCTGCAAGTAACTTTTTCCCTATAAGGTTTAGAGAGATAGACCCAGCAAATTAAATGTTTAGGAAAGCTGAAATAAATTTTTAAAAAAGATTGCATATCAATAACTTTAGTATTTTTCACATTACAGGCATACCTTGCTTTGCACGACCCTGTTTTAAGCAGATTCATTATAGCACAAGGCAGGACTGTGCCTGCCAGGTTTTAAAAAAAAAACAAAGGTGGCCTATTATTGAGGAAGTCTAACCATATATAAATTAGAAATTCCATTTTTTACAGATTTGTGGATGTTAGTTATATCGTTTATGGATCCCATTTAGGATCAGGAGGTGATACTTTATAGTATCACAGCACACCGTTTTTATCTCTCGATCGACGGTTATTTTGGCATTATTATTTTTAAAGAAAGGTGACTTTCCGAATAAAATCTGGCTGCTTTATTTAGGATTTCATTCATACAGGAAATAGTTACAATTTTGCCTGAATATAATGCAGTTATTAGTTTTCTATACCATTTGAAAATTACTGATGAGGATAAGTTACTCAAAAAATGTAAAGATTTGCATTGGGCGTTTATTGCTAGAAGCCGACAGGTTAATGGCGTATTTTTATTAATATTACACTTCAGTTTTCTTGTCCATGGAACATATCCCCATTGGCATAATGACCCCATTTTGCACAAATTTCGCTTAGTATGAAATTTCAGGAACCTAGCTGTCACATAAAGCGAGGTATTGCTGTATTGATAAATATATGAAAGAATGGGCGTATTCTGGGTGGATAAGTGATCAGTGTGCTCCAGTGGCGGCTCGTGTATAGGCACTGCGGAACTGCAGCACCCCGTATTTCCACTTGATATTATCGATAACATTTAATATAATGACTCATTATATTAAATGTTATCGATAATATCAAGTGGAAATACGGGGTGCTGCAGTTCCGCAGTGCCTATACACGAGCCGCCACTGGTGTGCTCTCTCTTCTTTCCAGCAAAGAGCTTATGAGTGGCATGTGATAGTGTAAAATATATATTTGTTAAATGTCATGGTTTATGTCAATCCTCAAAAAAAACTCATAAAATCCAATAAAAAGGTGAGTTTTGAATTTTTAAATAATTTCACACCAGTATTGCAATTTATTTAAGTCTCCTTCGGCCTCACAAGTGGTACTATTTCATTAAATGTCCTCCATGCTTGAGGAGTTTTCATGCTCTCTCATCTTCTCTACTCTGTTAAGTATACATATGGTTACAGATTCCTACTGGTCTCAGTTGCCACTAAGATAATATGACTAGTATTCCTTGAGAATGTGAATTCAATAGGTAGCAAAGAAAAAAATGTTCCCTGCTAAGCATTAGAAAATTTTGTAAATTACATTTTCTATTTCTTAATTTACAGGTTGGTTGGTATGGGAAAAGAAGAGTACTCAGTTTGCTAGATATTTATGGATTTGAAATGCTGGAACAAAACAGCTTTGAGCAATTCATTATAAATTTTTGTAATGAGAAGTTGCAGCAGGTGGTGTCTGAGTGGACATTGAGAGAAGAACAAGAGGAGTATGTCCGAGAAGGTTTGGAGTGGAAGCATGTGGACTTTGTCAGCAGTTCAGCTGTGTGTGAACTAATAGAAAAGGTTAGAATTGGGATTTCTTCTACGATATTGTATAAATTAATGCTGAAGCAATTGATTTTTCTGATTTATTCTATTTTTCCTATATATAGAGTGTCCACAAAAAAAATCTACCCACACATAAAATAGTTGTATTAATGAAATTATACTAAACAAACTGCATTTAGTTATTGATAGGTAATACAAAGATCTATGTTCTTAATACACATTTGGTTCACTGCACTAATCACCTGTAATGAAGTTAATTTTTATTTAATTTGTTGATTTAAAAATAAAGTCCAAATTTTGAAATAGTATTATAAATATGAAAATGTTTGTAATGTACAGAGGCAATGGTGCACAGAATTTAACATATTCCCACCCACTAGGAAAACATATTGTACCTTATATCCTAGATTGATACATACTTTGTCTGAAAATGATCCAGGCTGTGAATGATTTATCAGAAATAATGTTGATAATCCTGAGTTTGTAAATTAAGTTGTTTGGAGTAATGAGTCAACATTTAAGCTTAATAGAACAATAAACACACATAAATCTGCTCATTGGTCTAAAAATAATCCATACATTTTCGTTAAATATGCAGTAAATCTACCTGATGTGAGTTTGGAGTGGTTTTCTCTTATGGAATCCTTGGACCATTTTTCTTTCATGGTACAGTTACTTGTGAAGATTATTTTTAGATGTTGCAAGAGCAAATTTTTTCCAGGATACATGATCTTTATGGAAGTCATGAGTTTCATTTTCAATAAGATGGAGCTCCTCTACATTTCCACCAAAATGTCCATCGGTATCTGAATGAGGACATTGGATTGGATGATGTGGATCTTTAGAGTATTCCCACATTCTCCAGATTTTACTCTACCTGATTTTTATCTTTGAAGGATATTAAAGGACATGGGATATGTTAACAAACCATCTACAATTGAAAAGCTCAAATAACAGATCAGTAATGCTTTAAATCTAACTACAGTTGAAATTTGTACTGCAGCATGTCAATCAGTGCTTTGCAGGTGTCAACAATTTTTAGACATTACTAGGCATCAATTTGAATACACTCAGTGAACAAAATGCATATTATGATTATGGCTTTTTGTATTACTCATCCATAAATATATGGTCTGTATTTTAAGTAATTTAATTTATATAACATATTTATATGTGGGTACATTTTTTGTGGACACCATGTATATAATAAATTGTATGACCAACCATTCCATATTCAGCCTTTAAAATTGAGCAAGCTTATTACTTTCTCCATATGTTGTATAGGGGAAAGTATTGTTTTCATGAAAAAAATCGATTTCGAGATTTCAATGGAAATGCATGTTTTGAGGTTCCCTGAACACATTTTGACCATTTTCTCAATGGTGTGTGTGTGAATGTGTGACAGTTTTTTTGTGGGTGCTCTAACTCAAAAACAACAACACGAAATTTTATATTTAACATTTTTATAACAATCACAAGAACTGATTAGTTTTTGGTAAAGATCAGTCAACTTGAAGTGGGTGTTTACTCTTGTCACATCCATTTTTTTTAATATTTGTTTTAATATTTGATTAATGTAAATAAATTTTGGAATTAATGTTGTAGGAAATTTAATTTTCTACAACCTTTGTTTGAAACATTTTCCCATATAATGCATTGTTTAAGAGATATTTTCAAAACTAATTTTTTAGCTGCCACCACCTACCATTGACTATTGTTAACAATTGATGCTTAGTTACATCTTGGTAATGCTCCTTTATAGTTTCTTAATTGTTGGAGCTTCGTGGCTATATCTAATATCAGAAGACTATGGTTTGAGTTTATTTCTGTTCTTTTTTAAATCAATAAATTTTTCTCGCAGTTCCTTAAAATATTCATTATCATTTATTTAACCTATTTGGAATTTTTAAAAATATTACAGGTATGGAGAAAGTCATCTGGTGGCCACATTAGATTCTTTTAATACATAGTCTATAAAATACTGTAGAAATAACTGAAATGTTTACCTCAAAACATCTTCATTAGTTATAGTTTTCAATTGTAATTATAAAAAGAATTTCTGGCAATGCAAAGACTTTTAGCAGTTTATTTAAATTAAGAATGCATGTCCATGAGGATAAGTAAGTGTAGTAGTATGTCACCAACCAGAGGGGGTCATTTTCCTGACTTAACCCACAGTTGATAAAACCACAGTTGGCAGAGAGACACACCTATTGTCCTATAATGAAATAAGTATGACATACTTAAAATAACATGTTTAATATATAAAAATACTAACAATGATTCATAAGAAAGGAGCACTAAATGCTTGCCTCCCAACCTATATTACATGCATCTCCATAGATGTTAGTGACCACAGCTATATAATGTGAAACCATCCCCAAATTCAAAGAATGCTGGTAAAATGAATGCTTCCATAAAATTCCTCCAACCTCCACCTCCCAACTAACGCATGCTCTTATAAATTTCCCCCTTACTTTGTCTCTCCATCTTGTAAGGAATAGTTAGTACATAACTTCTTCACTAACATAAATTTTAATAATAGTAAAATTAACCAATTAGCCACAGCCATGTAGAGAACTGCAGATATTCAAGACTGGATACTGCAGCTGGTAAAACAGTGTGCAATTTATTAACCACAGATACGCAGAACCACGGTTGGCGAGAGACAAATCTAGATACAACAGTATTCAGAGTTCACAGCTCAATAAAAAGGTAGCCCATCTATGTCATTTGAAATAGGTGGAGATGATTCTCTTTAATTCAAGAATGTATGTAATACAACATTCAAACCTGAGAATTGATTGCATCATTTTGATTTAAGTGCCTTAACTGAGAAATAAGTAAAAGTCGTTTAGGATTTTATGTAGGATCAAACACTATAAAAGTCTTATTCTCTTGGTCACTTTGTACATAACGCTCAATATCTCAGCCATTTCTTCAGACAAGTCAATCAAATTTTGTATAGGCTCCTCATTTTCTCTCAGGACGCCATTTACAAAAAAATCTGATGTGGCCACCACATGATTTTCTTCATACCTGTAATATTTCTAAAAATTCCAAATAGGTTAAATGATAATAAATATTTGAATGAATTAAATTTTTTGCATGAAAACAATACTTCCTCGATACTTCGTATATGGAGAAAGTAAAAATAGAAAACTAGTGTATGCAGAAATATCTTAAATAATGTACAACGATTTTCTATGATAAAGCATTAAAATTTATGTTATACATCTATTATGTTAGAATTTTGAATAAAATTTTGATAGGTATTTGCAAGATATAAATAAATTATTTCTAATTCCATTTCTCATAAAGTAATGCATAAAAATAGACTTTTGAACTTGCAGGCTTTTATTCTTTTGGAAGTTAAAATTAGAAAAAACTGACTTATGATCATCCGATTTGAACTATTTAAAGAACAATTAATAAAGTTTTTTTTCTATTCATCTTTTTCCACCTACAGCTTGAAATTGCTCACGTTAAATATTTAAATCACATATTTTGGGGTAATATTTCCATTTTAATGGCAATGTAATTGTCAAAACTCAAGCTTAGATTGTTGTCTCAAAGTTAAATGCCTTCCCCTCCTTTACCTCAAAATTTGTTTATCTTGACAACTGACTGTTGTGAGAAATGAAATCAATATAAATGGTGACATCAGCTATTCATGATGAGAGCTTGGCTCTCAAAATACCTGTGTTGCGTTTCATTCCTCTTTACTAAATTTCTTTCCTTGTCATGGTTTGGAGTTGAATCTTCAATTCACAGTCTTACTCGCCATAGTCTCCCCTTCTATTTATCATGAATGATGATAGTTAAAATAATTTATTTACAGTTAAAAATTTTAATTCCATTTTTTTTATTAATTTGAAGCTGTCATTTTTGATGGGTTTTTTAATAAATATTAATAAATTTACAGCCTTTTTGAATTTGTGGCACAAAACAGGTTCCTAACTAATTTATGCCTAAGACCTATTCAGAGTACACCTTGAGAAAGGACTATGGATTCCTGTTAATAAATTCCTTAGATTGCTGATAAAAATTCACATCATTTAAAAGTTTCTTATGATTGAATTTCTTTTGTGTTATCTGTTTTTACAGAACAACCATGGTATCCTATCTATCTTGGATGAAGAATGCCTCAGGGGCGCTGAATGTTTGGAAACTGGTACACAAGTGTTGTTCCCATCACTAGATGAAGCCTTTCTTGCACGCATTGCACATGCTTATGCAGGTCATACTCACTTTGAAGCTGCACCCCAACATCACAGAAATTTTGTCAAAAGTGAAAATCGAGGAAATTTAGCTTATAATTGCTTCAGGTGAGACATTATATTTAATTTTTCAATTAATCGTGTCATATAAATTGTCATATATATGATTGGTGCATTTATCTAGTCTGAATTTGACTACATTAATTTATAAATGAAATAGCAAGTTAAATCATGGCAAGATTGCTACCATTTTACTAATAAATTTATAATTACAATTTAGTAAAGTATACATATATACACATTGGCACTACATACCATCTAGTCCTTTTTAGTGTATTTCTTAGTAGGTCCATGGTTTTGCACTGATTGGTTGCTAGCCTATCAAGCAACCCCACACACATACATACAAAAAGATGGGAGAAGGGAAACGCAGTGCCTTCAATAGTCAGCTATTAATAATAAGGACTCATGGCTGTGGTCTGGGCATCTACCAACTGAGTCAAAAACACAAAATGCCACCCCAGATCCTGACACAGAGGTACAGATCGGTGGTGATTTTATTATGCTACCCTTAGAAAATGTGCTCCTCTTCAACTCACCTTTGCTCAAAATACTTGGGAACAATTTCAAAATAGTTTTTGGCACATGTTGTATATTATTGTATTTGCATTATGCACAGATTCATTTAAAATCAAAATGTTTTGTTTTAGATTTTATTTGTTCAATTGTTAGAGCTTTATTCTCTTTTATAAAATAGTAACAGTGGTCATTCTATTTATCAGTCACTGATTCAATTACTCATAGACTAATGGTAATTTATATTTAACATATTTTTTAACGTCTCCAGAACTAACATCTCATGAACATTCATTAATTAATCTGGCAGCATAAGCAATTAAAAGTAATATGTTTGCTGTCACCGAATCTCATTATTTTGTAATTCTTGGTAATTTTTTGTTATGATACCATGTTTACTCACTTATAACTAGGGTATGGATTTTTCGGATTTAAAAAAAATCCCATTCTGAGGGTAAATATTGGGTTTTATTATTTTCCTTTTCATTCGGGTTAAAATCAGGTATAAGTAAGTTACAGATTTTTTGAGCCTTTAAGAAAAAGTTCAATCTCGGGCAATTTTTGGGTTTTATTATTTTGTAATTTGGATTAAATGATTTTAAAATATAAATCTTGTTTAAAAATTTAAATGTTTTATCAACAATCTAAACATTTTACTATAGCTTAAGTATGGTTGAGAGTGTGATATCTTGTGTTAAATGCCTTTAGGTGGAGAGGAACACATCGCAGGCTGCACAGACATCTTGCTTACCATTCAACTTCATTTGAGAACACACCAGATATTAGTGAAATAATTTTTCTTTCCTATTGTTTTCAACTAACAGACACTTGGGCTCTTTTTTTCCTTATTCCATCGAAGATCTAGCAGCGAATAGCTAAGGCGAGGTCCTTGACTGTTAGTGGTGCGAGTCAGTCAAGGAGATTAAGATTATGTTACAAAGTAAGCTTACGAATAAATTGTTTACAAAGAGAATAAACAGACTGACCCTCCCCTCCCTCCCATCCTCCCTCCCTCCATCCTCCCTCCCTCCATCCTCCCTCCCTCCATCCTCTCTCCCTTCATCCTCCCTCCCTCCATCCTCCCTCCCTCCCATCCTCCCTCCCTCCCATCCTCCCTCCCTCCCATCCTCCCTTCCTTTCCTTTCTCTCTCCTTCTCTGGAAAAATAGACTAATTCTATACCTCCCTTACTCTCTATGTACCTTCCATTCTATATCCCTTCCTTCCTATCTCCCTCCCCACATCCCCCTCTCTCTTACTCTACATCTATATAGTCATTTAGATAAGCAAAAGAATCCAAACTAAATCCCAGTCCCATTAGAATTATGTAATTTTGCGAAAAATCCTACAATAATTGAAGGCAATCATGCACTCGTATATATTACATGTATGTGGGTTGAGACAACAATTGTTTCTGGAAGTTTTACAATGATGTGGTCAGCAAGACAACATCCCATTTATAACCTGATATTTTCCCAAAATATGTGATTTAAATTTTAATATGAGAGATTTCGGACGATAGGCAGAAAAAGATGAATAGAATAAGAAACTTCATTAATATTCCTAAAACGGAGTTCATATTCAAAGATCGTACGTTTCTTTCTAATTTTAATTTCCAAAAGAATAAAAGCCTGCACTTGAAAAAGTTGCTTTTTACGTATTATCCTACGGTAAATGGAAATCGCCCCCCTGGAGTCAAACCCGGGTCTTTTTTTGTATTTTTTTAGTCATTTAATTTTTATATCTGAATCAAACATTACTACAAAATTTCAACATTCCACCTAATCGGGAAGTTTGTTTAAAACGTGCCATTGATGATGCCAGCATTACGTTACAGACAACGGCTATTATATGTATAATTTATATATTATTTTTATTGATACATCACTTTTGATGTCATATTACAATAAAAATAATACAATAAATTTTTAAATTTACTTATTTTTGCTATTGGATACCCCAAGTTTTGTATTGCTGGTTCAGGGGTTTGGGGGTGGAGCCCCCACAAATAAAGATCCAAACGTTACCAAATGTTCCCCATTCCTTAATTATGCAAGTGATGTTTACATTAATATTTAATATTTTATGTATTGTATTGTAAAATTTTACCATTAATATAATTATGCAATAACGTCTTACTTAATATTCACATGGCTAGATGCACCAAAGCCTTTAAAGCAGCAATAAAATTATGTGGATTATGTCAATACCATTAGCCAAAACGTAAACAATAGACAACATCTTGGTTACCGAACAAATGTAAATAGATGTATCGATATATGTTGCAATAAATCTTTCAATGTTAATGGTAAAAAATAACAATGTTCTTATATTCCTGAAAAATCATTTGACTCACTTTAAAAGTATTCATAGACTATATTTAGGAATGAATCCATTTGTACCCTTTATCTTGTCATTGGCTATTCTTCCTCTACGGCATGGATTTTCTGGAAAATATGGAACCCCGATCTCGGATCCTTAAAATCCAAAATCTCGGGGTTTCAGATTTTTACTGTCAAATGTAAGCTAAAAGCTACCAGTTTGCCAAATTTCAACTTTCTAGGTCTTCTGGAAGAGGGTTAAACATTTTGGACATACAAATATACATCCACTATATATTAATATTATTATCTTAACGCCACATTGTTGAGCGACATACTGAGCATGTCGGGGACAAACTTCATATGCTGTCGACCGACGTACTCAGTATGCCACAGTAATCGCTCACCTTATTTATTTTTTTGACATGATGAATTTTCTTAAATCTGGATAACCTTGATATATTTCAAAAGAGGAACCTTTGGCTTGCCTATTTATTATCATTCTGCAATTTTTATTGTCTTTCTTATTTAATATACATTAAATTTTGTGATTGATTTTTCATGTAGCTACGCAAACTGGGGAATCACGTCTTCTAAAAACTCCTATCCAGTGATGAGATGAACTGTATCTCAACATGAATGCTACTGCAAAGTGAAAGGAGATTATGACTCTGCTTATCTGTCCACAGACTTCTCTTTCTCTTGGGTTTTTCTTATGCATTAGCGCTTGAGAGCTATAAGATGAGGAGAGCCGAACCATTATCTGGCCCTCAGTGCCATGTGCTTGCTTTAGCATTTCTTGAGAGCAATACATATAGTATGAGAGAGAAACATCTGCATGTGTACTAGGTCTGTTTACAAAAAAGCCACTTCAATAATGTCTGCTGCTAGTATTTCTCAAGCAAGAGTGCTTTCGAACCAAGCACACGGGTCCTTACGCTCAAGTTGCAGGAGAAATATTCTTGTGTTGCTCTAAAGAAGTTAGTGTGAAGGAAACCTTCACATTCTGCAGAGACAATTTCATTTGTGTTTTATAGTGTTAATTTTTAGAAATTAATAATCATGACAATGTCACTCATCTTCCCATAGATTTATCTCTGGGGCATATGGTCTTTCACATCTCAGCTGTTTTTGGAGCAGTATGTTGAGAGAGAGAGAGAGAAACGGGAGTTTCTCATTCACATATAACCAAAGAATAAACATCAGCCGAGGACTCTATACTTCAAGTTTTGAGGGGAAGGCCATTCAAAAAAATTTAGGTTCGACTATCCCAAGGAGTGAAATGATGAATTTGCAGTTGGAAGTAATGAGTAAGGAAACAATGTAAAGTCTGATTGCAAGCAAAGTAAAAGATAGTAAAAAAATTCAGTATAGATGATTCATTGAAGTTATAATTTTTTCTTGTAGAAAATTTCATGGTAAATTGGATATAGCAAATGCTTTAAAAGTTTCTTAAAAAACTTTCTAATTTTTTTTATTACACGTACATTCTGATACATACAACATCATATCTCTGCTATTACTGAATGAAATAGGACAATTTTCACCATGTAACTTCTGTAATGATGAAGAATGACTTCTGTGTGACTCAGAATTTTATAAGCTATATGAAATGTCTTTTTAAAATATACAAAACGAAAAATTTAATTAAAATTTTTAGTCAAGACATGAAAAAGTTGACCTGCAAGAAACTGTTTCCCTATTTGGTTTAGAGAGGTGCATCCAGTGAATGAAATGTTTTGCTGAAAAAGATTGCATATCAATAATGGTAATAGTTTTCATATTACTGAAAGATATATGAAGGCACAGGTGTGCACTTGACTGGTTGGTGATCGAGATGATTTCTCTTCCCTCCTGCAAAGAGTGCACTTGACATAAGATAGTGTAAAACATATTGTTATACATTCTTTGCACGAAGTGAACGCATATAGGGGAGGTTGTTTCCATCCGTCCGTCCGCATGTTAAAACTCGGAAACCGCTGGACATATTATAATGAAATTTGGTATTGGGGAGTTTTGTTAAAATTAATTGACCGATTCCAATTTTGGTTAAAATCGGGCAATAATTATGACTACTTTACTTGAAGACCTACATGCATTTTTTGGTTAAAATCGGGCAATAATTATGACTACTTTACTTGAAGACCTACATGCATTTTACAACATACCTTGCTTCTTGTTAAATTTTCATCTGAGCGAAAAATATTGAGAACATTGTGAAATCTCAAAGAATGCATTTGAAAACTCTGTGTACTCCGACATGGAGTACACCTTTCCAATCTTGTTTATAAATGTCATGTTCTACTAAAATCTTCAAAAACTTTAGACAAATCCATTAAAAATGAAAACCGAAATCGCATTTTTTAAAAACTCCGACCTCAGAAATGGGATTTAATTAAATCTCCTCCATGCCTGAGGGGTTAATTTTATGTCTGTATGCATTGTGCATGTTCAGTGTGCTGATACAGAATGCACAGATTACCTTCCCTTTCCCCACACACTATTTTTTAAATAGAGAAACTACAGAGAGAAATCAAAATGACTTCCACATTGTAAGCAACACCACAGAAACATCTTCCCCTGTAGAATTATCAGAAGATGAGACCAAATTGTGTCTTGACATGACAGATTATGGTATTTTTCTCACAGGACTGGCAATTCTTGCTGCTTTCACCAGCCATAATAATAAAAATAATATTTCTTTGCATTTCTCATTGACTGCAATGGTTGTTATATATTTGTCACATACTGCATATTGAACCATGAGAACTATTTGGCGAATTCATAGTGAAATTTAATGATTATACCACAAATTTAAACTTCCAATTTTTTTTCCTTTCATGTAAGCCAGGTTTTCATTTTATAAATGTAAAATTTTGAAAAAAGCATGGCTTACATGTAAGAAAATATGATGTATCATTGAAGTGTATGTTAATATGAGCTGTTAAAAAATATTAATTCTTGTTTTCAATGATCTTTTTATTACTGCTGTTTCGTTTACATTTTGTAGGTTGAAGCACTATGCTGGCACTGTAACTTATAATGTATCTGGATTTGTGGACAAAAATAATGACATTATTCACAGAGATATTTCCCTAGCCATGTACCGATGTGAACATCCTTTGCTCAAAGTATTGTTTCCAGAAGGTAAAATCAGTATGCAATACAACTAATGCAATTCATTTATAAAATTAAATACAGAATAACTGTCTACCATAGTCACATTTATAATCTTAAAATATGAATTTTTCTAAGGTTATTTAAAGTATATATTCTCAATTACAATTCTATTACTGTTGTTCTTTTAATGTTACATCTTAAAAATAATAGAACAGTATTAATGTAATAACTTTTTTGTATCTCGTAGGAAACCCTAAGCGCACTACTTTAAAGAGACCTGCTACTGCTGGCACACAATTTAAAGTCTCAATGGGGGCGCTTATAAACAATCTTAAATCTAAAAGTCCTCATTATATTCGGTGTATAAAGCCAAATGAACTGAAGCAGCCTCGAATATTTGAAATGGCATTAGTCCTTCATCAGGTCCGGTATTTAGGGTGAGTCAAATTTTGTGCCAAATTTTTATAATTTTAATGGAAAATAAGGTGATCAAAAGTATTGGGAATTATAGAAGATTATATGTATAAACATTATATTGTTAAATATGTAACTACTACAATCTTAGTCAGCCATACGAGTTCTTTTATATTTCATAGCTATAAGGTATATCATTATTTCTCCATTTTTCTTCTATATATTGTATCAATGCTGCATGTAACTGATTTTAATTGTTTTTAGTTTGGCTAACATTTTAAATTTATTTTGTCTGCTGCATTAGTGGGTGAAAAAATACAGTAAACCCCCATATTTACGTTATCGGAATGTACGTTTTCCCGCAATATACATTTTTTAGGTCCTCTCAATTTTCCTGATTCCAATGTAAGTAAAACCCTGTATTTACACTATTTCATTTTAAGTTTTCCCACTATTTGCGCCATTTTACTTTAGAATTTCTGATTTTTTAAAAGAATTTAGCATGCAATTCCCAACAGTTTTTAATATTTTTTGGTTTAGCTTTGCAAATAAATCAGAACTGTTTTGGACGAAGATTTCGAAAACAGTGGCAGAGTAGGAACAGCGCCCCTAGAGGCAAAATATGGACTCTTTCTTTTCAAAACAGCACTTGCTTTAGCAGATGCTACAGTGCTACTCAGGAACAGCGTACTTAGAGACGGAAATATGTATAAACTCTTTTGGGTGAAAAATTCAAAACCTCATATGTAAATCACACTAGTAGAGCATAAAGAGCACACCTAGATATGGAAATACTATTTACGCTATTTACTCTTTGAACCAAGTATGAATGCTATTGAAAAGATGTTCAAATTTGACGCTATCATATTTTTACCCTTTCCACTCAAATTCTGCCCCTTGGCTCCCACAGTTTGTAATTAAATTTAAGTTAATTTGTAATTTGTTGTAATTTAAATTACCATATTGTCCTGAATATAACGCTGTGTTTTTTTTTTCAAGAAAAGGAATTTTAAAAGTAGCCCCCGCATTATATTCGTGTAATAATAATTTTAAAAGACCGTAAAATTGTGTTTCGAAAAATCACCATACATTCCGCACATCTGTTAAGTGATACAAGATACTTGTTACACTGTAAGCACATCAAGTTTACATATTACAATGTACTTGAAAAGCATCTGAGGCAAAAATAGATTGAGTTCAGTCAGTGGCTGAACTCCTCATTAGTCATTGAATTGAAGCTATCAGTGTGTTGGTGTATTCTCTACCTTACCAAGTTTTTACCCATCCATTATTTTTTAAATGGGTGACTAAAAGGATGTTGGTCATGTTGAGAAAAAAGGTTCCTCCAAATCCCAGGTTAACAGAGGAATCCGATGAAGTTATACCATGAACTTTAAAATAGTCGTAGCTCAAGAGGTGGAAAAAACAAACACTATTCAAGCTTCAAACATGTATGATATTCCTGAAGTAAATATACCTATGAATGTTTATGTACAATTTTCCTGACAAATGTAATATGGAGAATGTAATTGAAACCCAAGCATACTACACTATCATTTTAATTCGGCATATATTTTAATATTACCATTATTAAAAAGTGTGCTGGTTAAATAGATATACTCATTGTCAGGACTGTAGAGGAGGGTATACGGTGGCATACGTCATATACCCTCTGCTTTTTTCGATTGAATAGGGTATATCCTATGCTTTTAAACAAACCTTTCTTCAAAGTTTTATTTCTGTATATGGTATACCCTCTGCTTTTTTTTACTACAGCACTGGATATACTCATTATAAACTTTGCTCTTTTAACACTGATTTTATTGTTAGTTTTACTGTAACAAATGAGCGAGTTTAAAAGTAAAATCAGTTTAGCTATTTTTCTTTTTCCTGCAATTTACACTTTCCCGCAATTTAGACTTTTTTCTCAGGTTCCTAGAAAAGTGTAAATAAGGGGTTTTACTGTGTATGTATATATATATATATATATGTTAAGAGTGCTGAAATAAAAATTTGCACTGGAGGCCAATTTGCCACACGTAAAAATATCACTTGACATGAAACTCCAAATTTGGATGTAATAGGGTAGCCAGGTGTCCTGATTTTCAAAGGATTGTTCTGACTTGATAAGGTCTTTTCCACGTCCTGACTTATATTTCGTAAGTCTTGCTTTTTAAACAAAATTGTTCAATTTCAAATTTTAATCAGAATATTGATACTACCAACCAGCAACAACTGGGTTTGTAGTATTACATACAGTGACTACATCACATAAACAATGCTTTCTGCTCAGAGTTAACTACATGTGCTAGGCCTGATGGTCTCTCTTCTTTGCTCCTAATGCAATACCTTTCTATCTTGTGTGCAACTCGCCCGCCACTTGAAACTGGTTTTACTGCATCTAATAGCCTGGTGCACAGATACTATGTAAGGCTAGGTACCTTAAACAGACCGTCATTGTGTACATTGTACATGTAGTTTGAATAAATTGATCCTATTAATTTTATTGAAACCAAATAAAACCATATGTTTACTGTTGATGTTTGGGTGAAATTTTGTGTGTAACTTGGAAATAAAAACATTGTTAGAACTGCTACTTTTCAAGAAACAAAAATGGAGTTCTTGCTAATACTCCAAGTGAACATTTTCAGATTAATTTAATAGAAAAAATAAAAATATTTAATGTTATGCAAATATTCTTATAAGTTTTTTTAATTGCCTCCAAAACCTTAAAAACCATAAAATGGGTCTAATATACATTTTGTATCAAGTGTACATTCTCCCTAACATTTATCTTCATTGTATTACAATTTCCATTTGTACCAGATTGGTTTTTTGCTTACATTCTTTTTTATTTATGTATTTTGTTGGCAAAAATGAAAAATGAAACTATTATTTATTTAGGTTGATTGAAACAGCTCGCATACGTCACTGGGGCTTCTGTCATCGAGAAACTTATGAATCATTTTTACAACGCTACAAAATGTTATCCATCCATACTTGGCCATGTTGGCAAGGTGCAGCTGCTGAAGGTGTTTCCTACCTGCTCCGCACTCTCCCTATATCAGCATCAGAGTTTGCTTTTGGGCGTACCAAGTTGTTTGTTAGATGTCCTAGAACAGTAAGTATACTTTTCTGTTAATATTAAAATGAGAAAATATTTATATCAGCATTCATGATTTATTATCAAACTATTTATTGAGCTCATCATGGCATTTGTTAGTTTCTCTAATGTTTGATTTAAAGGTTTTGAAACACTTTGAAATCGGGATAGTTTTCGTTTTTGCATTTGGTTAACACGTAATCAACTAGAATACAATGTGTACAGCTTTAGTCTTTAACATTTAAAAATATCTTACGATTGAGACTTTGACTAAAGATTTATACCATTTCACGGATAAATAAATGAAAATTCTTACCATTGATTATGTTGTTTAATTCGTGTTTGCTCGTATTTTAAGTTTATATTCGATTTTCTCCGGTTTTTCAGCATTTCAAAAAGAAGGTTGTTAGGGTTGCTGGCATTGTTGATTTCAGATTTTTGCATTGTTGGATTCAGTTTTTCAAGTGCATTTGCACTAAACTTACAATGAAACAAACACATCAAGGACAATAACCGATTGAAAATTTATGTGAAAAGTTTCATGTAAATATAAAACAAATGAAACACAGAGTGAAGAATCTTGGAGTCAGAAATTACTTCAATCTATTGTAATAATGGGCAACTTAAAATTTCAAATAGGAAGATATTTCATGAGTACAGGTAGATCCTGCTTAACATGAGTTCGCTTAACATGAAATTCACTTCAGCACGATTTACCATTTGGGGAACCTGTTCACTTTACATGAAGAATTCCCAGCTTTACACAAGTTGCAACATGATCCATTATGTAAAAATAAAATTAAAAAATGTTTCCATTAACCCGTAACCATAGGCAGCGGTCTCGCAGACTGCACGAAAATTTCAACCGTCTCATTTAGGGTTCGTGAATCATCTCCGCCTTTGAGATTTTGTTGACCTTTGTATACTTCAGGTTGCTTTGTTTACTGTTTGGCAGTTCCCTTCTAGCATCAGACCTGTGCATACTAGAGCGTGTTTAGTTTCATTGACGGTCTGTGTTTGGGTTATTTTTTCGGAACAGTTCTTTTTCATGGTTTCAGAAATTTCTGAAGATATGGCGCAGTTAAACCGTCCTGGACTGTCGCACTTCCGAAATTGGAAACAAAAACGGCCTTCCAATGTTTTATTTGTAGCAGCTGAATATGTTTGGAATGTTCAGCATCCGCTTGAGGAGCATGTGCTGAAGTGACGAAGTTTATGGTCCTCATTTTTTAATGTTTTTCTTTTTTTAATTCTTTTATATTCATGTGTTTAAACAAACCCTCTGCAAAAGTCTAAAGCAAATACTGAAGTTTCTGTATGAAATTTTAAAAAGTGACCTATCAAAAATTAGAGCCTTACTTTTTAGTGTCAAAAAATTTTCATTTTCATATTTACTAAGAAGATATTGCATACTAAGAGTTCATATTTTTGTGTTTTTTCACTAAGACCCTATTTTAAATATAAGCGTAAGAAAACTATATAAAATGTTGTTTCTTCTCACATAATTATTTATTTTTGGCGTGGGGTCTGAGATACTGCATGCCTGTTTTGGCATGTCAATTTCTGATGCCTGTGGTTACGGGTTAAGGCAATGTGTATATTAATTTATACTTATTCATAAAATAGTAGATAATATATAATTTGCAGTCTAAAGTCGAAGTAAAACTTCGCATAGCCATTTCTTGTAACATTTACCATGAAAGAGTGAAAGACAAAAAGAGAAACTGTACACAAATGAGGGACCACTAGACTAAAATATATGAAATAATCTTTGGAAGACGAATTATGATTGTAATGTCTCTTGCTAAAATAGCACGCTCATAGCTGTAGATGTAAAACCAAAAACAGTATCAAAACATACGACATCATGATCACGATGAATATCAAATAGCCGCCACTAAGGTAATAAAATCTTTTTAGATTTGATAGTTTCCAGGTATGATTCACAGGCAGAGCTCATATTTCGTGAATGCTACTTCATGTTTTTCGTCACTTTCGAGGTTAAAGTCACGATGTTGGAAAAAGAGAAACTGATTCAAACTTTTTGCAATCCATTCAAAGAGAAGCCATATACTAATGAGGGAACACTAGACTAAAACATGCGAAATTAGTGACAAGACACTGCTGCCCCCACAGAAGGAAAATCAACTTTCACGAATTCTGCTTCATGTTTTTCGTCACTTTTGCAGTTCAAGTCGTAGAAAGTATTACGAGAAGTTTTGTTTCAAATTTGCAGATGCAAATTATAAATTAATGAATATTCTAAGTATATTTATGTTTAAATAAAAATTTATATATCCACTGTGATACGACAATCTCTCTCATTCGAACATGTGTCTCCCACATTTTATCTGGTTTCTTATGGGATTTATTTATTCGCTTAGCACGACACTTTTTAGGAACATATCTCTTGTGTTAAGTAGGAACTACCTGTACACTAAAAATATCATATCGTTTGCAAATTATACTGGGCAGTTTAAAGCAAATTACTATATTAATGTTTATGTTTAATTTCTTTCGATAATTAAGCAAGATATTTGACACGTGGCTGGTGCATTTATAGTGATTACTTAATATTCAACAAACCACAGAATATATATTTGCTGTACCATCAGAAATAGTGAACAAACAAAAAAATGTTGTGTGCTGGTAAGTGTTAGTCTAAATCATGTTGGTATGTGTTTTTGGTTGTGAAAATGGTGGAAACTATATGATTATTTTGAGAGGAGATAATAAAAGTGGTTAAACGAAAAACACCCTGAGCCACAATTCTTTGTCATAGGCCCTATCGCATAGGGCCACTTCACGCAAGATTCCCTAAATGTTTGCAGGAATTACTGCAATGGGCCCCTAGTTATTATATCATATTTAAAATGCTCATTATTAGCAGTTTTCAAAGTAGACAAACCTGATAATTCTCAACTTAATTATTTTGTAACTCAGTTTGAACTTCACCGCCAATGCTGCTATTTTCGTTGACGAAACTTTATTTTAAAATTTAAAGAAATACCATCATTTTGGAATGTAAGGTTTTTATTTGCTATTATCTTTGTATTTTGAACCTAATTTAAGGAAATATTATATTGTTTTGTTAGGTTTTCATTTTTTATTACGAACTTTTAATATAAATCTAAGAATTGCCATCATCTTGTAACGTATGATTTTCTGCTGCATATTTAGAACGCAATTAATAATAGAAATGTTACCACTTTAATGCTTTGTTTTTATATTTTGTGACGCATTTTGAACAATTAAAAGAATTGTTATCACTTTCTTATACTAGGTTTTAATTTTCTGTTACGCGTTTCAAATGTAATTAATAAAAGAAATGTCACCACTTTATAATGCTAGTGTTTTTTGCAGCTTGAAAATGTTTGTGGCAGAACCCAAAAAAACATCTGTGCATCACATACTCAACATTCCATTTTAGTAGTTAATCGATTTAAATTTAAGCATTTCCTTGGAATGAGCAAAAGAAGATTGAAAATCGCATGCAAAAATGTGTTGTAGGTAAACCGCACAATTGCCAAAAGAAGTGTTATCACTTTGTAATGCGGGGTTTTCATTTGTTATTAGTCGTTTTGAAGGTAATTAAAAGAATTTTTTCACTTTATGATGCTAGGTTTTTATTTGATGTTATGTTTTCTTTTATTTTCTGTTAAACTGCATTATTTATGATAAAAAGTGAATTTTTTAGGTTGCTGGGAACCGTACTCCCATTAATATATTGTGTCTTATGAGAAAATATGACTTTCACTTTGCAAATTTGCATTTCACGTCAGCTTTCTGGAACCACTTATTTGCTAAGTTCAAATAGGTGGTGTATACGAAAGTACAGGTTTGACTTATATGGCAAGTATATGCCTAATCATGCACTTTTGGTCTAAAAACTGATGTCGACTTATATGCCGGGTCGACCTATACACTACAATATACAGTATTTGGGCATATGATGGGAAGACAAAATATTGTACACCAACAAGCATTACAGAAAAAATTAACTTGATTTAAATACTTCATTTATTCTCAAATCTTCTTCAAATTTGTTTGTCTTGATTTAAAAACCCGAGCAACACCAAGTATATTTGCTAGTATTAAATATTTTCTTAATGTATTCAGGTATGCATAAAGTTTTCAACTATTACTCTTTTGAAAGTTGAGCAATTGATGCTGATGGTTGGAATTTTGTAGGCACTGTGAATGTAACCTTTCACAGTATAGTAGAATAAAGGAGGGTAGAGCAAGAATGGGATTGAAATTGGGGGAGAGAGAGATAGACTACCAATAAAATACCGGACTTTTAAATGCAGTGATATATATTTCACATAGAATGATAGGTCAGACAACACTTATTTTTTAGTTGCTTGTCAAGATGACACAAAATGTTCTCCTCTTTGCATATATGTTATTCTAGTGCAGAGTTTAGCTTCTGAATTCACAAAAATAGCCACTTTGTTCAAACTCTGTGCAAAACTCAGCATAGGAAGAGTTGCAGCAAAGGGAAATAAGATGATACTTATTATAAATCTGAATTCATTTTTAATAACAGTTATTTTTATAAAATGCCATGCAAGTGTTCCAACTATCTGTAATAGAATACATGTTTAATGCAGAATATTTTAACTTACATGATATATTTCCTCTAGTGTTAAACATACATATGTACAATAATCTTGCCATTGTCGTTTTCATTCTACCGAGGGGAATGTTTGGTCTTTTTACATCTGTCAAGCAAAGCAAATACATAAAGTCCACATACACCATATGTGCATTATCAGGCACTTAGGTTGCGGGTAAATATGTCATCCCAGTTTCTTTAACTAGAGGAAAGGGGGAGCCAAATGAAAGTCTCTAAAGAGCCTCATGTGGCTCAGGAGCCTCAGGTTGCTCACCACTGTATTAGTGTAACATCTAACTTCACCCTGAAAATGTTTTGATCCAAAGTATTCAGAATATCCGCATTAGCAATATTTCTTAAAACTATGCATTCCCATTGATGATTCTTTAGGAAATATAGTTATTGATTGATTATGAAGAAATTTGAGACTTGTTACCATGTATAATGTAAACCCCAGCTTATAGAGCAATCTTTTGTAAAAAGATGCATATTATATACAGAAAATTATGGTGGCAAAAATAAGTAATAAATATAAATTAAAAAGAGTATAAAAACAGTATGATTATCTAGTCCAGTGGTTCCCAATCTTTTTGTAGACGCAGCACCCTTTCAAAGATAAACAGAATTTCGCAGCATCCCAGCCTTCAAGCAATGTTTTTATATTTTCACAAACAAATATTAAAACCTTTGGACATATTCATTTGTTGGTATCACACCATAATCAATTTATTAGAGATAAAATGAATGCCCTAATTACCTTTAAACTCATCCAAGTTGTTGGTTTATTTTCAAAACTAATCTTATCGCAGCACCCCTAAAAATCAGCTGCGGTGCCCGGTGTGCTGTTGCACCAAGGTTGGGAACCACTGGTCTAGTCATATACTCAAGGTAGTAAATATTATTAAATATTTCAAAATGAAAGAATGAAAATAGTTTCATTTCGAAAAACTTGTTAGCTTATATATATATATATTTTTTTTTGTTTAGGTGTTCGAGTTGGAAGAGTTCAGAAAAGAACGTTTGGAAGACTTGGCAACCTTGCTTCAAAAGGTATGGAGGGGTTGGAGAAGAAGACGACAATTTCTTCTTATGAAGCATAGTCAAATTGTTATTGCATCAGCATGGAGGAGTTGGAGAGTAAGCATCAAGAATTATATGGGTGTTCAATGACCATTTTGTTTTTACAAAATGTTTCTTAATGCAGTAATAAGTGACCTTTTAATAAATTAATTACAATAACTGATGTAAGAAATTAAATTCCATGATTTTGTTCATGAATCAAAATAATACACCAACTTCAGTCTAAAATTGGTTACTGCAGCAGTTCTCAAACTGTATATAGCTGAGACCCCCTCTTATGGCAGCCAATCTAGTCATGACTCCCTCAATACCATCCATCTAACAAGAAATATAAAATTCAATTGGAATATTCAGAGAAAATCAGGATATTTATCAATATAAATAATAAAATTAAATTATGAAATTGAAATTAACCAAAATAATAAAATACTGAAACTTTTACATATGCTATTTTGTCTTCTTGACATCCCTGAAAATCTTTCACGGCCCCCCTGAAAATCTTATGTGGCTCCCCTTGTGGTTAGGACCCACAGTTTGAGAACTGCTGGGCTACTAAATTTGAAGTGATGATGATTAGATACCATTTATTGCTGAAGAACAATATATCATAATATAATACTGTTTTCATTTTTACTATCTCATATATAAAATATGTAGAGACAATATTGTCATCATGAAAGAAATTGACCAAGATTTCCATGAATATGCATGTTTTAGAGGTCTGAAAAAGCTGTTTTTGCAATTCCATCTCATCTTAATTTCACCACCAATAATGAATGTTCATTATCTAAGATCGTGCTAGATACATTTTTATGACAAAGGCGACCACAACATTTTTATGAGAGCTTCCATTCAGACCTGGTGGAAGTTTAATCAGGGCTCTTGTCCTAGGCATCCTGCTACATTTGTACTAAGAGTTTTGTGTTCAAACTTTATTTTCAAAATACAATCTCATCTCAGGTCAGAAAAGGGATTTTCACAACATGACTTTGTTCCTTTCTAAGATAATATAGTTAATTATAAGTTCTATTGCTAGTATTTTTCTTACTGAATTATATTTCAAAGACTTGTTTTATTTCCCTGACTAGTTATTTTTGGGTGGCCTTGCTAAATATTTTGCCACTGGCCTCATAAATATCCATGCTAGTCTTGCTGCCATTTTGGATCATGATCTTACTTGAAAAAGAGTTATCCATCTCTTTGTATGTTTCATGGAAAAGCAGTTGGGCATATTTTATATAATATCATTATCTATTCTATAGTTATATTAATAGAAATAATTAAGAATAATTTCTACAAAAGACACAAGCTAGTTGTAACTTACCAAATACTTATTTCTAACTGGGATATATATTTTGTGGGGAGCAATAGCTATAGAGTTAATACTTAACAGTAAAGCTATATTTGTATCCAATATCTTGATTGTTAATTATGATGAATATAGTAGTTTTTTCAAAGAAGCAAAAGTATAGTGCTAAGGTTAACACGTAAATCTAGGCGCATAATCACTGGATGGTTTTATTGTAGGTTTAATTTCATAAATCAACACGTTTTGCTCCATTAATGTTTTGATATTTATTGCTATGTACTGTTAAGTAAAGTTTTCAACATACTGATCTTTTTAGTCTTTAAGGATAAACATCCTGTACCTGTAATAGCTAAATTATAGGATTTGTCTGTCATAAAAATCCATCATTTCACATTATCCCACTTATTAAATTATCTTAATTAACGATTCTGTTCAACATATGTTTATAATTTAATTAAGATATTGTGTCATAATTCTGAAGCAACTAATAATTGCAGCCAGTTTGCCACAGAGGGCAGTTCACCACTGCCAGTTCACAGCGGGGACATTTTGCCGCTATACCGCAATTACTTTTCTTAACATAAGAGATAGGAGTTTGGGACTTGAATAAAGTTAAATCCTAAGCATTGAAACTTTAAATCAATCAAATGAGGTGGGTTACAATGCGCGAAAAAATGTCATTTGCAAATATTTTTTAAAAACCTTAATTTTATTATCAGCAAATACTTTTAAAATAGGGTCTTAAAAATATTCAGATACTGCATATTATCTAAAGTGTCAGATAATTGGTATTTTAAGAAAGAAATGAAAGTTAAATTTTAAACCTCAGGACCACCTAAACATGTAAATCTAAATTCTAAAAATTGGGGATGTTTTGAACCTGTAGTATTTTTCCAAATATTATTTAGCATGAACAAAAGTACAGGCACACCCCGGGGTTACGTAAGTAATGCGTTCCGGCACCCATTGCATAACTCAAAATTTCCATAAGTCGAATTTTACTATGGAAAGTACAGCAGAGATGGGGAAACTATGGCTCACGGGCCGGATCCAATCCCCAAAGGTTTTATTTGGCACGCAAAGCTGTTTCGAAAATGCAATCTCTGAGAATTCAAGTATGTATAATTTACTGCATCAGTATGGTACGGTTAAAACAGAGGCATGTAAATGCAGTGGCTAATCTGAGTATAGAATATAGTTATCAGAAAACGGAGCTTAAAAATAAAATTAAGACTAATGGTTTGTGAATTGAAAGATGAATAAATGAATTCTCAATGTAAATCAATAATATATTACACAAGGTGAAACGTCGGTTTTTACTAAGTGCAGTTTGCTTTTGCAGTGTCCAATAGACATTTTCTTGGCAAACAAGACATAGAATGTTAATTTTGTCAAGCTGTTAATTTCCGTGCTAAAATGAAGGCAATTCAAGCCATTTACGTAGTTATGGGAAAGTCACTTCAATCGTTCAAGAAGAATTTCCAAAAGAGTTGTTCACTAGAATACTAAATGCTTATCAGCCACACTTTCATTAATTTGTGCAAAAGCGAACACACATGTTGAGAGATCAAGCACCTGCATCAATGATCGAAAAAAGACTGAAGGGATTGGGAGAGAAACCACACTACCACACAGACATGTAACAATAATGTAATCTATTATTGTATTCATATGAGTGCAGATATACACTGCAACTGTAGCCAGTTGCTAGAATTACGTAGATTGTTACATCGATTTGCTAGAATAGTAGGTAGTCGCTGTGGCCTTTTTTCATGCGTAATTCGAAACCAAAGTCGCTACATATTGCTAAAAATTTGCTAGAATGACAATATTGGCTGAGTAGCAAAGCAGAGATATCACATTACAACCCACGCTCTGGATTTTTTCTCCACGCACATTCATATAAACTAAATAGTTCGAGCTCGCTTACGAAAACCACTAACGTAGGCATAGCAAAATTTTTTTCATACATAATTTATGCGACCGCCTATGAAAGTGTGGGTTTACGTAAATGAGGCTTACGTAACCTGGGGTGTGTCTGTATCAGGAAAAATAATACAGGTTCAAAACATCTCCAATTTACTTCTTATGTACATTTTGAGATATTTACTTATATTTCATTTGCATATTCGCTCAGGTAATTAAAAACGGAAATAATTACTCGTAAATGATTTAATTGAATTCCTTAAAAAAGATGTGCTGCTAATAATTTTGATCATAGGTCACTGCATTAACATAGATGATTTTGCAAAATAATTCTGTTCAATCCATAAAACATAAATACCTCATTAAACAATAATATAATAATGAATTAATTTTCATATACTAATATACCATAGACAGACAACATGAGGAAAACATCTTTTTTGGACTCAGCAACTCGTAATACGTGTACTTCCATCATAATTTCTAATTCAACTTTTTTGTGCTTACAATGCTTTCTCTTTATATTATGTAATGAGAAAGTAAAAGAGTATTTCTATTCTACTCAATTATATTATTATATATATTTGCAAATGGCATTTTTCATGCATTGCAACCCATGTCATTTAGTCAATTTAAAGGTTCAATGTTTAGAATTTAGTTTTAATCAAGTTGCCAATCCTTTCTCTTACAATAAGAATAGTAACTGCAGTCTCATGGCAAACTGTCCCCGTGGTACACCAGCTGCAGAAGAACTGTCCCGTTATGATCATAATTATATCATGACTAAAAAGAGCTTATTTGGGTTTTATTGGTATTGTTTCAAACAGCTTTCAGTAAGATATACCATAAAAATTATTCAATTGCAGCTAATTAAAAAACAAAACAAAAATCTTTTACTATATCACAAATTTAATTTACAGCCACCAAGTGAAGGTCCATACAGTCAAGTTACAGCTAATTACTTAATAAGGCATAACTCATTATGCAAATAAGAATACACTTTGTTAATTACTTTAAGGTGTATTAAAAAATAAATTCATTTTCAATTATGTAGAAATTGTACAAACACTAGACAAACATAATAAGACTAATATTGCTGACTATATTTCCTTTTATATTATACTCAAAAACATATTTTGCTTTGTATACTTTGAAGTTTATTTTTTTCAAACTTAACTCCTGATAATATTAAAATTATTTTTCTTGTTCCAACTTAAAGTGGTAGTACTTTCAAAGAGATCGCAATCAATTCCGATATTTTAATGATGCTGGAATCCTTAAACTTTAGATTTACTACAATACTACTAAGAATTTTGATAAATACCAAAATTTTCCAAGTATAATATGCACCCAGATTTTCATAAGTGAAAGCCTAAATGATATATGTACCTATAATTTTATAGTACTAATATCAGTGTAATCATTCAATGTGGTGTTGGGCAAGGAAGAGGAAAGTAATATTGTTAGTGTGTGTGAGAGAGAGAGAGAGGACTCCCAATCCAATACAACTATTTCAAATATTCCAATATGCAGTTTTGTTACCATATATAACCATCTCCATGATAGAGTGAGAATATCCTCTATCTCTTACTTTTGAATTGCTTGTCACCTTTTGTTTTCTCTCTTTCTTTGTCTCTATCGCATATTTCTAATATTAATGAATCTTCTTACTCCACCAAAAGATTTGTTATATTGTAAATTACATATGCATTGATGCATTCTGAACTTTTATTTTGGTCAAACAATTTTTAATTAAAAAATTTTTCACCTTAAATTTTTAATTAAAAAAATTTTCACCATAAACATGGCAACAAAATGAGAAAAATGTATGCACAAGGCACACTTGAAACTTGTTGGCAATCTAACCAACTGGAAAAAATTTTTTGGGTTTGTCACATTGTGTAATAGATACAATAACTTTTTGTTCAAATTTTTGTGAAAATAATGCGTGTATGGAAAATTATGGTAAAATCTAGTTGGATAACATTTGATAAATAGGTAAAGTATGTAACATTGTGTTTTCATTTGCTATGACTTGAATCAGGAATGCCACTTTGGAAACTACATCAAAGGGAAAAAGAACTTGTGGTGTCTATGCAGAGTGGTACGTAAATATAAATTATGAAATTTTGCCTTATTTGTAAAATAATAGCTCCGAATCCTATTGCTTGACATTCTGGTTTTTGTGGGAACAGGTTTAATGCTAGCTTTTTAAATAGAATTCGTGGAGTATATGCCTTACTTAGAATATCTTAGTCTTATTTTGAAAAGTAGGAGTTTATTTCATTAATTTATGAACCATTCTTATGAAGGTAACTCATTCATAATTAGAAAACTTTTTTATATGTAATCTTATAAGAAACAACATTATATCCATTCTGATGTCATTAACTCCTGTTACATTCATTGAAATCCTTAACTCTTTTCCTCTTCATTCTTTGGTAAAGTAAATTGTGTACTGTCCAATGCTTACAGCATTAAATCTAAGCCTACCAACCATAGAAAATATCTGTAATTAACATTAACTATAAACTTTTTTATTCCTATTTAGATTTATTTACATCTTTTTACAAAATTCATATGCAAAAATAAGTAGAAATCCTTTTCCGTTAGTATAATTCATACAGACTCATTTTCTGCTCCTCTTGTTATTTCTTTTCATTATCCTTTTATGTTACCAATTTATCAACGTGTTTAAGTTTCACATTTCATTTATTATTTTCATATCCACTTCTGTAGTTTTCTCCATAATTTCTTCTATACATTGTTATAAAAATCATGTCCTGGCAACATCAACTTTATAAGTATCATACTTATTCTTACATTTTCAGTACATTATTTGTATATGATATGTATAGCACATAAGCTAATTTAAGTTATCATAAGGCTGTAGAAGCTTCAAATTGACTTCTTTTGCCAGCAATAAATGTTTTCAGAGGTTGCTGATGAAATCATCAAGTTACATCTCTGAAGTAGTTACATATGCTTGTTGCTTTTTGTCTGGAATTTTACTAGGCTTTTCCTATGCAATTTTTTGATAGAAAATTAATTTCATTTGCAGGCAAGGGAGGAATACAGAATTCTGAAGCATAGAAAGCAGGTAGAATGGGCTGTGAACGTGATACAAAAACACTATCTATCTTGGAAGGTAAGTTTTTGCTTGTTTTCATGATAACAATTGAAAAAATTTCAAACCTTGGTATTTTTTCAAATTTATTGAAAATTTTGGTAATAACCTAGAGACGAGTATCTTTAAGCAAGGTCAGAGAAGGCAAACACCTCAAGCCCTAAGCTTAAGGTGGTCTTACACTTGAGGCTGAACTGCACTTTGAATTTAATCATGAACTTGTGAATAAAAGGAAAGGTTTCAG
Source organism: Tanypteryx hageni (assembly GCA_028673005.1). Lineage (NCBI taxonomy): Eukaryota > Metazoa > Arthropoda > Insecta > Odonata > Petaluridae > Tanypteryx > Tanypteryx hageni. The sequence continues at coordinate 199,298,603 of CM054112.1, forward strand.
GAATCTTGAACTTGTGATCCAATGTTAGGATGATGGTATTAATTTGTAAAAAATAAGTAACCCGTAGCTTTAAGTTGCATGTGGTATGATTCTTGGCTTTAAGATACCTTCTTAACAATTTAAAAAATTTTCAATGATCTTAATATTAAGTGGAGCTATTTGTAACATTTTATTCATGTATTAAACAGTTCACCATGATTTATTTTAATCTTAGGGTATAGAGTACATTATTATGTATTATGTATATATTCTATTTTTATCATATCTCTAATTATGTTATTTCTTTTGTTTTATTTCAAAGAGAAGACAGTTTCTTCTGACTCTTTCATCTCAACTTCCCTCAGATTCACCAATAAGTAGAGATTGGCCTCATAGCCATCAGAGACGTTTGGCAGATGCAAGTCTTCTTCTCAGGAGAGTACATCACAAGTGGAGGGTAAGATTTTATTGATTCTTCTGTATTAAATAAGTCAAAAACTTTGTATTTTGTGGTTTTTAATGGAAAAGAATAGACCCAGATGGTCAGTTTAATGCCTGTTCTGAACATCCATTTCCATTCATGCATATAATTAGTGATTTAACAGAATAAATTATTTTGTAATATATGGAATAGTTTTTGAAAATTTTAAATAGATTATAAGGGTTTGAAATTTTTTATTATGTGGAAAGGTGCTTGCTTTCATAGCTTTTATGCACATTTTTCTTAATTGTAATTGTAATCCATTTTCTTAAGACTATTACATAGTCTCATGACATTTTTACCATTCCATTTCAGTGTCATAAATATAGGTTAAAATTTGATCAAACTGCAAGAAATAGAATGAGGGAAAAAGTGACAGCTAGCATTATTTTCAAGGACAGAAAAGCGTCATATCCAAGAAGGTAAGATATTTTTTTAATCATTTTGTAATTTTTAGAATTAATAAAATTACCATATTTTTCGGCCTATAAGAAACACCCAGGCCTGACAAGAGGGGGGGGGGGGGGGAGGGGGGAGTAGGAGTTGCTGCCCCTGGGCCCAGGATTTGGGTACTACTATCCTAAAGTCTCTTTATCAGAAAATTCACCACCTATAAATAATTATTATGAATTTTAACAAAAAAAAATATTATGTAAGAATTGTAAATAAAAAATGCATAATGATGTATGCATTTACATTGCTGCTTGATGTCAGAATGGCAGTTGCCAAGACCTATAGAGAGTATTTAAGTTCGTACAGTGGGGCCTGGCAAGTTGTTTGTCCAGGGGCTCGTATTAGCTCTTGGCGTCCCTGGATGCACCCTGGTTTTTTAGAATATTTTTTGGGAAAAAAGTATTTTGGTTCACCAAGGCATTTAGGAAGGGACACATCATGAATCATTTCCAGCTGTGATTAAGTCTGTATCTGGCAACATTTACGGAAAATATTACAATGTGATAACAGTTAAATATAACATTTTAGATAAACTTAATTCATAAAATAAATAGGGATGATCTAAAATATAAATTGCTTCGAGACTTGTATAGCTAAATGTGCCCTGCATAAACTTGGCAGTCGTATTAATCAAGCTGTTGGAGTGCGCCGGACACATCGCATTTTTATATACCCTTTACCGATAGTACTCACTTAAGTACCAGATGATATTTTAATTTAATGAGATAAATAATAAATGGAATGCATATGTAATAATGATATGCACACTCAACTGGTTCTTTTTCTTCTGCGACTCTTGTTACCTCATATAGCAATACCAAACTTCCTCTTTTCTACTATCCATCACTTCCTCCTCCTCCATTTAAGACCAACCTTACAAAGACTATGTTTCTCTTATCCCATCAGCTTCAGTTTTTCCTTGTTTTTTCCATTCATGGATCACATGCTGCTACTCAGTTTATGTACTTTTTGCATATTGAATCACCTGAAACTTATAGGTAATAGTATAGGCATATCTTTTCATTCTTGTAGCCATTGCAATCTCAATACATGTAATGATATTTATCCTAGATATGTGTAAAATATTTATGACATCTAAATGAATTCTAATGTTCCAAGGCATAAAGCGCACTATTCATTGGACTCGAGGAACTAAAATATATGAATAACATCGCAAATGCACCATAATTGTAATCACTATGAGGAAGCATATAATAAAGTGCAATGATGAAAATGCATTGTCGGAATTCACGTTCCTGTATACATTAACAATTTACTTGTTACTACTTATTAATAATGTATATTTTAATGTTTTTGTGTCGAATGACTGCCAATTATTCCATTTTGGGGATCAGTGAATTCATGAGTGTAATATTGAAAACAATAATAATCTTACCTTCATTCTATAAGATGCAGGCTGATTTTGGGAGTCATTTTTCTAGAAAAAAAGTGTCTTATATGCCGAAAAATACAATAATTTAGAAATTATCATTTATTATTTAGTGGAATATTTTCATTCTGCATTTGAGTATTTTTCCAGAGTGACATTTTTACCATGAATAAGTAATACAGCTTATAAGTTAATTTTACTTGCACTTGTAATCAATATTGAGGTCAGGCTCAACCCTGTGGAATTTACTCATCATGAAAACAAGAACTTAGTCACTTCCACAAATTTTATTTTGAATGACCAGTTTCACTACGACCTGATGATGCTACTATCGTAGTGAAACCTGTCATTCAAAATTAAATTTGTGGAAGTGACTAATTTCTTTTTTTCATGGTGCACATGTAATGTTTACTCTAGACACATTCATTATATATTGATCATAAAATTATTTAAGTTTGTGATTTACGAGAGCTTAGTGATAAGAATATGTGAATTTCTTTTTTGAGACAGTCTTTATTAGCAGAGTGAAATCTTTACATTCAGAGTTTCTGGTACTTGAGTTTTTAGATTTAATGATTCTCATAATTTCAAATTAAAGTTTTATGTACCATTCATGTATTTATGAATAAATTTTTACTTCTTTGGCATTAGTGATTAGATTTTACTTGAAATGAAATGAGTAGTTAATTTGATGCAAAATTTATTGTACTTTTTGTATCTTAATTTCCTATTTCCAAATGATATATAAATACCTAACTGCCCATTGTTACTGTTATTATCATAATATTTTCTACTCCTCCTTTCTGTGAAGTACGATTATAGCAAAATATCATATTCACCAAAAAGTTAATCATAATTTCTGAAGAAAAAACTGTTCACAATGCATGACCATATTATGCCTGGAAAATTGTGAGCTTTCAATTCTGCATTTGGTTACAATAAGTTCTAATAGTGTGCAGCATGCTCTGTATATAGACTTTTTAAGTAGATGTATTTAAAATTAGTTTGATAAATAATGTGGGCATATAGATGTAAAAAATCTAAAATAATATCAAGTGCTTGTGAATGGCATGAACTGTGGAAATTAATTATTTCTTGAGAGAAGTAATATTAATCTATGTATTTTTTCATGCAGCGTATCACATCCATTTCTTGGGGATTATGTCAGATTAAGACAAAATGTTCAATGGAAAAAAATATGTGTGGAGACCAACGACCAATATGTTGTGTTTGCAGACATCATCCACAAAATCACAAGATCTAGTGGAAAGGTAATCACATTCGAGGCAAACATTAAATTTTATGTCAAAGATGTGTTTTTGATAGTTTCAACTCTTATTATAAATATTTTTCAAATGTATTTAAGCCCTTCAATGTTGCATTATATGTTTTTAAGTGCAGGAAGAGGCATTAGATAAATAACCCTTTTATTGAGAGTAAGCTTTGAACCTACATATTTCTTAATTAAAATTGTCCATGTGTATGTTTTATTTTTTTACTTATACTACATTTGTACAAACAAATTACATGGACAAATAAAAATATCATTATTATGTATATAAATAACTTTTTCTTTAAATTTTTAGTACCTATGAATTTCACATGTTGGGACATTTATTTGTTTAAAAGCTGTTGATTCATGTTTACAATGTGGAAGTTGATTACAAAAGATGAGTTAAATATTTTGAATATTTCTACAAAGAATATATATTTATGTGAAGAGAAGTAGAGTACAATTAGACTTTCAAGTCATAAATAATACTTCAATTTCTGTATTATACTATAAACCAGCAATTCTCAACAGCTGGTCTGCAGACCTCTGCTGGTCTGCGGTCCAGTATTGGCCAGTCTGTGATATTCCATTTTTCTCATAAAAATTTTATAATGGGCAACACTGTTAAATGAAAGGCTTGTGTTTTAAGTTATCAAAGTGTAACAATGCCAAATGATTGGTAGTTTAAAACTGATTTTACCGATCCTTGGTGGGTTATTCAGATAACACACAGCTCTGCTGTAAACTTTCTGTTATTACATCGGCCCATAACGAACTTTTGGTTGAAAACTGCTGGTATAAACTATTATTGCTGTAAAATATTACGATATCTGCATCAGGGATTCATTTTATGCCTGTAAATTTAAAATAATTAGTTCTAGTAATGAAGTGTTCTTTATCTCTTTTTTCTGTCAAGTTTGTGCCAATCCTCTTTGTCCTGTCCACAAGCTCTATGTTGATACTAGATCAAAGAACGTTACAAGTTAAATACAGAGTGCCTGCTGCTGAAATATACAGATTATCTTTGAGTCCTTTTTTGGATGATGTAGCTGTTTTTCATGTGAGAGCAGTAAGTATTTCATCTTAAATACTTATCTAGAATGTTGCTGTCTGTAATTTAAGCTTTTTATCAATTTACTCTAATGCAAATTTAAAATTAAAAAAATCAAGATCCAGAAGTCAATAACTTTGTCTTTCTTTTAGTCCAATGAGGATTTTAATCAGAATAATTCCTAAATTTGATCAGATAAATATGACAGCATTAATTCGCTATCAAGTGCATCTCCTAACTGTACCTTATTGTCTGTCATATGATGACATTCTAACCAATAAGGAAATTCTACATAACTAGTTACTTATTATAATATAATAATTTCTAAGTATTCATTATCAAATTTAATAGTTGTTTAACTTAAAAGTGTCCCATTTTTTCCTTAAATTTTTAATGGCAAGATAAAAACAGTAATTTATTGTTAGCTGCACTTTTATTGTTTGCTAGTTTGTGCATAGTTTGATTTTTGCTTGTTCTTACTACATATTTTCTTACACAAAATGGCAATATTAAACTCCTGTATCTCTTTATGACTGAATTTATCAACTTCTGTAATTTTTAAAATAAATTAAATAGTAACAAAGTTCACTTGGGAAGGCTCTACTTTGTGGAAAGATTCCATTTAAATGAAAAAGAAACTTGTAAATTTTCACTAAAAAGTTTAATAACCGACCGGTTTTGCCTGTTATAGCATCATCACCTGATGATGCTGTAAGAGGCGAAACCGGTCAGTTATTAAACTTTTTAGTGGAAATTTACAAGTTTCTTTTTTCATTTAGAAAGTTAAATAATAGTTTAAAAAATTGTAAATGTTAATCAAGCTTCTAAGTTTGGTATAAAGTTGCATAATATTCTTATGCTTTAATAACACCATTTTTAACAAAATGGGCTACAAAACCATTGTGTACTTGAGGGATAATTTCATTTCAATTAATAATATATTTATGATAGCAAAATGCAATCTCTTATCATCCTACATTTGCGATTTAAGTTTAATTTTAGTACAGTTTTCTAATACCATCAAGGTCATGAATAGAGAAACAGATTTAATCTATTACATTAAAACACTGTGTGTATGAACCCTTATATGGGATTAAATGGGAGAATAAGAAATATTCTTATAACTCAAAAACTATCCATTTTTTTCTATCAAACTTTCAGGTGTTACTTGCCAACATGATCTTTAACTTTTAAAATGCTCACTGTCTGCATTGAATTCATTGGTTCCATTCCAAGAGCCCATCTTCCCTACATCTGAATAACATGGGAAGAGATGAAACGTTGCGAACAAGTCTTTCTAAAGTTGAGCATTAAAATTAGTTAGAATTGAGATACAAACTTGGGACTTTGATATAAATGAGGCCAAAAAGAATATGAATTAATACCCATGATTCAGATTTTATTCAACAAGAAACCTCAGTAACCATAACAACGTACATCATTGCAAGCTTAAGGCTTTAGTTTGGTGAAGATGGGATTTACATATTTATATGAATGAAGCATATGGTATTGGAGAGAGGGGCTGGGTAGATAGGCGGCAGGTTTTTGGCATGGTGGGGTAGTGAAGGGGCAGGGAGGGAACAGTGAGGTAGGGAGGGGAAGGGAGGTTGCAGGAAGAGGGAAGTACGGGAGCAGGAAGGGTTAAGGGGGGGGGGCAGGTAGGTTGAGGGTAGGGAAGAGGAAAGATAAGGGATAGGGAGGAGACAGGTAGAGGGCATGTAAATGATAGGGAGGAGGTAGGGAGAGGGCAGGGAGAAATGTTAAGACAGAAGAGAGGTGCGTAATAAATACTACCTTTGGTCTAGTGCTTTGCCAGTCATTTTTGCTGATCATGTTTTAAAGAGAATGTCATGTGCTGCTACTTTTAAATCAACAAATTTCTCATGATTCTCTTTTTTCTGTTATGGATCGTTTTTAAGTTTCCCATTGAATTGTAACAGGCATTTACCCTAGATATTTAGTCGACAACAGTATTCTTAAAGCAGGAATCTTTGTTCATGCTGTGGATTGCCTTTATGTCGTTAAATTTAAAAAAAATGGAGTTACCTCATGCTCACTTTTTAGCCTACTTTCCAGAATGGAAATAGGATTATAGTTTTGTTGTTGTGTCTGTCTGTCTGTTCATCCATCTGTCCATCTGTCTATCTGTCCATTCCCCCCTATTAACTTTTGAACCAATAGACCAATTTTCATGAAACTTGGTGGAAATCTCTTGCTACATGGACCAAGCTCCCGAGGATAGTTTTTGTTGCGAAGATTGAAGTCCCAGCTTTGATTCCAGGAACTATCCTTCCCATTTGATTTACATCAGAAATCTGAAATCCATCGTGCAGGGTAATTTTCTCTTGCACATTAAAATATCTTAGAATTGTAATATCGGAGCGAGTTTTGTACTATTCTCTGAGGAAAGGAATGAAGATTCTAATTCTTATCATAGAATTTTGCTTATCGATTGTATTTCTTAGAATTTCACATAAATACTGGCGATTTTGCAGTTTTTATCACTCATTATGAGAGTGTTGCCATAGCAACAACTATTGTTGGACTCAGGTTTTGTATATTATAATACGTACACGTGTTATTTTTGCCACACAAATACGCATGATCAATTTAATATTTCGTTCTAATGTATTTGTAATATTTTATAATGCTAAATTATAAAATTTGGGAACACAAAGAGCTACATATCTGCAATGACTTTAAAGCTATTAAAGCCAATATAAGTATTAAATAAATGATTAAATGGAAACTATGCATCATAAGTTCTGTTTGGATCATCTTGTTAATTATCCTTGCTGATGGTGAGGATTATAGCATGCAAATTTTGCACTCCACAGTGATCAAATGTCAGTGTGCTTTTTTTTAAAAATATTAGTTTTATACTACATATAAGTATAATAATACTGCGATGACATTAACGCACAATTTTTCACACCACAGGCAGCTAGTGAATGATAAATTACATAATCATACTATCAGTTATTTTTATCTATGAAGTAAATGAGTTTCAAATCATTTTATTTGATGAAATTTGAGATAGAAATGCAGATTTGTTTGATCTACAATTATGCATTTGAATAAGTAATTGCCAAATGTTGATGTCTCTATTCAAATTTATTATACCCTCAAGCTCAATAATGAAGATGTATGGTTAATTAATAGTTGTTTTTAAATAATCAGCAATTTGTATCCATGCAATAATTACATTTTGATTAATTGTTTTTAACTTATGTTCAAATTAGACTTAACGTTCACTTTGTAATTTTGTTTTTTAAAATAATAATTTTAGTTCATGATTTTCTTGTTTTTGAGCCTAATCCATGCCAAAATTATCAAATATGATGGAGATCAATTTATCCTTATGAGTACCATAAAAGCTACAAAATTGTTTGCTCTGCTGTACTCTCTACTGTAGCAGTTTTAATTTATGCTAGAGTATTCTTAAACTTAAATCCTGTTAAATATAACTATACCAGCACCATGTGATATCATTGGAAATATTTTTTCATTTAATTTTAATCATCTCATCTTTTCGTAATTTATTCTTTGCTAAGCCATTTTGCAATGGTAATATAAAAATAACTGAACACTTTCAATAGTTTTTTCATTGCAATAGATTATTCTCGAAAAAGTAGTAGCATCTCTTGTGATTTCTTCTGTTTATGTGGAATAATGACAATCGTAGCAATATCTTTAAGTGTATAAATAAAGTATTAACTAGGTAGGTATTTGATGTCTGATGCTAGTTTTTGGATTTAAAACATGTTTAAAATTTTCCACACTATGTAAATGGCTGATGTAACATTCGCTAGAATTATGCTTTAGAAGTAGTTGCTCTATTTTTGAAGTAGGCTATTGCTTCTTATCCTGCACCTACCCTGGCTTCCCCTCTCGTTGTGTGCTTGCAGAGTAGTCCCGCTGCTGAAGTGATGAGCAGCCAAAATATTCCTGGATGCCTATTTCAGAGTGACATGGGCAAGAAAAAGGGTGATTTTGTGTTCCAGACTGGCCATGTGATAGAAATAGTTACAAAGCTCTTTTTAGTGGTGCAGAATGCCATGGGGAAACCACCAGAAGTGAACATCAGCACAGAGTGAGTTTGATTCTGGCATACTGCATTACTTTTGAAAGAAGATGCTTGTCATGATTAAAATTTTCAGTAAATGTGGAAAATTAATCTTTTTTGTAATAATTTTAGATTTGAAGCAAATTTTGGTCAGCAGACTGTGCTGTTCACTTTTAAGTGCATGGGATTACCTGAAGTGCAACCAGGACAAATAAAAATCTTTCGGAAAGGAAATAAAATGGAGGTCTTGGTGTGAATATTTGGTATGTCATGAGAACTTCATTTTCTAGTCTAAAATAGATGAATATTTATAAACTTCCTAATTATCAGCTAATACCAACCCATCATCATAGATTGTAATAAATATTTTTTGTCGTGTACTAAGGTAGCATTGTTTTAAAATTCAACAGAGAGAAGAAGAAAATTCTGATATTGCCTGGGAATCCAACCAACCAATGTCTTCCTCTTGCCAAACATGTCTGCCTCAATGCTTCCCAGGCAGATTAATTCTACTTAGCAAGTGGAAGAATCACATTCAATACCTGGTCAAAATTAGAATATTTCTAGCTCTCATCCTTAGATATTATAGTCTAGTTGAGTGATACTTAACCTGCAGTCTGCATATTTACTGTAGGTGATTCAAGTCAGGGACAAAAACCAAGTTAAAAGCTAGAAGCAGTTGTAATGAAGGTGGGATTGTACCCATGGTCTGAAAAGACTAGGTAAAAACAAATAATAGATTTCAACTAGAGCAGTGTGATTGATAGTGGTTCATGGTTATATTCAGCTTTGGTGGGTGGTCCTTGAATTCAAAAAGGTTGAGAACTCATTGTCTAGAATATGCCTCCATACATATCAAGATATCAGATCAACAATTCCACCTCCATCATGTCATTTTATAAATTAGAAATCTATTAATTTTGTTGAGATTTTTCTATATATGTATGCATAAATTTTCAATCAAAAGTTTATTCAAGACAAAGGTCACATGATGTTGTTGTTGTAATTTTAATTCACCATGGAGAAATAATTTTTCAATATCATCCTATATTGAGTGTTATGTTAGTATAAGATACTTTTTCTCCTTAATTGTTAAATGTTTCATTTATGACGCCTCTCATTATTTCCTGCTTTATTGTTCCTAAGCTATTTACCCATAAAAGTACTAATTGGCATAGACTTTCTGAATTAATTTTCTGGTGTTTCATGTGTTTAATGCTTCATTAAAAGCATTTAAGAGGTTAATCCTATTTATTTGGCTGATTATAAGTATTATTTTATCCAAATATCCCATCAAATTTCTTGGTTCTGAACCATGTTAATGTAAAAGTTTATTGAAATATTCATATGCCAGAGCAATATTTCAATAAAATAAATTATGGTAACATTCAGTTTGAATGATAAATTATATATGAAATACCCCTTTGCTAGTTGATTACTAACTGTTTGACCTTACAAAATATGTCATTATATCACCCTAAAAGATAACCTTAGTTTGATTATTCACTTATCCATTTACAAATGCTTTATGGTTGCAGCATTACCCCTAGGTGTTATTCCAATGTAATTTATTTTATGTAAAGTTCAAGCTTCTAGGGCTGTCATATATTTATTATTACTATTTGATTTTTTTAATCCACTTTTAGAATTGCAAATAAATAGAGGTTATTTTTATTTCCTTTATAAGTAGATTAATTTGTAATTACCTGCATGACAACTTTTTGTTTGATATGAATAATTTTATTATGCTTCTACAATTTGCTTTGAGCTGTCACATTCCAAATGGTGGGCCTGATTGTCGTGTTATCATGGTTCTGTACTCTGGATGGCAAGCCCGACTCTTGGGTCCTTGAATTCATTACAGACAAATTTTTGTAATTTTCCTATAGAAGAGGCTGACAGTTAGGCTCTATTTCAGAATACACTGTTGCAGTGTCATGATGGTTAAAAAGTATTAGTGTTAAAAAATATTTAGTCTCCTTTGGGAATTCGTCCAAGCGAGTTTGAATAATGTGCTTGGCAGTAGACAATACAGTTTTGTACACCCATCAAATTCAGTATATATCATCCTTTATATTGTCAGGTTATTGCAAAAAGTCACTGTCCATTTTTGGACAAAATGTGATTTTTGTGCCTTATGGTGTTATACTGACTTAATCTAGATCTGTAAAAAATCCATATCTCCAAAGTTTACTCTTTCATTTACTTTTAGAATATTATTTAGTCACTATGTCCAATTTTCCCCTGTATGTGATAAGTAAAAGTCACTAGATGAAAAGTAAAGTTGGTGACTTTTTACAATAATCTAACGATATATATAGGCAAATCTAGGCATGGTTCTTATATTTTGAGCTTGCACAAAATCAGAATGTATGTATTTTATAGGGGTTCCATGGCCCCTTTTTGCAGCAGACAACTATAAGCTCCAAATCAAACTTCTTATGTCATACCTAAATTGTGTACCCTCAAAAACCCTTATTTTTTAAGTTTCATTACAATTTAATTTATAATGAAAGTAGACTGTAATTTATTCGATGCATATTAGGGGCAGCTAGATCCTCTAAACCAGTGCTTCCCAAACTTTTGAGCTCTGTGGACCACTACAGCGACCCTCCAGCCCTTACGGACCACCTCATTTCTTACACAAATGTACTTACTGTAACTACATTTAAGAAAAGGGGTTAATTGGATACATAGTTTATTTGAACATTTGCAAATGTATTACACAGATTTCTGTTTGAGGGGTGTCTGACTAGTTTTTGTTTTATTCCAAGAATTATTTTCAAAAATTGTAGGAGAAATTTGTGAAATATAAAATAGTTTTACGAACAGCATCATAATAAACATATTAGAAATGCATTTTATTTCTAAACTATGAACGTAATACAGAAGAGTTGTAAAATACAAAAAAAACATTTATTATTATAAAAACAAAAATGGATGTATTAATGAGAACCATGATGTTGCATACCCTGCATAAGTTCATCAATATTTGGAGTCAAAGAGGTCCAAGATAACCTTAATGTTGATTGGAGGTTTGATAACATTATAGTATTAAAAATTTATTTGTATAAAATATTAAAATAAGTGCCATTTTAGGATAAACATTGTAACAATAGAAGAATTAATGCTTAAAAAATTAACGTTATTGAAATATTTCAACTATTACAGACAAATTGCGATGCGTATATAGCACAGTAGAAGCAACGCACACAGTTTTGCATCTGTTTTACTTCTCAAGAACAATAGCTAAAAGGTTGCAAACAACTTATTCGACTACTCAGGCAATACTCATAGGTTACATAAAAGAACAATGTATATTTAGCAAAATTTACAAAATGCGTTGGTATACTCTATATGCCAACACGCCTAACTAAGGGTTAATAAAGTATTGAATACATGTGATAGTGTTAGAATTGATTAACTTTTCCCAAAAAAATCAACCAAATATGCAGTTCATTCTAAAAAATTACATTTTGAAAACCTTTGTGGACCACCAATGAAACCTTCACATACCATAAATGGTCCACAGACCATAGTTTGGGAAACACTGCTCTAAACAATTTAAATTGTACTTTTGAGTTCATATATGAGTTTATCCACCTAAAAACCCTTAATAAAATAAATTTCATCATACTCGGAGTATACTTACTTGGGAATAAAATAAATTTCATTATAGAATATATTTATCCCTATAGATAGTCCTGCTGGATCCCTAATTTTGAGATCTTTTAAGACTCCCAATCAAGTTTTTGATGCTGTATCCGAGTCCTTCACCCCACAAAGCTTTTATAACCAAATTTTTTTTATTCTGAAAATTCCTTCATGCACACAAAAAGTCCAACCTCAGGATAAAATCATGCTTGGCCGCCATCCGGAATGTGTTAAAGAAAAAATTTTCTACCACATGATGATTCTTAAATATTATTTCATTTCAGACAACAGAAGTACACTTTAGAAAAGAGAATTTTATTTCTATGGGACCCATGCTGGTTTGAGTAGAGAGAAGTGAATGATTGTGCTGCAAAGGGAGCCAAAAACTGAAAAAAGAAGAAGCAAATGTGATTACAAATTACTGATTTTGCCTTACAAAAGAGGAACTTAGGTCTCATGTAGATTGAGCCCTCTACTAGGTTAGTTTGAATTTTAAGAAACTTTTTACATCCATTTAACCCTTTCAATCCATAACCCATATACATATGTACAGTTAGATGAGACTGTAACCCTCATTCTACTACTGTCTACAAACAGAGTGATCTTTTTCTTTCACTGCTTGATTTATATTGACGTATATTATCTATTCTTATTATTACAAGTTCTCACTAATGATGATTTATTAACTAAAATATATCCTCAAAAGATGTTAGATAACATTGTAAACCTTTAAAATACAAATACAGGAAAAATTAATGCCTGTTTCAATAGGGACAACCTGTTATAACCAATATTCCCTTCCTATTTGCTCCTTTTCTTGAAACCCTTTGAGGGTCATAAACATCTACCTTCTCAGAGTAAACATGATATTTCTTTGGAATTACCATGGTTTATGTCTCATGCAAAGATGGCAAAGTTTATCAATGCTATCTATTTGCATAATTAATCTATGCAAGCTTTCCATTAAGCTCTCAAACTTTATATACTCTCATTTTAATGTATTTTATATGCTCATAGAGATTCTTATAGTCAATTAAACATGGAGATTCATTGAGTGTGAGAGGAACTAAACAATTCAATCAATCTGCTTGAACGTGATTTGATGATGTGTTTCATAACATACATTTTTACTTCCTGAGGTGTGATCTGTTACATAGTCATCATTTACACTGATGACTAACACTAGACTTCTTAGAATTTTTAGATGGTGAATGCCTACCCACTTTCCTTAACTGCTTCCCTGATTATCCCGAGTATACTTGGTTGCATAAGTGGAGAAAATCCTGATTATCCCGAGTATACTTGGGCTAGACCATTTTTTTGTTTCCATAAGGGTACTAGCCGAGTTTTCTCGATTTGGTTTACAGTGCGACCGCTGGATGTCAGAAACCGACTCAGATTCAATTCTTCTTCGCGGAGAATTCTAAAACTCTGCGTAATGCACCTTTGAAGTGTGAATAGTCAATGTTATTTTTGAACTTTGCAGCTTTGCTTTCATCCCCCAATTTGTTTTATTGCACCAATACACCAATATACTTTCTCATTCAAGACATTCACACTCAAATCCTGCCTAGAGGCAGGGGCAGCCCAAGGAATTTAGTCGCCCCGGACAAGATAGCACTCCTGTGCCCCCCCTCCATTAATGTTTGATGAGATATTTACAAAGTATGTGTTAATTTATTCATTGCTCTAAAAAATTATTAATAATAAAAAGATAAAAGGAATCCCATCAAGATTCCAGTCTGTTCTTCGATATAAATTGGTATCCAATATTTATTCACTTGCAAGTAATGCATAAATATATGATCGGGATAGCGCCCTAAGCAGCCGCTTAGTTTGCCTGTAGCTCTGACCGGCCCTGCCTAGGTATTTTCATTCTAGTACCTGGAATATGTTTCCAGGCACTCAGCCTGTCTCCTGAGTAACGGTACTTGACCAGATGTCATGTGAACCATTTCCTCACCAGATGTGGCGAAACCCTTTCCCCATCAGGGACCATAGAGATTTTTGCCTCAGTTATTTGTTGAGCTCTAGAGCAAATACAACACCTACTACTGTGTTAGTGCTTTGTTACAGTTTTCTTTTTTGTTTGTTTTTATTGAATTGAATATTCAATTACGTACCCCAAAATGGAATGTCGAGAGGAAGACATCAATGATTTTGATGACTTCCCTATAGAAGAATGAGGCTCAGAATCAAGTTATTCAGAAGAGGAGCCAACATCCGATTCAGATGATGTGATGGAGTCAACGGAGAACACAACTTGGCAAGAAGAGAATACTTCAGGACCTCTTCCTCCTGCCCCACCTAGGTTTTCTTTTGTAAGTCAGTCATCAGTTAATTTGGAAGTTGATCCAGATAGTGGCATGCTGCAGTTTTTTGAACTTTTTTTAATGAAGAACTTGTTTCATTAATTGTTAATGAAGCAAATAGATATGTGAATCAGTCCCTCCATGGTAAACCATCCACCTCATCCAGCAAAGAAAAACATTGGCATACCACGACCAGTCCTAAAATTCGAATTTTTTTGACAATTGTAATTTTTCAAAGTATTGTCAGAAAACCTGATCAGGAACATTATTGGTCAAAAAGACCAATACTTCATAGCCCATTTTTTGGGCAAACCATGTCCTGCAGGAGATTTGTAAGAATTCGACAATTTTTACATTTTAGTGATAATGAATCTTACAATGCAGAACTTCACCCGCATCCTAAGTTAAATAAAATTTGGCCTGTTCTCCATGATCTAGAAGGAAAATGTGCATCCCTGAAAGGGACCTAAGATTCGATGAAAGTCTCCTACTCTATAAAGGAAGGTTGGGATGGGTCCAATACATTCCGCCAGAAAGGGCAAGATTCAGAATTAAAACATTCATGCTGTCTGAAGCAAAATCTGGCTATGTGTGTTCTTTGATTGTGTATATGGGAAAAGGGACTGTTTTAGACTAGGACTATGGAAACCTTCCTATGATGACTCAAGTAATAATGAGTTTGATGAAGCCTCTTTTAGAAAAAGGACATTGTGTAACAACGGATAATTATTACACTTCGCCGCAATTGGCTGAGTTATTAGTTTCCAATTCTACAGACATCTATGGCACAGCACATGCAACACGAAAAGATATGCCACCTAATTTTAAAAATAATAAGTTAAAAAAAGGTGAAGCAGTCACATATCGACAGGGGAAAATTGTGGTTGTGAAGTGGAAAGATGCTGGATTTGTGACCCTTCTCTCTATGATTCATAATGGTCAAATGATAAGAATTGAATCAAGAGAAAAAGAGAAGACTAAGTCGAAGATCGTCATTGACTACAATGACACGATGGGAGGAGCGAACCGGGTGGACCAGCACCTAGCTGATTATCCTCTCCCTCGAAAATGAGGAAAGAAATATTACAAGAAGATATTTTTCCATCTCCATGAATTGTCCATTTGGAATTCTTATGTTCTCGATAATAAAACAGGGGGAGACAAAGTTCATTTAGATTTCAGAATGACTCTGATTGAAGAAATCATAGGGAAATACCACCCCAAAATTATTTCCCCTAGGGCAGGGCGACCATCGGCATATCCCCATTCCACTTGCCTCTCGGGTATCCACTTCCCCAAATTTATACCGCTGACTGAGAAGAAGCAGAACCCAACCTGGCAGTGTGGATTGTGCAGTCGGCAGAGTGACAGCAGGGGGAAGAGAGTGAGAAAAGAATGTCGGTATTATTGCCCGACTTGTGATGTGCTATTGTGTTGTGCCTTGTTTTCGTTTGTACCATACCAGTGCAAAAATTTAAATTGAACAGTAAATGTAATGTAGATATTATTTACGTGTATTATGTATGTTTTTCCTAATTAATTACATGTTTTCGTTTATCAATAGATAACACATTTTTAGGACAGTAAAATTTTCATTATTACAACAAAATTTTTAATGTAATTCTTCATTTAATGTTATTTTTGCTTTTAAGTGTATTTGTAAATGTATATTAGATGTAATTTCATTTTCTTAAACATAGTTATTGATTATTAGGGGATTATTAGGAGGGAAGAGAATGAGAAAGAAAAGTCGATATTATTGCCCCGCTTGTGATGTGCCATTATGTGTTGTGCCATATTTTCCTTTATACCATACCTGTGCAAAAATTTAAATTGATTTTTAGGATAGTAAAATTTTCATTATTACAACAAAATTGTTAATGTAATTCTTCATTTAATGATATTTATTTTTGTTTTTTAATGTATTTCTAATGTATATTATATGTAATTTCATTTTCTTAAACATAGTAATTGATAAGTTTAATTATTTTTTCAACAAAACTAGCAAAAACAGAAATTCTGATTGAAAAATCATATTTTTTCAATGTTGAATCAAATTTTTAATATTCCAATTTAAAAAAATGAATGCATCTCCTTAATTGAATCCTTGTGATCTCTCCAAAATTAAAATTAAAAAATATTATATTTTTAGGATCATTTTTCGAAAAAACTCATCAGGGAAGCAGTTAATGAAATTAAATTTATCAGTAGCAAAGAGTACAAACATCCAATAAGGCTGAAATGTCTTTGTTACAATCCAATGTAATGTTTTCTTATTATAGAAGTTAGTGTGAGTGCAGTGTTTTAAAATTTGATATATTTTTGGCCAACTTTGATGATTAAAATTGTCTGCCTTTTAAGACATATAACACCAATTTTTTTGTATTACTTTGTGCTGAATTTACTTCAGCACAATCGCTACTAAGTCACTAATACTCATATATAACAAATCAACTTCTTTTTCATTTTACAGATACTAAATATTCAAGCTATAGCAGCTCTTGGAATGCGGCATCATTGTGCTGTTACGGAACAATAATACCTGCAAACTGTGGTTGCAGTACATTACATTAAAGAAAAGAAGCTGCAGATTTTTTTTAAAAAGTGTATACTACGACGAAAATTTGTGTGTGACAGAGAAACTTTCATTCAGAGTCAGTTTTACAAATATGATGAAAGGATGGTGAATAATTGTCACATAAACTCAGGATTCTGTAATATGCTGAAAAATTAGCAAGATGTTAAAAATTGCCATTTACTACTAAGTGCCCAGAATGCATATACTAATGAAACCTTGTAATGTATGACACATTTTTATTAACCCCTCCATCGAGTGAGGAAGAATTAGGTTGCATGCATCAGTGAGTACTTGTTATTGCAAGTGTTTGCACGAATGTTTTGTCCATGTGGGTAGGCGTGAGTGAGTGAGTGAGTGCATATGTGATGGCCCCTCGATTAAAAAAAAGAGGTCCATAGAGTGCTGCTGCATAGGTTGACCATTTCATTACTAGTGATGAGGTGATGAGAATGGCAATTTTTATCGGAAAAGGAAAAAAATGAGAAAAGTGATGGCAGAGTTGGCTTTGGGATTTTTTTGTGAGAAAATTGTCATCATTTCCGAAAAAAAACAAATCCATGTGTACGAGAAATGTGCCCCAAATCCATTAGAACTTACTCCCTGAATTCTTACACATAACTTTTAGAAACATATCCCAGCCTGCCGATTGAAAGTAAAGGGGAATTCCTTGCGAGGTGGTTCAGTAGCTGTTGGAACGTTTCTTGCGGTTGAAAAAATCGATAGCTAACCATTCTCAGGATGGATACTCTACCAAAATTGACATAAGTGGTACGTAGTTGTTTATTTGTTCACCTATATAGGCAGGCTGTTTGATGAAAAAAATACAAGTATCAGTTGATTAAACACATCAAAATTTCATTCAAATCAAGGACTGGTCTGCAGGTCAGCCGACCACAAATGCCAAATATTCATTCTATCATACTGCCAGATTTTCATAAGTGAATGGAAATGTTAAATGAATGGTGAAAATGTGGGGAGGGAATAATGGAGGATTTTAAATTAAATGTCACCCCGAGAGCTCTTTTTTTTGATAGGGCATGGGAGTTCCGAGTATTTATTGGGTCAGTTTAATGACCCGTAAAGTGTTGTTGTTACTTGATGCTCTGTGTAAACTTGAGTACTCAATCTTTTGGGTAATTATTTTTTTTTTGTTTTTCTTTAGGTAATAGGCTCCTATTTCAAAAGAAGTTATGGAATGCAATGATTCATTAGTAAATTTTTCTACTTGAAATTTTAAAAATAATGCTAAATCTCTTACTTGGTTTTACTTTCTGTAAGAAATTGAATGAAGTATGCTATTATAAAGAATATAAATTAATTACACTATTTGTGATCTTTATGAATCATTGCTCTTTATATCCTCTTTCCTATAATGTGGTGCTATAATTATCTGTTGATGGTTAAATCAAATGGTAAAATAAGAACTCACTGTTTGCTTGAGAAACACCTTTAACCTTTAATCAATTTAAGGTTGTTACATTGACTGAAGTTTAAGGAACATATACAGTAAATTTGGTAAGATTTTGTCAAAGAAGTGATTATTTTTGCAACTTTCGTGGGCTGAAAGTGAGCATCAGGCTGATGGCCTTAATACACTTCTTTAGGAGAAATATATAACAAATTGTTTAAGTTAGCTATAATAGATAGCACCATGAATTAATTTATCTGGTCTTGTTTATGCGCAAATCTCCACTCTGTTCATCCCCAGTTGTTGTTGAATTGTTGGTATATTTTTGCCTGTGAATTGGCAAGTCAAATTGTAAGATTAATGTACAAATTGTGTACTTTGAACTGTAAATTATGGTTTATAACAATGAAAATTTTATAGCAATTTTTTTCTTTTTGTAAAATTCATTCAAGTCTCCTACCAATCAAGAAATCTAAATTACCAATGACATTCATCCTTCTAAGAAATGTTTCTAATTTTCCTTCTCAATACCCATACTCATGAGATTTTTATTATAATAAAATACTGTATTTACTTGTGTAAATGCCATCCTTCTTTAATATTTTTGGTACTTTTGCAATAACTGGGAAAAGGTCACAACAGCAATGCCAGCCCTGACGGTGACAAAAAATGAAACTATTACTTCATTGGAACTTGGTTGGACCAGGGAAGGGAAATTTGGACATGAAGGAACATTGTATTCAGCCCCACTGGGTTGGGTAAGTTGAAGTGTTTTTGGTTCCTTCCCACATTCACTATGTCCCCCCCCCCCCCTCAGGTTGAGTTGGGTAGCGTTCATCTTAATATATATCAATCAAAATGCCCCTAAAGTACCATAAATTGGCAGTTGGCAAAGAAACTTGCATTCAGTTTCTGCGATTGATATATCTATATTAGAATGAACATTACCCAACCCGAGGGGGAGAACACAAAAGGAACCAAAAACACTTCAATTAACTTACCCAACCCAGTGGGACCAAGTACAATGTTCCTTCTTGTTCAAATTTCCCTTCCTTAGTCCAATGGAGTAGAAGATCCATTTTTTCTCACTGTGAGCGCTGGTGTTGCTGTCGTGACCTTTCCCCAGTTATTTCAAAAATACCATATTTTTTTACTATAAAATAGGGAGGGAAAAATTAAGTAGATAATTTTTAAAGCGTTAAAATTGTGGTATCTGTACTAAACTTAATGTAGATTTGTGAAAACAAAGAAAAATTAATTTTCTCATGTAACAATCTGACATTCAACATTTTTTTGTTTATTGCTATGGCAAATTCTGACTGGCATGTTATGTGACTTGAGCATGTATGAACTTTCATTTATTTTCAACTCCCTTTGATTCATTTTGAACTTAAGCGTATTTAGTATTTTTGGGAAAACCTCACTTTTGGAATTTCTTTTATGGCCGAGATGATCTTTTCATCACATTCAAGAATTTGAACTTTTGAATAAATGCTTTATATGTATCACTAATAATTTTTCAGCTATCCAATTTGCATTGATTACATCTGCTTCCTTTAACAATAAACTTTTGTTAAATTGTATGTATATTAAAAGATTAATCTATTGTCTGCTTTGTATGACCAGTAATTTGGTAAACCAAAAGAGATGGATACATTTCAAGGCCCAGGAAAAATTCAATTCAATTGCTTTTTTAGGATAATTTAAGTCTGTGTCCTTCCCATGGCATCATCACCAAAAGGTGTTTTCAACATTTCACAAATCTCTGCAGCTGTCTTTCCAAGTTTAAAGCAAAACTTGATGCAAACTCATTGCTCTTTTATATCAGTCATTTCACTTATCTCCAAAAATTGCAGAACACACTAAACGCACATGCGCTTCAAAGGTAGTTACACAACAGTGCAACACAGTATAATGACGAAACTCACTAGACTAACTCATAATGAAGCAATACAATGGCACATAGTGGCACAAAGCTGTACTGCTCACTGCTCATGCTCCTAGCGGCCAGTCCGGGAACTTTCAGCTCGCATCTCATACATACACACTGTTAAAAAGAGAGTCACTGGTGATAGATGTGGTCAGATGAAATGGTAGCTTCTAGGAGTTCTTCAACAATGGAGAAAACACAACTAAAACTTCATCAGCCAAACTGGCATAACTTTTACAAATGATCCAATCCAATTAAATTTGTATTCAAATTCCTATTTTTTATGCCTTTGTGAATATCTTGGGAAATTTATTGAATTATTTACTTTCAGAAAAAAATTCATTTATCTGGAAAATAAAGAATTTAGAGTTAACTTCCAGGAGCAGTATGAAACATTACCATTCTTTGAACATCACAAATGAAAATTAGTTAACAAGTACCTTTCCTTATCATGCTATGCTCTGATTTGCTCCATTTATCCTCACTCGAACACCTTAATGCAGTGCCATAACTTGGGTGTGTGGAAGCTAGCTTCACCAATGGTGCTACTCATAAGAGGCACTGCATTTCTCCATTAAAAATCCCAAAAAAGTCTCTTTGCTAAACTACATATTTATTTGGTGTCCCCATATTACACTCATTTAAGTTAGAATGAAATTGTTCTTTATTACAACACAAGAAAAATAATAATCTACAAATCTGTTTTCTGTAAGGCACTTGTCTAAACTTTGCCATAGCTGCTGAATCATCCAACTACAGCTCTGCCTTCATCATCAATCATACCTAAAAACACCCCATTCTCTAGTTCTTCTGTTTCTAACCTCTTATCATCTTCCATCTCTTGATGATTTTCCTTGGATATAAATCCTATTGATCAATTGCTTTGTTGACAGATTCTATGCCTGTTTTGCATAAAATAAAGTGATTTTTTTACTTAGTGTCGCATTCTGATTCTACTCTTGAATTTTCAAATTTTATAATATCATTTTTGGGACTCATTACAATGTTGAGAATTATTCATTTAAGCTATATTAAAAATATCTTATGCACTGCTCCCCGGTTATAACGCAAGCTTCGGGAAGGGAGCTGAGACCTGCATTATAAGACAACCACAGTATAACCGAGGACATGATCATATTGTCCAATACAGCATGTACATAGAACTTCTTCATTTTTGAAAATTTCTGTAGCTTCTACAAACTACAAAATAAAAAACAATATAAAGTCAGTACAAGAAATTTGTTTAATCACTTCTTCAAAAAATCAGTTAATTGTAGTTGTTTTTTACTTTAGTACTTTTTAAAAAATGACAGCTTTCTTTCCAAGAATTAGGAGGAATAAAGTATAAGGAAGGTATAACCAATGTTGTCATAACCGGGGAGCAGTGCACCACGAACAAAAATGTTCTTCAACCCTACATACTTAATGCATAAAATATAATTTTGATTAATTAATTTATTTATAGTAAATTACATCAAATCAAAAACTTAAATAATTATTTAATCAGAATTATTTAAATTATGTTTACAAACATTTACAGTAAAAAAAAATGAGATGCTTTGGTAAAATTTGATTTGAAATTATAATGGACAACAAGTGGAAAAGATTCCTTGATACCTTGTTTATTAAGGAAGTATTACATTCCAGTTGATTCTGATGTTTCTTTTTTACATGAGGAATAGTTTTAATGTTTTCTTCGTCTATTTTTTTAGTTTTTACACTCCTCCGAACATCAAATTAATGCTGAGGAGCTTCCTCTTCATCAGCAACTAGAGGTCCAACTTCTAAAGGAATTCCAGGTCTGCCTTCTGCATTGGCTTCAGCTACAAGCCTCCTATTTTCTCTTGACAGTAATTCGACCTTTTAAACAATATTTATTTTAGATTATTATCACACCAAAATTATTCAATTTTAGTTCAGTAATGCTATTCTATAAACTGCTGCAATCACCTTTTCTTCATATTTTGATTTAAGCTGCTTGAAGGTGCTCATTTGAAATTCATACTGCTTTTTCAATTCAGCATTGAGGCGTGTTGCAGTTTCAACCCGTGCAAATGCTACTGAGCGCTGCTCTCTTTCTGCGAGGACCTTTGCTTCCACAGAATCCATTTCACTTCTCAAATGTTCAACTTCTGCATTGCGTATTCCAAGAAGATCTTTTGTTATTCCAGTCACTTCTTTGAGAGATGCAACCTATATCAAAATCAAAATGTCTTATTCTTTGGATGTGAGAATCAAATTCCTCATATAGTGGAATGCCACATTAGGAAAAGAATTACATCTAAAAAAATAGGTGTCTTAATGTTATATGAGAGGTTTAACAATATTTTTAAGTTAATGAAAAATACAACTGGAGTTACCAGAAAATCACAATTCCCACCCTAATTATTATATATAGAATGCCAAATAAATCTATGATTCTCAGAGCCAGCATTATATATACAAATAGATTTTAAATGTTTGTATCGTGATCACTTTCTGTTATTAATATAGTCCACATAAATTTAAAATTGAAACTAATTCAGACAAGAAAAATCTCGTTCTTAAAAGAAACATTCTCATGAAGAAGACATGATGACAAAGATATCTTAGTTAGTGAATGGCTCATTTTCATTTTTAATTATGGCATTATTTTTATATATTCATAAGGTGAAGATTTCCTTCTTAGGAAATGGTAGTCCTCCTTTGAAGATACAGTTCTCAATTTTCTTGCCCTTCCATATCCTCCTTGAATAAACTCTGTGCTCTTCTATTCTTATTTTATTATTCAAATGATGTCATAAAAATTGATAATATATATTTTGCAAGTATAAGGAAATAAATGTAAATAAGAATGGATAAAGGGATTTGAATACCAAATGCAACTGTTTAATGACTTTTTCAGTTATTTTTTACATGCGGTCTGATGGTAAAAAATGCAAGATTATCAGTTGAAACGTTGTTAATTACTTGGACCCTAGAAAATTTTAAATAAAGGAGTGAAAAATTTTTTTAAAACATTGAGATAAAAGTAGAATCGTCCAAAAAATCATTCTAATAATAAATATAGTTACAAAAGAACATAATAACACAGTTATAAAAGGTAATAATGACAGAATTCTCTTTAATTATACGAGGTACAGCTGAAAAATTCTCAGCTTAAGTAGGAAGGGAATAGAAGAGAGATGTGTTCCTGATATGCATTGTAGCTTGATATCTTGTGACAGTGTATGCGTGGTTTAATGATAATACTCTCTGCGATCCATTCTCAGCAAATCATTTAATGTAATCATGCAAACCGTTAATTGTCATGGTGAAATTTGAGCACCGAGCGGTGATTCGTTAATTTTTCTGAAATTTTTAGTTATTAGTTTCTGAAGACATCCATGCAGATATGCAGCAAATGTTGTATTTATTCCAATGTGCAAAAATGGGAAGGAAATTTTATAAGAGTACGAGAGGGATTGGAGGAGGAAACCCAAAATGGACGTCCTATCTCAGCCATGATCAACATTGGGGTAGACTACATGAAAAAAGCCTAAAAAGCTGTGAGTAATATGATGAAACTCTGAGCTACAATGTATGTAAGCGACACTTCCCTAACCTACTCCCTTCCTACTTTGGCCAAGAACTATTCAGCTGCCCCTAGTTATATCTATGATATTTTCATTAACCTGTGCTCTTAGTTGAACATTTTGCTTCTCCATTGATGATGCTTGCATTGTTTTTCCTTTAAGACGTTCAACGGCTGTATTTAAAGCTGCGCGTAACTTTTCATTCTCTCGTCGTAGACTCTCTTCAGAGGGATCATTTCCATCCTTCTGTTGCTGTTTTTTGTCACTGTGGTTCTTATTTACGTTTTTGCCACTGCCTTTACTTCCAGAATCCTTTGAACTTGATTCAAGTGTAATTAATCTTTCTTGTGCCTTTTGCAACTGCTCTTTCACATTCTTCAACTCTTCTGTGCTGGCTAACAGATTTGATTCTAATTTCTCCAACTTATCTTTTTGGTCTTGAATGGCCTGAAGAAAAGATGCATTATGATACACCGTTTTGTGATTAATTACAAGGAAAATGTACTATTACTTGTCTTTAAAAAATGTTTGGAATCCCCAAAAGTTAATTTCTAATGGCAATGCATTAAGATAATTTGCAATAATAATAACCATATTTATTGATCCAGAGATCCACCAGGATATAGGGCAAATCATCATCAATGACTTCAATAAATTCAATATATTCCTATATGTAATCCTTTATGTTGCCTCTTAATTTTATCCCTCTAGCAAAAAAACCTTACCTCTTCTCCTGTTGTTGTATCTGAAACTAATTTATTACTTAGCAGCTCTTTCTCTCGGCTATGCCAAGTTTGTTTCTCTTTCTCAAAAAGCAACGCTTGAGCTTCTATCATACGTTTTTGAGATTCATTTTCCTCTTTAGCCTATTGAAAAAGTAGTTATTTGCATAAGTATTATTTTTTAACTTTCAGCTCTACTCATCAAATATTAATAACTGTTATGTTACAAGTCTCAATTGGTCATTTAGAGTTTCTATAGATTGTTTCTGTTCTGCAGGTTGATGGGCATCGTTATTTCTTGATTCACTTTCTTTACTGGTCTCTGCACCATTCATTTCAGCTTCAGTTTTCAGTTCCTGGACACACACTGTTGATCCATCGCTCGACATTTTCACCTGCAGTAGCACAATTACCATACCATATATTATCATTATATTGCATAATATTATCTTATAAAAGTAAAAGTAATTTTCGTTCACTAAATTATTCAGATAACTACTCGATAAAATTAAAGCGGCAATTCAGAAATTTATATGCGTTTAGAAATAAGTTCGTTAGTATATAAAGTTTTTTGAATTGTTGACCTATTCCGCGGGCGATGACGGCAGAGATGATCGCTTTGCCGTTGTTATAGGAATTTCTACATATACTGTTTAAATAGTTATATTAAACATTAACATTATTTTCACAGATCCATGCATTGAAAGTGTGGATGACATCTCACCTCACTTCATTTTTATAGTATGACTTCGGTGCAATTAGCATTCGTATTTTACTAACCTTTTATAATTTTTTCACTTATTTAATACTGGCTCGCAGTTAACTTTTCGCCTTTGTAATATCGAAGATGCAGAGCGACCAAAATGATTATAACTTGTCTTCTTTCGTGATCATGAAATGTAAAACTCCTTCCCGTATAAAAGTCTCCTGGCATGCACACGTATTTTTAGGACGACAGCCTTAGTTTCTAAAATTAGCATCGCTGCCATATTTACTGGTTTTCAGTTATAGGCCCCCACGTCTTTTCAAGCTTGTACTTCCTGCATTATTTCATTAAATAAAATCTTTATCAATATGGAACTATTCAAGAGAAATAATACGTTAGGCCGTTTTTATATATTGACAAAGCAGCATGTTGAATATTTTGATCACTAAATCTCTGTTATACGCATCAAAATAATATTGACAATTGAAAGATCGGCAAACTATGATTTAGAGCTTTTATATCTCTGCAGAAAATGCTCTAAACAGTAACATGATAATTTTATTTTGCAAAAGTGACTGTACGACGGCCGAACGCTGTAGTCAAATCGCAAACCATAAATTTCAATTAAAGAAATTCCACGACATAATTTTTCCTCTCTGACTTAATAAAATCAAGAGCAACGCTTCCTCGTACAAATAGAATATGAGAATGTTCTCAGTTAATTTTATTTAGTTATATTCGTTTGTACTTCTCAATCGATAAAAATATAAATCTAAATTATAATGATCATATTTAGATTTTCTGGAAACATCGTTTAGAATAAATTATATTCCGCGACGTATTAAGAAGTCAGGATATAAAACAATAAATAAATGGCAATTTCCGTGTTTGGGCAATTTTCCTTCACGAATTGTCTGTGGCTACAGAAATCGTAATTTGATTTGCCGCAATAGAAGTGCGGAGACATGACATAACTGCGCTAGCCTTAATTAGATGAAATTCCGTACTAATCTAGTTTTTAGGCGTTATCAGCGAAGCGGTAGTAGGGGACCGCCTGATGGGCACGTCACCTTCGTCCTTCCGCATGTTTTATCTCTGAAACTACTGGGAGGATTTTAATTAAATAAAGAATTAGTGATGCTTATTAAAAAATTTAAACAAATTCTGTTTTTCAACTCCCAATTTATATAAGCACTTAAATAAACGCATACTCGTATTTCGTTAAATGGTTTCCGTCGAGCAACAATTATTTACCATATTTTTCTCTCCCTAGCTCTTATATGATTTGTAAGGTATAGATTAAAAAGTTTATTCGGATAGAGGACAACATTTACCACAATCAAGTCCGCGAGTACACATAATTAGGACTTATAGTTGGGAGATAAAAATTCGAGAAAATCCCAAGCATAACATCTCATATTTTGTTTACATTGGTCGATAAGACGATTTTATCGGAAAGCAACAATTAAAAAATTATATTTTTCTCTGACAAGCTCTTATATGATCTGTTAGGTACAAACTAAAAAAATCATTGGGATGGAGTGCAACATTTACCACAAAAAAGTTAGCGAGACAGTATAATTACGACTTATAATTTCTGGGATAAAAATTCAAGAATCGACCAACCCTTCGATACCGTTTTATATGTATCTATATATTATGTTTCTTATAAAGAACGCCTTTGAAATCTTTGTGTATTCCATATATGGAGTATGCTTTTCCTTCTTGTTTATTCCTACGTTAATACTTCTGTTGGATTGTAGATTACCGGTCATTAAATCTTAATAGACGAATTGACAAAATATATCTGGCGTAATCAAATCTTGTTTTTAGAGATCAACACTTACGCTTGACGTTTCTGACACTATAATTCCTTGCGATTATATATCAAGATCTTTCCCAATCCTCCGTTTCATGTTCATCCGTTTTTATATTTTCGTTCCAATTTTGGATGAAGGTTTATTCCTCTCAGTATGATATATTATTCTTCATGAACAATTTGTACATAAGATCTCATCCATTTGGTGTAACGTCTCAAGTGTTCAAACAAGAATTACACATTTTCGGAAATAAGAAGTCAAATCTCACTGCGAGAAGCTCATATTAAGAGTTATGTTGGAATTTGGTCCATACCGTCCCTATTTGCGAGACCAGTTTTTCCTTGGCGAGTGCTTCTGCCTACTTCGCAATCGAAAGGAACTGTTGGCAGTTTTTCCCCGTTGTTTATCAAGTATTGCATGCGGATGCGGTTCCGGTAATCCGAAAACAACGCCTATCTCAGATATTCGCGTCTAAGAAGATAGATAAACACTCATCTCACTTATCGATGACAGACCGAATATTTTCGGATAGGCCGATCTATGCTTGAAACTTTAAGGAGAATAAAATCACAACATAAATGGAAGTAAATTAATTTACATTAATAAATTTAAATTTAAATTGGAATGTTAATCACGATAAAATGGCTATTATGATCATAAATTATAAAAAAGTAGGAATGCATTAATGGAGCAGTGGCTTACCGAAGAGGGAGCAGTTGCCCCCGGGCGCAGGCCTGAATGGGTGCAAACTCATGGACCGAAAATTAACGTTTCTGTTTATAAACAATAAAAATATTATTATATATTCCGAATTAAAATGCTAGTATAGTATGCTTGCGTTAGCGTCACATCCTCCACATTACGCTCGGCGGGAAAATTGTACAGGGAGAAAAGGGAGGGGAGCACATCTCTGTGACTTGCCCACGGGCGAAGGAGGACCTAGCTGCGCCACTGTAATGGAGTATTTAATGGTGTGAGATTTTATTTCCTGCATGCATATTCACACACCGTTGATTTGAAATGGACATACATCCGAAATTCTACAAGCATTGCGTATTGCCAGTCTAGATATAGCTTTTGCGTTATTCTTTATGGTTCAAGTTTGGTCTCAGTGTGAGGAACAGAAAATTCGGTTTAATTTCATCAAATGTCACACCTTTACAGCGGCGGATTTAGCCATACGCCATGCCTTGAGGCCTCGCTATCCGCCTCCAAAATTATTTCAAATATGCTTGTAATATATGGAAAAATCTATAATTATATGTTTGGGTAGGGTTACCATATGTTTTATCTTACTCCGCGGACAACAGCACACAAAAATCCGGACAAAACATAAAATTTAACTTTTTAAGCACAAAAAATTGTATTGTATTGTTATATAAATCAAGGGAATATAATTAGACATTATTAAAATAAATTGTCGAACGTAAATGTTTTTATTACTTAAACATTTACGCATAAAAATATCATAAAATGCAATAATATCTAAAATGTCACGTGTTATTATGACTCGTAATCCGAAACAATTCTGACGATACAGACTAAATAGGTATATAACATAGGAATATACAATTTTTATGCATATCTTAAATAATATATACAAAAATATTCACTTTAACCCTAGAATGTTAACGCTATTTTTAGGCACTTCTTGGTAACGCTGCGTCAGTTTGACTCACTTAAAACCTGGAATAAGGAAATATCGTTAAAAAACTGTTTTAAAATGATTTTCATTAACATAAAAATGTAGTAAATGTTTAAATTAACAATTAGGGCACACTTTTTTTGGTGCTCGCCACAGATAGGATTCTTGCAAAATATGCATAGAGTGGAGTTTTTCCTTCTCTTGGCATAATGACACAAATGACAGTACTTTCTTAATATTTGTCGCTTGATGTGTTTCAGAAACCTTTTTTTCCTCTCCTATGCCTTTGCAAATAATAGCTTTCAGATCATTACTTAAGTTTGTCCAACTGAGTCTGCATTTTTGCCATTGGCACGTCAGCCCCTTATGCAACTCTTGCATAAATTATAGCCGATAACAGTGACCGGAGAAAAATAACGTGTTGCTTCTTTGACAGGACATAGACAACTAACTAGAGGAAGCACTGCTAAGAGAGGGTGGAGAGTGTTTGAACACGAACAGCGTTAGACACATCTTTCGGAAATGTGTGAGTCAGAGTGACTCACGTTCCCATTCTAGGGTTAAACCAAACTTTAAAAATTAACTTGGAAATTAAAGTTAAACTGATTATTTAAAAAATATTAATATGACAAATTATATAATTACCGCGGTAATTTACAAATTATAAGCAAAGTGATAGAGTACAGCGTCAAAAAGCTTAACGATATAATTGGGGATAAAACGTTAGAATCACAAATTGCAATACTGACCCAAATTGTGTAGACGAATTCTTGAATTTTAATACTAATTCTAAAAATGATTCTCGAAAATTAACGTGAACAATATAAAAAACGTACGATAGAAGAAAATACATAAATTCCGGACAGGTGTTAAAATCGCCCGGGAAAAACCGGGCGTATGGTAACCCTAGATTTGGGGGCCTCTTTACATGCTTTACCTTAGGGCCTCTAAATCCGGCCCAGCACCTTGACCATTTATGATCTATTTAAAATGTCAAAGAAAAATTGTAAAATTTCACAGAGAATGCATTTATTTATTGTTTTTATAACGACATTGGGAATTTTTTTATATCCTCGACAGCTCTGTAGAAAATGATTATACGAATATTTTTTTCTTTTTGTATGTTGTACGAGAGATTTATTGTTACCTCTTAGACCTAGAAACTGGCGTTTAAAATGCAGTCGCACTTAATTGTTTGAAAAAAGCAGTCCCTCTGCAAATAATGAAACTCTTGCACGAATAATATTTCCACCCGATCTTTTAAAAATTATATGAAGTATTAAACTGCGCTATTTGCCGTCCATCCAAAACCTCAACAGAAAACATTCTTACGGAAGGTTGTGTATTAAAATCTATCAATTTAAATCAAAATCTCGAAATTAAGTCTCAGAGAAAGCTAACTAACATGTTTATCGCTCTCACTTGACCCGTAACTGCGACCTTTTTTTCGTGTTACGGAAAGGTAAATCCGCTCCACTTTTCGTATTTTGTTTTCTTCGAGTTTTACTAACACCTTATAAGTATATTTATTTCTACGCATATTACCTCTTTTCCTTAGAATTTTATACATTGGTTAATTTATTATGCCGTTATTTGATTCTGTAATATTTTATATTATCGATCCGCCACACGAATTCTACGTTCGCTTACTTCGTTTACTTTAAAATCTTTTTATTTTCTTTTTCATCCCCATTTTCTAGTTAATCAATTGGTTTATAATTACTCCTAAACATATTTAATTAGAATTATTAGTTTATTTGCTGTAGCATCACTCTTTCAGCATTATTATTCTGAATGCGTATCTGGATTGATTTGACTTACTAAATTATTTGATATAGTGCCCGTGTGGCGCCATAATTTCATGCAAACATCTGACTGTCATCCTCACAGCTGATTACTCCTGGTGTAACTGTTGCTTTTTGTATTTTATGTAGTTTGACAGATAAGGATAATCATGGGTATATGTTTTTCATGCTGTAAAACTTCATCTGCTGAGTATACCGTTCCAGAGATAGTCACTGTGGTAACTTTAATGTTCTTATTATGTGAAACTATAGTTGATTGGTACTTTCATTATCAGACCGTGGGAGTGTCATACCAAAATTAAACTTTTAGGAAACTCGTCGAAAGCAGCTAGCAGAGGCGGCTGAGAAAAGAATGAAGGAACAAGAAAGTCGTGGTGTCAAGGACCCTGAAAAAGTTAAAAGACAGCAGCAAAAAGCAGAAGAGATAGAACGAAGACAGGACGAAGCAAGTAAACAAAACGTTCAGGGTGGTTTAAAGGTTAATATTACATGGATTTGAAAATTGTCTCTCATTAAAAAAATAATAACTTAAAGTAATAACTTTATTTATTTTTCAGTGGCAAGTGGATTCATGATAAGACGGAATCGGCGTTTGATAAGGGAAGACTATTTTGAAAGAAAATGAGATGTGTTCATAATTCTGTGTAAAATTTTTATCCGTCCTTATTTTTGATGAAACTTTCATTGTAAGTGGCCGTGAAATTTGGCTGCATACTTAATTAACAATTTAATGGAACTGTGCTTTTAATGAATGTTACAATATGTATTTGATCGAATAAATATAATCGTGTTATTGTGCCAACGTGTAATTGTTACCGCTTCATGACGTTGTTATTGTATTTTTTGTGGTGAAATGGTCATGTAACAAACGTAATGAAATTTGTTCTACGCGTAATGCGTATGGGTAAATGTTCTGCGTACATTCCACAAATCAATGTATAAATTGTTTGTATGGAGCCCCAAATCTATTTATAATCTATTATATAAATTTATGTAAATATTAAATAAAAATCCTTTCTAGTAATTGTTTCTGATTTTTGCAAATAATGAAAACAGTCTTGATGCTGACTAGTTGAGTCTGGTTGAATCAGCAGGAGAGGTCTGGGTCTTGCGAGATATTCGTTTCAATGTTAGGTTAGTACATTTTCTGTGTAAATTCTCTGAAATTAGATTAATGTTTGGTGTACTTTATTTTTAAAAGGCTCAGTTTTATAATGTTATAAGTTAATTGTCTTGATTATATTTTAGATTAATATCTTTCGAATTGCTTCACCGGAATTCGTTTGATCTACAGTAATACATACTGTTTTTTATGTAGCCTTTATTTTTTTATGTTACTATAACTCTTTTGGGGTAGCTTAGATTACTACGCTTAAGCTTACTTATTTACGTGACCAAGCTTGCAGTATTCGTTAAGTAAGAGAAGTAACTTGAGCATAAAGTATCCGTTTTATAATCTTAGTTTTTAAGTCAAATTCTTGTAAATTATCAAGAATTTAATGTAATTAAGTGGTGTACGATCAAATAGAACCATTTTTACTGTAATATATTTTTTGGGTTGCAGTTGATACGTGTATTTGAGCAACAAAAGACAATGTGGAAGGCGAGTGCCGGGGTGGTTCCTCCCATTCTCGGAGGATCGTCAAATCTGGAATGTGGAGATGATGATTGGGAGACTGATCCAGACTTCGTAAATGATGTTACAGAGGAAGAAGCTCGATGGGGATCCCGCACGGTGAGTTTATTAAGTCTTGATTAATATGTTATGTTTTATAAGAATTAGGAAAACGATGTTTTCAACTTAAAATCAAGTCGGGACAATGGAAGCATTTTATGAGAGAGGGGAAGATGAATTGGATTGAGTATTTCATGAGGACACTCCATGACCAAAGGAAAACTAGCGCGAAAGAGGAAGAAAAGAGTTTTCGTTGATTGATGACTTGTCAGGATAAAAGAGTTACCAAGAATTGAAATAGGTTGAGGAGAATATGGAGAATCCGGTTTGCCATCTAAACACCTGTATCTGGACATTATTAATAATTTTGATAATTTAATGGCACTGATTGTATTAAATTTTCAGGTATTACAAAGTGGTCCTTAAAAATATTTTCTCTGAAATTTATCACATTTATTAAAAATGTTCTATGATCGATAATCTCAATGAAGGCAGTTCTGCTATTTTATGTTATTCTTCTTATTTATATCATTTAATGGAAAACAGATTCCGGACTGGCTTTCATAGATTTGAGTGACTCTTGTGACAGATTTTTGTTTTTTTTTCCCAAGTTAAGCAATTGATTTTGCAGGTTGAGGGATCTGGTCGCTCTGCTGGTGCTATTGACATGAACAAACTGAGGCAGGAAACTGCTGAATCAGATGCTCAAATGAAAAAAAAGCAACTTGAAGATGATCCTGGAGGAGCTTTTGGATATGGCGGCAAATTCGGTATTCAGAAAGACAGGTTGGTTAATTTCTCCAACAATTGATTTTCACAGTCAAGAGGTAATGTTACTTGTTAATTAAGCTGTCGTATTGTGATTGCCAATACTTTTCCTGCATCAGATTTCTTTATATGAGTGTAATGCTTTCATTTTTCTTTCTATATTATTTTTCATTATGATAATTAGGTTTCAACTCAAGTTCTAATTTTATGTTTAACTAACTAACTAACCATTTCACTACTAAGAAGCCAATTTATCAGTTCTGTCTGCTTGACTCAGCCCAGATTTTAAACTAAGCTTTCATATGAAATATGACTGCCCGTGCCAGTCGGATATTACATAATGAAAGCTGAAAATCTACAAAAACCAGCAGTAAAACAAAATGCACATTTCATATGACAATTGAGTATAAAATCTGAGCTGATATATAACCCATATGCATTTTCAAGCAAAGAAAACAGACCCCCTTGGGGTAGGGTTGCCACCTTTTTTTGACCAGATTCCTGAACATTCTAATTCTATTTCAACGGTGGACAAAACGAAATTATCTTTAAAATTGTTTTAAGCGCCATGCGCCACATTTGAGAGGCAGATGTGCCAAAAGTGGTGCATGCGCCATAAGTTGGGCACCACTGACCAAGAGGGATAAACTATCGCTTAACTTGTAATAAATATTTATTTGTCAAGTAAATAATTAAATGAAAATCATATAAAGATGTAATTTAACCAAGGAAAATAGAATTCCTGATTTATTCTTCATCACAAAAGAGGATAAATAAGCCTGGTAAACACAACTGCGCAAAGAAAAATTTAAAGTTACTTCTTGAATCTCCGATTCTGTAGCATTTCATTAATGCTAGCGTAGATGATTTTCTCAGTTCTTCTGACTAATGAATTCACTTATCCTCCCACTACACAAGCAATCTATGGGTGTAGTATGTACGATGGATACCAGACACCTAAAATTTTCCAAATTACTTAACTGTTCGGTGTTCGGTATAGCATCGTTACCTAACACCGAACAGTTTATCTGATTACCGAACAGTTCAGGTGAAAACCGAACAGGTGGCAACTCTACCTTGGGGTGACAGGGATACCATATTTCTCAACTCATAACAGTGATTTTCAAACTGTGTCCTCACACATAAGTGTGTCACTACATGCAGTGAGGTATGTCACTCAAAATATGTACAAAAAATTTTAATATAAAGTATTATTCTTTCGGTAAAAACAAAGCAAAACTGGGTAAATATATATAAAAATCTTTGGCTGTTGGTAACAATAAATCTAAACAAAGAAACAAATAGATACAGCCCCAATAATAATATAAACAAAAATGTTTGGTTATAATATAAATATATAAATATAGCTCTTTAATCAATGAGTGATAGCAAACTTACCATATACTGCAGCATTACATACCCTGTCTGTCTCTTGGAGGATGGGAAGTGTAGCATTAATTTTGGTATGTGGCTTTGGGCTTCGTCACCAGAAATATTTTTGGTTTATAAAATGCATTGGCCAATAAGAAGCTCTAATATTTTAATACAGAATTTTCAGAATAAATTTCACATCATCACTGCAGTTACAGTCATCACCATTGGTGTTTTCACATATTCGTTTTCTTCGCATAGTTGATCGTTTTCCACTGCATTAGTACGAGTAATTCCACATTTTTTTTAGATGACTTCACAGTTGTCTCACATTTCACCAGCTGCCAAGAATTCTTCGCCCACTTGCAAACACTTGAAATTAAGAGCCATTTCAGCCATCCTGTTTGAGTTACATCATGATTTGGAACAACCATCCATTTGATCTACTCCTTACATATGAATGCCTTAAAGGACTTGTTAACTGAAACATCCAGAGGCTGTAATTGGCTAGTCATACTGCCAGGAATTACTGCAAGCTGTCTTCAGCTCTGCGACATCTTTTCGTTGATTTAATTATGTGTGGATTGAACTGATCACACACTAACTCTTTCAGTCTCCATGTCAATTTTTATGAACATTCACTAACATTATTTTAGTAACTTTGAAAACTTATTGTAGACAGAGATAGAAAAGATATATGTATGCCCTATGACCTAAAAATTTTGGAAAAAGAATTACTGAAGTATTCATAATGAAGTTTCTATAAAAAACAATTTATTCTCCTAATAAACTCATGATTGAAAGGCTAATAATAACATTGGTTTATTATAAATGTCTCCTGGATGCTACAACCATACTTTCTCCAATCGTCGCTTCAATCCTTCTTTAGTCATCAATCTCTTGGGATATGTGTTTTTGAGTTTGTTACAGTAAAATCTCATTGTAACTTCAAAATAATGTACTTTATAGTTTTGTGTACTTTTTATCAATCCAATCGAATATTCTATATAAAGAACAAGACAGTATCTCAGCATAACATTTTACTGTTAAGTGTCTTTTATAGCAAATCCTTAACCATATTTCCATTGGCTATCTTTAAAATTTCCTGTTGATGCATTTGAAAAGTTATAACTTCTTGTAACTTGAATATCTACTATGATGAGGAATTAAACCATCACAGGTTATCATTTATTACATCCTAAAAGATTAATTAAATTTCTAAATTTAATCAATATCAAGCCATTTGCATTGTGTTTATTACTTAATATATTTTGGTCGATATAGTAAATGCGCATATTGCATGCAATCGAAGAAAAATTTATAGAAACAAAATATGGCTGATATTGTAAAAAAACTTGACAACTGAGCACCATTTTGGATGTGTGTATAAGTTCCAAAAATGAAATGGAAGGTGTGGATAAATTTGAATATTGTTAATTATAAATCACTTTATCTTTTACTATGTATCTTTTATCTTTAACTGTTGCGTCTCTACTGGCACTTTTCTGTCATTGGAAAGTAGCTAACATACTGATACTGAAATAATGAATCAGATGTTATTTCCTGCCACCCAATATCTTTACTCCCTATTATTTCATCAGTATTTGAGAGAATTATTCTCAATAGACTATATTTTTTTACTTCTGCACACCTCTCTTCAAATCAACATGGTTTCTTCCCTGGGCGCTCATCTGTCTAACCTTTGCTGTCTTTCAGAATCATGTAATTAACTCTTAGAGAAAAATCCCAGATTGACTCCATTTTCTTGATTTCTCAAAAGCTTTCGACTCCCTAAACCATGACCTTTTATTTAAAAAACTACCTACCTACCTATTCAACCTCTTTCTTGATGATTTTCCTGATCTGATACCTCCTGACTGCTTCCGTACCCTTCTAGATGCTGACAATTGCAAAAATTTTAAACAAATATACTCATCTGATAGTCAAAAATTTCAGAAGTCATTGGATACAACATCCAGGTGATGTTATACTTGGGATGTTAAATTAAATCCTTCCAAGTGTAAGACCCTAACCTTCTCTCTTCATAAAAATCTCTTGATATTCAATTAATTAAATGGCTGTTATTTATTGAGGGTTTGTTGTAACAAGAACCTTGGTCTTACATATTACTGACATAAATTCCAACTTTTCCCTCATATTAGTAAAATAAAAAATAAGGCTGTTCCCTTCTAGGAATTCTTTTTAGATTTGCTGATATATGAGACCCTCACACCCTGTGTACCTATTTTTGCAATATCATCGTACCTACTTTTTCTTACCGTTCTCCCATGTGGGCCTTGCTAACCTCATCAAATCTTTCCTTTTTTGATAGGACGGTTATTTTCTTTTGTCAAATTGCCAAAGTCTAAATTCCTTCTCTTTGTAATTCCTCAAATAATGATGTTCTGTCTTCACTTTCCCTCAAGCTCTCACTATCCTTAGAACAAAACTTTACAATGTACTGAACTCTAAAATTGACTTCTGAACTTCTCTCCCTGATTAACTTATATGCTCCAAACATATCTACCCATCTTTCCTGCCTCCTTAATCTCATTACACCTAGGCTTTTGGTAATCAAATACGTTTCTTCCACCTCCCTGCTCTTCTTAACCTTAGAACTCAGATGTATTCAATCAACTTTAAAATTACTTTATCTACTCTTTTTCCCTTTAGTATTATTTATTTTCCTTTTGTTGTTTATTGTTTTTTAAATTTGTTGATTTATGTACATACTTATGACTGTAAATTGGCTTTAATATACTATATGTGAAATATATGTTTAAATAAATAAAATGTGCGAAACTAATAATTATCAGAAACTTGACCCCCAAATCACTTTGTAAATATTATAAAATTTATGTTGTCTCAGTTTGCTATTAATATTTGGAATAAAAAGTGTAAGAATTAATTGTAAGCAAAATTTAAGAATTTTCTTTGTCTACCATAGAGGAAGCTTTGCAAATGGTCAAAAGCTACCTTGTTGCCAAGTTAATAATTGACTTAAAATTTTCTTTTATTTCAAATAAAAATGTTGTCTTAAAACTACATCATATGTTTTCTTGCTCATTCATGATGAAGAATGGACCAGTCAGCAGTTGGCCATGATTATGTTGCAAAGGTGGAGAAACATGTTTCCCAGAAGGATTACAGTGCAGGATTTGGGGGCAAATTTGGTGTTCAGACCGATCGTGTGGATAAGGTAATGCCTCAACATGCCTATAACAATTTCAGGATGTAGCTGTCCTATTTGGTTGATTATATGTTGCTTATTTAGGTTTGTTTAGGTTTAAGGTTTTAATGGTGATATAATTTAATGCTGTAATACCTGAATGCATGTGCTTTGATACATTTGGAATTATTAGGAAGGGAACAATGTCTCTATGTTTATTTATTCTTATGCTACAACCAAAGGAAATTGATTGGTTGATTAACTGTAGCTTATTTGAGTTTGTTTAGGTTTAAGGTGATATTGGTGATATAATTCAGTGCTGTAATACCTGCATGTATGTGCTGTGATAGATTTGGAATTATTGGGAAGGAAACAATGTCTCTGTTTATTTATTCTCAGGCTACAACCAAAGAAAAGAATTTTTAAAGCGATACTTCATGTTCAAAATTGTTGATTGTTTCAGTTATTTGGCAATGAAGCAAAGTTGAAATATTTTTTAATGTGACTGAAAGATTTAAATGGTTTGGAAGTCTGCTATTTTATTTATAATTGTTTCAACTATATGGGAAAAATTGCAATTTTCTCTTACACTTAATGATTACTCATCGATAAAACTATTCTGTACAATCTCATGGAATTTGTTTCTTTTTGAAGTGAATGAGTTGTGAAATAGAAAATGTTCCAGAGCACTGGTTACAAATAGAATCAATGAATCCTAAAATTTAAAGTTTAGCACTAGAGAAAACCTGTTATCTTTTCAATTTTTATAAAAAAAATTTAACGTAGACAACTTTGATTTAGAAATAGATACAACACATTTGATGACCCGAAAACATTTATGTTATATGAACTGTTATCATTCTCCCCAGAGTGCTCTTAGCTGGGATCACCGTGAAGCACCTAAGAAACATGCCTCCCAAACTGACTACAGCAGTGGTTTTGGGGGTAGATTTGGTATTCAGTCTGACCGTCAGGATAGGTCTGCAGTTGGATGGGACCATGTTGAGACAACAGAAAAACATACATCTCAAAAGGGTAAATTTACTTGTTTAGTTAAATAATCGTACTTTTGGTTCTCGAGTAAAATCATAATGTTCTCTTTCAGATTCATGAACTTGATTGTATTGTAACTTTAATTGGAATAAAATCGAAATTTAATATTTTACTTAGTGGTAATCAAATGAAACTTCAACGTATACAGCATCTATATTAATTTCATTTAATATTATGATGTAAGACTTTAGTTTAAATACTAACTGAAATTAATATAGCAAGCTGTATACATTGAAGCTTTCTTTACTTTTTGATTTATTAAAGGAATTGTGATTTTAATTCTTACTGATACTTAAGTGAAGTTTCAATGTGTAAACTGTTAAATGAAGCGAATATGAAAGTTTATTTACTAACATTACTAACTATATTGTTGTTAGTAAGCATACCAACTCTGTAAATAAGTGTGTCTTTGTTGTGAGAAGACAAACTTTTATAATATTATATAGATATTGAAATTCTTTTCTAACTCATTTGTTTTTTGTTCTATTTTGATACACATTATTTAAATTCTTACTCAGTATGTTAAAATGTGTTACCTAATAACTGGGTCAGTATTTTATTTTACAACTTTTAAAAAATTAAGGAAATTGATCTCATTATTTAAATACATGCTAGGGCAGGGATTCTCGACGTGTGGTTTGTATGCTTGATGTTGGAGATTTACTTAAATGATTGATTAGAGGTGATTGTGATGTAGTTTGTACTGTACTGGTGGTCCAAAACAATTCACAGTTAGAAATTGATAATAGAAATACAAGAATATGTTTGATGGTCAGTGTTTATATTCTGTTGTGGCGAGTGCAAAAAGGTTGAACACCTCTGTCCTGGAGTATGCATTTAAAAATTATTTATTTTATAAAAATAATTCATGTTGCGGATTTAATAATTTAGGATCTTATTTCTTGTTAGATTTTGAGAATGCTCCTTTGGTTGTTTTTATTAAGTTTTGCTAGTTAAAATCTAATTAGTATCAATATGTAAGCATGGTTAGTTTTTGAATTACTTGTAGAAGTGGTGGTGGTTAATGATTTTTGATAATTTATATAAATAATTAGAAGTGCTGAATTTAGAGATGGTATTTATATTAGTTAATTTCATTAGTACAATTAGCATTTGCCATGTGGATTTGATTTATTTAGAAGATGAATGTTTATTTTATTTGTGTATTTTTCTCCAATTTTTTTATCTTAAATGTTTCACATAACCTTGGGTTGTGTCATGATATGGTATGATGGAAATGTGACAACATCAACATGCACTGATCTGCAGA
The DNA here is from genome assembly GCA_028673005.1 of Tanypteryx hageni. Taxonomy (NCBI): domain Eukaryota; kingdom Metazoa; phylum Arthropoda; class Insecta; order Odonata; family Petaluridae; genus Tanypteryx; species Tanypteryx hageni. The sequence goes on from CM054112.1 coordinate 199,338,736, forward strand.
CTACGCCAAGGGTTTTGGGGGTCGTTTTGGGGTACAGTCAGACCGGCAAGATAATTCAGCTGTTGGGTGGGACCATGTTGAGAAGATTGAGAAGCATGGCTCACAGAAAGGTATGAGAGAAATGCATTCAAATGGGAAAAAGCTTAAATTTAATATACCATATTTACCTTTATATAATGTAATGTAATACTCCTTCAGCCATAAAGATTGTAGAAACTCGATGCATTTCACCCATTACTTTTAGTCACTGTCCGATCAAGTCACCCCCTGAAGATGCCCACTTGGTGGGTGAAATGCATCGGGTTTCTACAATCTTTATGGCTGAAGGAGTATTACATTACATTGAACTAGCCATAAGTTTCAATTAAGCTACCAACCTCACCTGTATATAAGACAAGGATTCTTTCCTGTTTCAATGTGTGAAAAACCGATAGTTGTTTTATTCAAGTAATATGAAATGAAAAGGCCATTGCGTGGAAATATGCCATCTGAGACAGCCACCTCTCTTAATTCACCTTACGCAATTGCCCTTTGAAATGAACGCATTTGGATCAATGTCTTTACATCAAGATGCTCCAGCAGAAAATTCAGTGTTATCGAAATGAATGTATGACATTGTAAAAGATTGAAATAAAAACTGAACTTTACTATTTGCATGGGGAAAGTATTTTATGATTTTAAGAATAGGTGTTACTGGCAATGATTTAAATATTTTTTTGCAAATTTTAAGTTATATATTGGGGAGGTGGTCATATAATGAAAGTTGTCTTATATTCAGGTAAATACAGGACAGTTTTCCTTGTCTATACTCCCAAGTCCTTGGAGTTTTTTATTCTGTTTGTAGAAATAGAAAATGTCAATGATATTCAAATATTGCTTGTGGTTATAGTTGGTATAAGCTTTGCTGTACCATCAAATTTTCTTATTTTTTATTATTATTTTGCTGCAATTTAATGGAGGTAATTTTCTTTATTGTATTTTTAGAAAATAATAATTTAAATTCAAAGTCAAATAATTGCAAGTTTCATTGAATTGTGTTAGTTGCATGATTCTACCTGAAATATTCATTAAAATGCAATCAAATGCCATTTTATTCATAGTAGTTGAATTAATGATTTAAATAGGCAAAATAAAATCCTTTTTATATTATTTTTATTAGATTGACCAAATATAGTTGCATGTTCTTTAAATTCTCTTTAGTAAAGTTGTATATTAAAATAGTTTTTTAAAATTGAGATATGACTTGGGCGATTGCATGTACATATGACCTAAAGTGGTAGTTTTATTTTTCTTGCTTACAGAATCAATTTTATTTTCTTGTTAGGTTATCAGGATACCTTCTAATTAGTCTGAAAATTCTTATGAAATAAAGTGCATGTGTATTTTACGCCTTAGGAAATGTAATTATTAAGACTACAATGCACATTATTCCTCAATTTGTTTAAAATACCTGTGATTTGTTGCAAATTTTTTTAGTTGTTACTTCAACATGATTTCCATATACACAGTGGAACTCACTCATAGTGTTCATGGAAATGCTGAAATAATGGATATTACTAACATTTTAATGTCAGATTTGAAAAAAACAATTTTTTAAAAAATTTAATGGATCAAATGTCCATAGAGGATGAACGTTAACATTCTGAATTAGTCAGCTGTTCCTTCTTAATAAATCTTTCAACATTTAATCAGCTAGACCATGTTAAGTTTCATTTGTCTATTTACCCATAATAATATCAAGGATATATTTCAGGAGTCTTTCTTTTATTCATTTAAGCAAAATCCAGTGGCATTAAATCAGACAAATTACAATATTTTTGGTATAATTGAGCAGTTGCATATGTGATGGATGATGATAACTGAGGGTTGTATTATTCCAAGTTTTCCCCACATAAGTTATGTATGAGATATTTTACCACAAGCTTTTGCTAATGCTATGTAAGAATGAATATGGGGCTATTTTAATATTACTTAATTTCTTCACGCTTTCTTTGTCAGTTAAAAAATATTTAAAGATGCTGGTTATAGTCAGGTTATGATATTATTATACCAAAAAGTGTTTTTTTAAATTTTGGTCCCATAATTTTTAAAGTTATTAATCAATTTTTGAAAACATGATATAATGGAAATGCGCACTATATAGTAATTTAATCTTAAATCATGTTTTTAAGATTTATTATCGTGTGAATTAAGAAACAAATTGTCTGGAAGCCGTATATGTCAGCATTAATCAAGGCGAGTTAAAACAATGTTGCTCCTAAATGTGAAAAAGAAAATTTCATTAACAATGTATATTTACATTATAAAACAAGAGCGGAACTTAGAAAATAAAGGAGAAAATAAAAAGTTTAATATAAGTAGCAGAGGGAGCTTTAGTGTACATGGTTTAAAATTATTTGTTGATACTGATAGCATTATAAGTTAAATTGTCAGTAGCAGTTAAATAAAATTAATACATTGGTTGATGGTAATGTTTTCTCATTTAAAATGCTCATGATAAATTTTGTTAATCGAGAAAATTTCCATGCTAACTCTTGTGTAGACTATGCTGTTGGCTTTGGAGGAAAATTTGGAGTTCAAGCAGATCGTCAAGATAAGTCAGCTGTTGGATGGGACCATCATGATCCTTTACAAAAGCACGAAAGTCAAATGGACCACAAAAAGGTAGGATATTGTTCATGCTTACTGGGTGTTAATTTAGTATATAAATTTTAATTGATGTTAAGTACTTCAAGCTACAGATGTTAGGTTTAGTAAAATATTTTAAAGGTAACTTGGTTTGTTATGTATAAAATCAATTTCTTTCAGTTGTACTAGTTTAAATCTGAAAATGGGAAGTTACAGGAGTAGAGAGTTATCTTATATTTGGACAAATATCGTATCAGAAAAAAATATTAAATGAAGTCATACTTTAAAAGTGAAATATTTAAATTGTGATTATAAATTTAGTGTAATTTCTTGTATGTCAAGTTTTAATTTTATAATTCTATTTTCCCTTTGATCAATGAAAATTTCTTAAAACAGGGCTTTGGTGGGGTATATGGTGTCCAGAGTGACCGGGTGGACAAGTCTGCACATGGCTTTGATGAGACTCCAGAAAAAGTAGGAACTAAATATGAGAAGCCTCGAGCTGATATTGGTGAGATTCCTCCTTAGATATACTTCTGCAATATTAAATTTTGTTTTGGCCACTCTCTAAGGAAAAAGTCTTTGAGAATATCAATATATAATAATAAGGGTATAATTGATATTTAATTTGTAAGATTTAATAAAAATGAGCGATGGGTTTGTTTATTTATGCTGATATTTTGAAGTAATGTGGAACTATGGTGTATACAGGAAAACCTTGTTAATTTGACCTATCTGATAATTAAAAATTGTTACTATTCTCCCGCTGTCAGAATAGGGTTTTGTAAAGTTTTTAGTACATTTAATTCAAAATATGGTTAACTTTTAATTTGAATACAATATTCAACCCCATGAAGTGCTTAACCTAAGCTTATTTCGAAATAATCTTCGAAAGTGATATATCTTGTACCATTACAGTAAAAGCTCATTATTTAATGAAACTAACAGACCGCCGTTTGATGCCTTAGGTTATGAACAATAATTTTTATTTTCAGATCTCCTGCATTTTTTCTTTATTCTTTACATTATTTGAGAATTTGAAACCATTGGGAAAGGCCCAATCATAGTTTTTGGAGGGGCACATGTAAGCAATTCTCAGAACACGAAGAGTTATATGCAGCCTCTAAATCTGGGAATTATTAACTTCCTAAAAATGTCATACCAAAAGCGGTTGGTAAGTTTTTATCTCTGCGAAAGCGAAACATTCCTGTGACAGAGATAAAACAATGGAATGTACTTGATTACATGAGAAACATAGTCCTTGTGTGGAATGTTATAGAGCCTCTTGTTATTACAAATTGTTTTGCAAAAGTTGGATTTTTAAACAAGAAAATTGGGGACGAAATCACAAACACTACAGTGAGTTTTTGATGATTGAATTGAGCTGAGGTCTGAAATAGCCGTCCTAATGCATTTCGAAGATTTCACTAACGTTGATAGCATGGTAATAACTTCCAGACAATGTATGAGAAGCGGCTGCTTCCACAGCAGCTTCAGGGAGTGAGGGAGAAGAGGATGAACAGGAGAACCTCCTTGAACATGCATGTCCTACTCACAAAGAGGCCTTCACAATCCCTTTTGAACTGTGATGTAGATGAGAGTGTGGTTAAAGCAATGGATAATTTAAATGAAACAAAGTAAAATTAATGAATATCTCAATTTGATAAGAATGAGTTGATGACTTACGTTTTATTTTGCTATCATTTTTAATTTTCAATTGTATAGTGTTTTTAGATGTTCTTTACCAGCAAAGCTGTAATAGTGGAATGCCGTATGGGCATATCTCGTCCGTCCGTCTCTCGTAACTTTCATCTCCTAAACTGCTGGACAGATTTTAATTAAATTAAGTAGGAGTGATGTTTATTGAAATGTATCCCCCAACTGTGATTTTAAACTGCATCCATTAATTAGAACTTCCATTTACATAATTACTTTAATAAACATTCTCATATCTCGTTAAACAGTATCCGTCAAGCAACAAATACTATATTTTTCTCACCCTTTTCATATAGGGGACAACATTTACCCCTAAAAGTCCTTGAGACCACATGATTATGGCTTATAGTTTCAGAGATAAAAATTGAAGAAAACCGCTAGCATAACATTGCATTCAATCGGCAAACAACAATTAAAAAACCAACTTTTCTCTCCCAAGCTTTTATATGATCTATGAGATATAAACTAAAAAAATTATTTGAGTAGAGGAAAAGATTTATCACAAAAAAGTCTGCGGGACCACATAATTACATCGAGTTTCAGAGATAAAAATTCAAGAACCGTCCAATCTTTTGATACCGTTTTATACATATTTTCCATAAAGAACACCTTTTAAGTCTGTGTATTCCATTTATGGAGTATACTTTTCCATCTTATTATGTTAATGGCAGTCGATATTAATGCATATATGTATCTTTTTGTTCATTATATGTGATTTTGTCATCCAGTGTCAAGTTTTGTGATTTAACTTACTCAACCTTCCAACACCTGCTTGCCAATGACAGCAACATTCATATCCACTCTAGGGAAAGAGGACTTGAAATTGTTGGTCCCTTGAGTTTCAAATTAATGTGGTTTTCCTGTATATGGAACTAATTTGATTGTGACTATATACCATATTTCTTGGCATATAAGGTGCACCCTGGTGTTTTAGAAGATTTTTTATTTATTTTGGTTTATCAAGGCGTTTACGAAGGGCCACGTCATGTATCTTTACCAGCCGTGATTAAATCTAGCAACATTTATAGAAAATATTACAGTGTGATAACAGTTAAACGTAACTTTTTAGATAAACTTCATCCATAAAATAAATAGGAACAATGTATAGCTAAATGTGCCCTGTGTGAACTCCGCAGTCATATTAATTAAAGCTGTTGGAGTGCACTGCACACGTCACACGTATAGCCTTTACCGATAGTACTTACTTAAACTTAAGTGAAAGATATTTTTATTTAATGGAATAAATAATAAATAGAATGCATATGTAATAACAATATGTATACTCAACTAGTCATTTTTCTTCTGCAACACTTTTTGCCTCGTACATAATGATTATGATCAATACAGCAATACCAAACTTCCTGTTCTACTCTCCATCACTTCCTCCTATAGTTGTGGCCATTTTAGACCAACCTTACGAAGACTTTCTCTTATGTCATCCACTTCAGTTTTTCCTCGTTTTCTCCAGTAATGGATCAGTTTTTTCTGTGGGAGGTAGAGCCAAATGATGTGCTGCTGCTTGGTTTCTGTGCATTTTTGTATATTGAATCATGTGAAGCTTATAGGTAATAATGTAGGGATATCTTTTCATTCTTGTAGCTGTTGCGATCTCAATACACACAACGTTATTTATCCTAGATATGTATAAAATATTAATGACATCTACACGAATTCTACTGTTCCGTTGTTCCGTGGCATTAATCGTGCTATTCAATGGGCTCATTAGAAACTAAAACATTGTAAATGCACCGAAATTGTAATCACTGTGAGCAGACATGTATTAACATATAATAATGAAAGTGCATTCTTGGAATTCACGTTGCATAAGGTATTACTGTATATATTAACAAATTTTTCACTATTAATTATTAATAATGTATATTTTAATGCTTTTGCAATGAATGACTGCCAATTATTACATTTTGGGGATGAGTGGGTTCGTTAGTGCCAGTATTGAGAACAATAATAATCTTACCTTTGGCGTAGAAGAAGCAGACATTTTGGGGGTCATATTTCAGGAAAAAAGTGCATCTTATAAAAAAAATATTGTTTTTATCTTTGAAACTAATTATTTGCCCTTGCTGACTTTTTGTGGTAGTGTTGTAATCTATCCAAATAAAATTTTACTTTTACCTTACAGATCATATAAGAGATGAGTGAAAAATGTTTTTTAATTGGTGTCCTTCAAGTCAATCTTTATAACCAATGTAAATAGTTGTCTCAAATCATTTTTGTAAGAATGTCTCTGGAAATCCAACATGTGTTTCTCTTTCATTTTCGAACTTTCCTTCTTTTTTTGCTTTTTTCAATCTTTTTTGTCTTTTGTTGCAAGCAAAGCTGCAATGAACAGATGCCTAGTTGTTCCTTAAAAGTGCATTTAACCGTGGTATAGTGGAATCTCGTTATAGCATATGTCTGTGGACTATATTCATTTTTCTACATTGTTCTCAAAGTTGATCATGCTGAAAATGCTTAATAGGTATGCAATAGGATGGATAAATATAAAGTCATCACACTATCAACACTATGCTACCGCAAAATCCTGACATTTTCTTGCTTGATTTTTAAGAAAATGGCTTATTAAAATCCAGATAAGGGGTTTAAATTTTCCCTCGAGCCATCAGTTATGCAATGTTCAATTTTATTTTTGGCAAGTGTGTTATGATACAAAATTTAAGTGTTGAGGATCATATAAATTTATAAATAAGGAATGCTTCTTAAAAGTGAAATACATTATGCTGGCATATTTTTACATTCTTCATATGGAATATTCTGTAAGGATTAATGAAAAGTATGTTAATCTGAGGTGCATTGTAACAAGATTTTACTACATACATATTAAAAACATTCATGCCGTTTCATTCTACAAATCTAAATTATTGCTTAAGTGTTTGCAAAAAATATATTGTGAGGTCTTCTAATGCCAAATTTTTAATTGGTAAAGCCTTTTATAATAAACCACTCATTCAAATCTCTAGAAATTAATGTTAATAGGTAAATTTCTGAGTAAACCAAAATAATCCTTTTAAGGTGGAACGAAACCATCTAGCCTAAGGGCCAAATTTGAGTCAATGTCCAAAGCGAATGGCGCAAGTGGTACTGGGGGCCATGATGGCGTAGAAGAGGAGAGGAGGAGGAGGAAGCAGCAGGAAGATGAAGAGAGGTCAAGGGGGAAAAAGGAAGAAGAGGCAAGGCAGAAGAAGTTGAAAGAGGAGGAGAAGAACAGGAAGGTTGTGGAAGAAGATGAACCCATTGCACATGAGTCTGAAGAAGAAACTCTTAAGGCTAGAACCTCTATTCATGGTGTGGCATTGCCTAGTGCTGCAGAAGTTAAACTGAAAGTAAGTATAAAACTTATTCTTTCATCAGTTCAGTCAACACTTCATTGTTACAGCTACAAATAAATTCCATTTTACTGTATCTGCCTGAATAGAAGCCGACTCCAGATTTAAGACGACCCCCAAAAATATCCACCATTTTTTGGCAAAAAAGTAAATTTTGTAGATTTTATGCTGAAGTGTGCCAGGCATGCATGCACGGCCTAGAGTACATTGTTCAAGATTGAAGAAAAGAGTGGGAAATGGTTTAGTTGTTGACATTTTGAAATATTACTCCAATTAATAATTTCACTTTGTTGAATAATGTTCCACATTCAGTGATGATAATTTCATTCATCTTCATTTTCACAAAAGGTCAAATAAAGCATTAGCGACCTCGCCAAGATAATTTTTCAGCCAAGTCTATTTCCAATGAAATTAGCATTGCCTTAAGAAATTGCATTTTTATAATTATAGACGTTCCATGTAAAGTTTTACTGTTCATTATCTGCCGAGTTCTGCAGTTCACGCTGTTGCTCAATCCTTTGGAGCAGATGTCTCTTTATTTACCGATATTCAAACAGTTGAGCATCAAAAGCCGTCATCATGTCATCGCATTTTGCATAATCGTGTGCGTATTCAATGTATGCAATTTTAATAGATTCTAAGAATGGGGTTTTAATATGCATACAAACATTACAATGGCTATATCAATAACTACAATAGCTAAGTAAAACTAATAGGAATTTATATTAATGGTTAATGAAAAATAATACAAATTTGCTAACTAACCTTAATGATACATATGCATAGGCCTGAGAAACAAAAGAAAATATCCAATAGCATTTAGAAACAAAATAACAAGTAACAATGGTAACAAAATACAGGTAATGCTAAATTCAATATTCTAGCTATATTATTTATTCATTAATATTCATCGTAGGTCAGACATTTACTTTATGAAAAATATAGTACTATCATTTGAACAAGACGACAATGAGAGACATGCTGCCATCTATGGGTGACTACAAGACTTAACCCTAACCTCAAACTTTTTCTCAGACTCAAATTTAAACCGAGGGGTGATTTTTCATGATAGATTTTGACAGAAAATATCGGCTTGTATTCAGGCAGATACAGGATCTGCCATCCGTAAATGAGGTGCGGAAGTTTTATTTTTGATTATTTGCAGTTACTTAGTGTTGCAGGAAGACAAATTCTAAGTTTCCCTCGCATTTTTTAAATGTTGAATTTTGAGTAGAGAAGGTTATTTTTGTATTCTAGGTCATTTTAGCAATTATCACTTCTCTTACTTTGCTTATGTTTAAGTTATTTGCTACACATGTATATAATGATCTGAAATTCTGTGGTTCCTATGAGGTATTTTCAGAATTCTTAATTAGAAGTCATTTTGTGACACAGTAATTACTGTATTTTTGGGATATAAGATTCAACAGGCTTGGTTCACCAAAACATTTAGGAAGAACCATGTTGTGCATCATTTCTAGCTGTGATTAAGTCTGTATCTGACAAGATTTAAAGAAAATATTATGCTGTCATAACAGTTAAATATGACGTTATAGATTAACATAATTCGTAAAAGAAATCAAGGATGATCTAAAACATAATTGTTTCAAAACTTCTACAGTGGAACCTCGGTTTATGAACGACACTGTTTACGAACAAAAATCCCGACGAAAAAATGCTTCGGTTTGCGAACAGAATTTCGGCTTACGAACAGGCAGTCACATGCTCCACGGACTGAGATCTGGGCGCGCCGCTGCGCAAAACCCCGGACAGACGCACCGGCGCTGGCGCCGTTGAGTCTGAGAAATGAGAGGGTATTAGTTTCGCGGTAGCGTTCACTCAGGATAGACTGCTGTTCGAGTGCGTCGTATTTATTGGACTGCTGTTCGAGTGCGTCATATTTATTGGACTGCTGTTCGAGTGCGTCATATTTATTGGACTGCTGTTCGAGTGCGTCATATTTATTGGACTGCTGCTCGAGTGAGTCTTATATTGTTTTTGTATATGTGTTGCTATTGTTTCAAAGTTTAATTAACACTTAATTAAATTATCTTTTTAGACCACCATGAAGCCAAAGAATTATAAAAGTAAATTGAAAAGAAATAAAAAAACAATAGAGGTGAAAAAAGAAATTATATCTAAATATGAAAATGGTGTTCGTGTCTCGGATCTTGCTACGCAATTCGGTATGGCGAAATCATCGATCTGTACTATACTAAAAAAAGAGAGACGATCAAGAAAACTGATGTCGCGAAAGGAGTAAAAGTTATTAGTAAACAAAGACCACAATTGATTGACGAAGTGGAGAAATTGCTGTTGATTTGGATAAATGAGAAACAGTTAGCTGGTGATAGTGTTTCTGAAGCTCTAATTTGTGCAAAAGCGAAACGATTACATGATGACCTGTTAATAACAAACCCTGGTACGAGTACTTTACTGAACTGTTCAAAGCTAGCCAAGGATGGCTTGAGAAGTTTAAGAAGAGAACTGGAATACATAATGTAATTAGACATGGAGAGGCTGCAAGCTCAGACCAAGAAGCTGCTAAGAAATATGTACAAGAATTTAATGACTATGTAAAAGCTGAGAGTTTTCTTCCCCAGCAAGTATTCAACTGTGATGAAGCTGGCCTATTTTGGAAAAAATTACCAAATAGGACCTACATCACTCAGGAAGAAAAGACTGCCTGGACATAAGCTAATGAAGGACCGGCTGACTCTTTTACTATGTGGAAATGCAAGTGGGGACTTCAAGGTCAAGCCATTGCTTGTCTACCACTCTGAGAATGCGAGGGTGTTTAAGAAAAATAATGTAATGAAAAGTAAACTGTCTGTTATGTGAAGGGCTAATAGTAAGGCTTGGGTAACCAGGCAACTGTTCATTGAGTGGATCCATGAAGTGTGAGAAAATACCTCCAAGAAAACGAATTGCCACTAAAATGCCTTCTTGTGATGGACAATGCTCCTGCTCATCCTCCAGGCTTGCAAGACGAGTTGGTTGAGGAGTTTGGTTTTATCACAGTGAAGTTCCTGCCCCCTAACATGACTCCTCTAATCCAGCGTATGGAGCAGCAGATCATTTCAAACTTTAAGAAACTGTACATCAAGGAATTATTTCAAAGGTGTTTCGATGTAACCTCTGACACAGAATTAACACTCAGAGAATTCTGGAAAAAACATTTGAATATCCTCCATTGTTTAAGTTTCATTGACAAAGCCTGGGGGCTAGTGACTCACGGAACTATGAAATCAGCCTGGAGGAAATTGTGGCCAGACTGTATATCTGGCATTGAGGGCTATGAGACTGAGTCTGTTGATATTGTCGATGATATTGTATCTATAGGCAATAGGATTGGATTAGAAGTTGATAATGTTGATGTGGAGGAGCTAGTGGAGAACCACAGCAATGAACTCACTATGGAAGAACTGGAACAGCTTCTTAATGAGCAGCAAAAGACGGTGACAGAGGAAATATTATTTTCAGAGACTGATGAACGAATGGAAGATGTTCCTAGGTCCTCAATCCACGAAATGTGTGCAAAATGGAGTGAGGTGCAAAGTTTTGTGGAAAGATATCACCCCGATAAAACTTTATCAAATCGCGTTATAAATCTGTTCAATGATAATGTCATGTCTCATTTCCGCAACATTATAAAAAGCAAGAAAAAACAAATCTCATTGGATAGGTTTTTAGTGAGACAGAAACCTGATGAACTTCAAGCACCCGATGTTTTCATGGAAGGGGACTCCCCTTCCAAAGAATAACACTTTACTATTTTGTAAGATAAGTTGAAATAAAGTTTGTTTTTATGTTTATTCTTTTTGTTTTATTACTTCCAATTTTTTTCAGTTAAAACTATGAATTTTCATTGTTTTGTATAGGATTTCAAGCATGAAGTAGAAAATAAAGATAATAAAGGGCCATTTTCTTGGGGTCTTGAACAGATTAATCCATTTTACATTGATTCTTATGGGAATAATTGTTTCGGTTTACAAACAGTTTTATGGAACGAATTAAGTTCGTAAACCGAGGTTCCACTGTATAGCTAAATGTGCCTTGCGTGTACTTGGCAGTCTTATTAATTAGGCTGTCGGAATGCACTGCACGTGTCGCATGTATAGACGCAACTTACCGATAGTACTTACTTGAGTTGAAGTGCAAGATGAGATTTTAATTCCTAATAAATGTAATGCACATGTAATAACGATATGTACACTCAACTTTAATCTATTTCAACTGGTCATGTGGCTGGGATCCAAAGTATTCCACTTGCATTCGGATTATTTTGCTTTAGCAACAATGCAATGTTACCAATTCCAATTTCGCTCAGTTCAACAGTAGCTGCGGACAAGTGAAGTTCTATGCTCCAATAGATCTGGATGAAGCACGTTCATGCGTTCTGCCATTATATTTCTCTTTTCCTGTCACCTTCAGTTTTCCTCCTGTTTTCTCCATTTATGGATCATTTTTTTGTGGGACATGGACCAAAATGACGTTATGCTGCTTGGTTTGTGTGTTTTTGGGTATCAAATCATCTGAAGCTTATAGACAATAGTTTTAACGCTAGTATCCATTGCGATTTCAATACACACAATGATATTTATCCCTGTTATTTATAAAACTTTTATGACCTATTGGAATTCTAATGTTCTGTGGTATTAATTGAGCTATTCAGTGGTCTCATTAGGAATTAAACATCGCAAATGCACCAAAATTGCAATTACTGAGCAGACAGTAATAAAGCGCAATAATGAAAATGCATTGTCGGAGTTCACATTTCATAAGGTTTTACTGTATATACAGGGTATAACAAAAGTCTGTTTTCATAGGGAAACTAGATATAATGGCATTAAATTAAAATATAGTTTTAATTGTACATTACAAATCAGCAATGAACATAGTAAATGCTCAAATTGCATTACACGTAGCCATTGATACATCTTTACTCACCGATGTAAGTTGTTGGTTACGTTTTGTATATAGAGAGTATAGGTATATATATATAGTATATATATATATATATAGAGAGAGAGAGAGTGGTTTATATATTTTTATTCAAACCATTTGACATCAGAAAATTTCTTACCTTTAGCAGGATTCGAACCACCTCAGGTTTGTACTGCTCTTTGTGAGTGATGGATTAAAACAACTATGCCACAGTGAGCATGAAGAACAATTGAGAAATCTATCTATAGTGGAATCCCCATTTAACGTTTGCCTGGGGGACAAGTTTTTTGTACCTTAAATTGAGTAATACCTTAAATGGGGATAGTCTAAAATCGAACGATTAAACGGCAATTTATTAATACCAAATTATTATTAATTGAAACAGATATTAAGAGTACAGATTAATTGAAAGGTAAGCTTCCTGTCAAGTTATAGGCTTTTTATATGGAATATACAATTATGGAAGGTGTACTCCATGTCGGAGTACAGTTTCCAAATGCGTTCTTTGAGATCGACAAATTTTATTAAAATTCCCACTACCATATTTCATCAGAATACGTCCTGTGGTTCCCGAGTTGAAACATACACTGTAAGCTATATGTAGTTCTCCATGTAAAGTGGTCGAATTATCGTCCGATTTGAACCAAAATCGGAATCTTGCGACAAATTTTAGTAAAACTTCCCAATACCAAATTTCATCAAAATAAGTCAAGCGGTTCCCGAGTTGAAACAAGTACATTGTAAGTTACATGAAGGTCTTCATGTAAAGTGGTCATTATTGTAATCCAATTTTAACCAAAATTGGAATCAGCCGACAAATTTTAGTAAAATTCTCCAATACCAAATTTCATTAAAATATCTCCCGAGGTTCCTAAGTTGTTAAATTTTTAATTAATATTTTTTTGAATGAACAAACGAACATCAAAAATCGTAAAATTATGTATACATGCTAATTTTCTTTTCTTTAAATTTATCGTAAACATTACATTTTACGGGAAAAGTTATTTGACAAAAAATGTGTATTTAATTATTTTATTGAAATTTTGTTCGCTCAAATGAGTATTTAACGAGATGCTTGCAAAATACGTTGTAAAATACATGTAAGTCTTCATGTAAAGTGGTCGTTATTACGATATGATTTTAACCAAAATTGGAATCAGTCAACAAATTTTTACAAAACAAATCCATGTTCACATAATGATGTCACCGCAACTTTCATAATGTATGTAACAAAAGGCTTAAGGACTAAAGGTGGATTAAGAAAACACGGCACAACAAAATATTGAGTTTATTTAATGTAACAATGCCTGTATATGTTGTGTCGTTGATGGATAGTGTTGATGGATAGGCATTACAACTTCACTAAATAATATATTTTTGTTGCATAATGTAAATGCACCTTTAATCGAGGCGATTTCCGTCTAGAAATGAGAATTTTGTCCCTTAAATTCAGGCAATTCACAAAATCGAGAAACACTAAATAGGGTAATATAATACATTAATTATATGGAGCTTTGGTCGGGCCACAAAAAAACAACCTTAAATACGGGAAAACCTTAAATTGGGATTCCACTGTATATATTTGTTGGTTAAGCTCTATAAAATCGATAAATAATGGAAATAGAAAATCTAAATTTGGCAAGAATGCTTTATTCACGCATTAAATGTGATTGACGAAAAAATATTTGGAAAAATGACCCGGGTTCAACTCCAAGGAAGACATTTCCATAACTTTCAATGAAGGAATGAACGTGGTCATAAAGATTACTATTGCTCAAGAAAATAAAACAAAACCCTGAAATAATTCCACTATTTGAAAGAGATGACCTAGGTTTCAACGTTACAACGTCATCATATGATTGTCTTTTTTCCCATAAAATGGAATTCCGCAAAATTAAGACTTGCTCAGTAAATTTTATTACTATGGCTCATTTCAGTTTTTGATTGTTTAATGAATTACTACCGATTATAAAATAAATCTATAAATCACAAATTCAGTATTTCCCTGATATTGCTTTTGTTATATCATTTTACAGTGCTTAGACATTAGACTAAGCCATTAATATACATATATCTTTTTTTTGGCATGATAACATAAATCATAAAGAATGACTTTGGAAATTCTGTGTACTCCGACATGGATTGCCGCTTTCCGATATTTGTATATATTACAAATATCTTACTTACAGGCAATGATAAAAGATATTTAATTTATCAAAAACACTGCTTCATAAGTAAAAATATGGCATTTTTTTGCAGGCAAGTGAGAGGCTGGTTGTGGGTGAAGAGATCAAAACAAAAGAGGAGGTGATTCAAACAACCTCTCAAGTTTATTCACATGAAGAAGTATCTGTTGAAGCAACATCTACTTTAACTGCCCATGATAATCCAGAACCTAGCGTAGAAACAGATACAACAGCACAAACAGTAGAGGCATCTGCTGAAGCTGTAGCATATCCATATCTAGAAGAAGAGTACGAGTCTCAGTACTCTGCTGTGGCTCTTTATGATTACCAGGCTGGTAAGTTTCATTTCATTCTGAATTAATAGTATATTTCAGTATATTTGTTGAATTCTTGAACAACATTTCTATAAAAATACAATAGAAAATAGCTATTTAATTTAATTTCAAAATAGAGGTGTGAATTAGGTCTGAGTTTCAAAATATGTACTTTTAAAAAATTTTTCTCCTTTTGCCTTTGTTATTAATCATGTTTCAGAAACCAAACTTAAATTCCTATTTTGCAATTTTCATGGATGGTATTTAGATCATGGAATTTACATGGTTCTATATACATGCAGATTTAGGGTAGTAGAAGTTCTTAACTGTTATTGTAATGACTAGGAACTCGCTTGAAATTCTTACCATTGCTGTTCTTAAGAGATCATTAAATGAAGTTGGTAGTTACGAGTTACAAATGTTTTATTTTAATACCTTAATTAAGCTTCTAATCTTAATTAACAAATAAATCTTCTGTAGAATTAATCTTAGGTTTTATTGTGCTGTTAAAATTTGATTTAATATTTCATTTTCAGCTGCTGATGATGAAATATCATTTGATCCTGGTGATGTAATTTCAAATATTGAAAAGGTAAGATTATGATTAATATACAATAAGTCCCAGTTATTCATCACCCCATTCATTTTGTTAATTTGTTGTTTGGTAATAAATTACCTGTGCAATTTAAAAAAATATTAACTCAAAAAAGGCAAACCGATTCATTGTAAAACAGTATTATGCTAAAGACCACCTGGCTCTCCCACATGGAAGAAAATCTGCAGGGGATCAGAAACTAAAACCTTTGCTGTTTTAATATTCAGAAAATCTACAAGCACTGAAGGACTATAGCAAGGCAAGTCTGCCTGGAGTGTAGCATTCAATTTGTGAGGCATATGTTACTCAGGGTATTTTTCGAGATTGGTTTGGTCACAATTTTTTCCCATTTATTAAGCGGCATTCCGAGAGTCACAACATTCCCAAGAAAGAACTGCTACTTCACCACAACACTTCTAGTCACCCAATCAACCTTGGGTCCTTAACTATGGAAATTAAAAATTGAGTTGTGTTTCTTCTGTGAGAAATAGTTAATGATAGAAACATTTTTGTCATCAGGACATATCCTCTGTGTATTACTTGCAAGTCAGGGATAGTCAGCCCTGTTTGTTGTTTTGTTCTTGGTTGTAACCCTCAGGAACACATCCATGACAAATAGCGGAGACTTACTGTAATGACATAGTTTGAATCTTTTAAAGCATGTTTCTGTTTTAAAAAAATAAAGCAGTGATTGTATTTGGTTTTTCCATGTCTTTCTGGACACAAATATCATGGGCTATATTGCTGGATGAAATTCTATAACTTACCTCATAGTAGAAGATAAAAATGACATATAGCACTACCTCACTTGAAATGCAGGATGCATTCCTAGGAAATTGTTTTTAGATCAAATCATTTAAAGGAAACCATCTTTGACCTAGTACAAGTGTAAGTACATTCCAGACCCTGACATATATCCAAGACTGTCCAAGATTGCTCACTAACTGACATAGCAAACACATTACAATCTACAGGGTATCCCTTTCAAACCTCCTACATTTAAATCCATCACCGTGAAAAAACTGTTAAAGCTAAATGAATACAATTTGTGGTATATGAAAGAGGAACTCAGAGAATTTAATTCCATGACTCAAATAATTTATTTGTGTAACAATTGCTAGATTAGTGCACTTCAATATGTGACCCATTGGTTGCACAAAGAATGTCAAGTCTATACTCGATTTCTTGCCATGTTCTGTCCAACATGTCCAGGATTTTCCGAACCCCAAATGTGAGTGTTGTGCTGATTGACTTTTTCCGACTAATGAAACATTTCCTCGTCTGAAAACATGATGATTGGAAGGAAGCCGGGATCAACGTCAATCTGATTCATCATGTCAATAACGAAATCTCTTCGCCAAGTGTTTCATCCGGCTTCAGTTCCTGGGTAATCTGCACTTTGCATGCAAACAAATGCAGCTGCTTGTGCAATACTCGGTGCACTGTGGTACGTGGTACATTCAGTTCCCTCGATGCTCGATGGATGGATTTTGTCAGGCTTATCTGGAATGCACTGCAAGTTTCTTCGACTTTCTCTTCAGAAACATTCCGACTTGCACCTCCAGACTGATTGAGTACACTCCCCATTGCTAAAAACTTTACAAACCAGGCTTTGATGGTTTTCATCTCAGGCACATCACCTCCATACACTCACTGATAGTTGTGTTGCACCGTAATGAATGACTTTGTTCCTGCGTACCACACAACAACCTGTGCTTGCTGCTGTGGAGTCGCATTTTCCTTCTAGCAACTGTAACACCACACAACGGCCGGAGCAGCAACTTTAAGGTCATGGAATAAATTTCCCTGAGTTCCTCTTTTGTATACCACAAATTGTATTCATTTAACTTTTACAATTTTTCCACAGTGATGGATTGAAATGTAGGAGGTTTGAAAGAGACACCCTGTATTATAACTAGTGCAAAAGCCCATCTGTATGGTGGGAAGGGGTATTCTATTTGTTATTTAAATTAAATTCTCATACTAATTGTTGCATGCATGTAGTTAAAAAATTGGATGGTAGGGAGATTGACAGCATCAGGGGGTGTAGAGGAGGCAAACCTCTTGGTGGTAATATTAATTTTACTCTTAAAAACCATTTTTTATTAAACTTAAAAATACGGACTATAGGGAGGATACCTGAACAAACCTCAGAGAGCACCTGCAGGCACCACGTTGGGAACACCTGCTCTAAGCGATGTCCTAAATTTGTCCAAGGACTGCCCTTGACAGCAGAAGATTTTTAACCCAAAAAATGCAAAATTTTCATGTTTAAAACAAATACATGGTCCGGTTCAACATGTATTTCAAAATCGACAGTAGGAAAATGAATTTTCAATATTTAAGGCATTGTTTGGTTCAAGTATCATATTCGTATGATGATTCTAAGTAATTTTCAAATGCAAATGAAAATAATGCATCATTGCTACTCATAAATGTAACTGCCATATAAATTATGTAGGTACAGAGGGATATACAAAACCAAGATTCTTTTCTATTAATAATAGATAATGTACAGCTTTTGTCATTCCACAAAATGCAAGCACATCCTTCTCTTATTCCATATGCCTATGTGAAAGAATATATGCATGCAGCATCTTTTTTAATTGCATTTTAAAATAGAAATATGGAACTTGGACATACGCATGACCAAAAGAATGAAGTTAATATTTATTGAAGACAAACTCTTATCCTTGCCAGTTCTTTTGATGGAAATGTACATGCTCAATGTTGTAGGTTGCGCAAGCAACCCTACATAACTAACATAGCAAACACGTGAAGGTGAATGGGGTAATGTATTGTTGTTTTATTTTTGTATTATTTCCTGATCCTTAGGATAAAATCAGTAATATATTATATGTTGTATATTTTCTCAATGATTGTATTTCTTATTTCACTGGGGTTTCATTTTAACTGGTCTTGAATCCAACCTAAGCATCTGAAATGAGAGTATGTGGTAATTTGTTAGAAAATAACGCCAATTTTCATAACTCAATGAATTGTTAGGTTTTAGTGTGAGTTTCGAGGTGAAGTGCTTGTTGCTTTGTTCTCACCAAATTTCTTAATTTTTGGTGTTATAAAAAAATCATTTAAATTTTAAATCGTTTTATGTGTTTCTATCTTTAAGCTCTTTATGAATTTTGTACCAAAAACTTATTTGTGAACCTATTTTTGTTCCACCTATCATCTTACTGTGCCATGAAGTTTTTATAGTCTTTTTGCCATTTGCAGATAAATGGATTTTTTTCTCCTTAAAAAATTCTGATCAATGAAAGAGCACATCTGTAAATGGTTTTAGGATGTTCAGTTTGCTTGAACGATTCCTGAATCTTCTCAAAGTAACAAGACTGATTTATGCTATGCTTCTTGCATGCATTACTCTTGACTTGACTATTTATACTGTTAAACCACACAAAATTGCCTGTGTGCACCTGAGAGTAGTGAGAGTGTGATTGCACAATATTTGTTTTAACCTTGGATCCAATTCCAATTTATGGTGAAGTTGCATTATTGTCAGGTTTCCTGTATCCTCTATAGCTAATTTTAGGCAAGTATAATTAGTTTTGAGCCAGACATTAAAAAATGCTATAATTTTGAACGGACTTCTGTCCTGTGTAAGAGAGTAACTTTTGAATGAAATGGTAAATGGTCTCTTTGACTTTTCTTAATTTGCATTGAAAAAATCTTAGAATCCTTAATAAACATTGAATATACTATAATTCTCTTTTTTGACATGCATTTTTTTGTAGATTGATGAAGGATGGTGGCGTGGATTTTGCAAAGGCCAGTTTGGCCTCTTTCCTGCAAATTATGTACAGCCACAGTAACAAGTTGCTGGTTATGGAGAAGGGGAGCGACATTGAAAATGTAGATGGGTTTTGTGCAATCTGTGGAATGCCTTAACTCGGATGTGATTATAGTTGAATGACAGGTGATAATGCCTTGGGCATGATTTTCCAATTTTGAAGTTACAACTAGCAAGTCAGATTTTGACCAGTCAATCACAAATCGGTGCTTCACCTTATCCTTTATTGATTTTTGTTTTGTATCCATTGTGGTTACTGATGTAAACACATTATTTTCATATTTTTTGATTTGCTTTAAACGAGTCGGATGGCTATTTATGAAACCAAACCAAGAGAAGAACTTTTATTTTGCTCTATCTCAATGTATCATGTATTTTTATTTTGTGGATGCAATAATTAATTTCCTATGAAAAAGTTTTTTTTATTTAGACAATAATTAGCAAGACAAGATCTAAATTTAATTAATGAATTCATTATTGGGGAAATCCTGCTCCATATGATGGAAACTAGTTTTTATGAAGCATTATGTTCATAATTATAATCCACTATTACTCTGATTGAATCAAGATACTGCTCTTTAATCAAAGTTATGTTTGCACAAATTTCAGAATTTTTAAAGACGTTTGAAGTCAGTTGCAGCCACGATTGTTTAAACGATGTTTCCTTTCTAAGGAAACTGTTTATAAATACACATTCCTTTACTGCTCAGTCGATTTGAGACAATGCCTGTAATATTCTTAGTAAGAGTTTTATGTATCAGCGCAGTTTACTTGAAAGCATATCATTGTCTATTTTTACACTTGTTTTTTTAAATTTGTTTTGCTATCCTTGAATGGAATGAAATTTCAGGGCCATTATAATCTTCATCTTCAACCTGGTTCATAAACTTTGGGCTTCCTAAAAGTATGTGAATAGGAATTAGAACATAATCATCCCAGTTTTTATTTGAAAATATGCTGTTTTACTGAGGAGTATAGTAATTTCTTTAATTCTGATGATAACTTTTTTAACTATACCTTATTCTACTTCATTGTTAACATACTTTAGTTAACTTCACAGAAAATATTTGTAAAATCATTTTACCAATATTTATGTTACTTTCAAATGCTCTTATTTTCAGGGAGAACGTAAATTTACTATATTGCTGAAAATGTTGGACTGTTATGTAAGATAGGGCATTTTGTACTTAAATGTTATAATTTTTACTTAATGTTATGTATTATGAAAACAAGAATTGAGTCATATTATCCATAACTCTGTTTTATGATCCATTTAATGTGATCAAATTTCTCGAAAGAACAATTCTTTTTATAAGGTTTCACATGGCATTTATCAAATGTAAGGTTTTTAAAGTTGTTGTAATTCAGGTTTTATAATGTAAGGAAAGGGAGTGTTCTTCTTAGGATGCATTTTTTCTGTACCTCACATTTTTAATGCATGTTAATATGACTGAACAAGCACATTGGTGGAAGGAGGAACTGAATGACGTTTTTATCTTATGCCTCATTGCGGCTGGTAATTTGGGTGTTGACATATATAACTGTAAAAAAGAATGAATTTATCCTTCTGGGAATCTCTCTTTTCTTTTTTCATCAAGTTGTGTTAATTTCTTAAATCTACAGAAAAACAACAAAATATGACAAGTATTATTAATCTTTAATTAAAATGAAAGGGCATTGTTTAACTAAGGTGGTAATGAAACAGAGTTGTATTTTAATGAAATAAAATGAACAAACTTAACAAATGTTTTATTAATCAAACCTCAATCTGAAATTATGCCCTCATCCTCCAAATAATTGATAGTTAAAACCTTTACAACACAGATGTTGGTGACCCCTTAGGTCTATGGTTTAAATAAGTTGACAAACTTTTTTTAAATGTTGTTTTTTTAACTGTGTCAATAACAATTTCTCAAATCACTATCAGCAATGATGCAATCAATTTTGCATCCTTATGTATTTCTTTTTAATTTTTGTTATTTCTTAGAAGAATTTAAAATTATTTTTACCTATCCATATATTTGCAATTATTATAAGAGGTAGTTTTCAGATTAAATGGTCATGGATCTTTAAGATTCTAGTTTTTCATAAATATATATTTAAATGTTGTGGAGGAACGACTAAGCCATGGGTGAGGTTTAGAAAACTTTTTTGCCTTAACACAAGAAATGTATAGATGAAATGCACAAAAAATTATAATTACAAATGGAATAAAAGAAAAAATATTTTTAAATGGGAAAATCCATGCAAGGGACCTGGTGTCCAGAACAACTTGCCTAAATGTTAATGTCTCTCCAGCCACTGAAGTGACACACTAGGCACAGACGTACAGCACTTAACACAAAAAAGGAAATGGCACCATCAGCCATGCGAATCCACTCTAGATCTCTTAAATTTACTTTTTAAAAACTCAAAATGTACATTTTGATAACCAGATTGTCATCCTCATTAAGCTGGAGGTCCAACCAGCGTTGAAAATTATCTACCATTATTGTGGTGCCAAGGACCTCCAAGAAAGGCGATTATTATCTCATCTACTAACAAAGAAAACTTGCTTAAGCGAATATTTTTAATTAATTTATTTGATTGCTCAGGAATTCCGCCTCATCCTACTTTGTTTCATTGAGATTCACAAAAATTACCTGATGTAAATAATTATGTTTTTCAAGTTTGATTTTATTATCCAAGGTGCCTGAGTAATGCACAATGGCATAATTTTTCAGATAACAGCCAACCAAAAACTTATTAAAAAATCAATTCTACGAAAACCTTGGGAAAAAAAAATGTTCTTCCGCTCCAATTACTATTTATTGGTACTGCCGAGTATTTGAATTATCAAGTATCTCTTAGAATGAAAACATTTTTACATTGCCTCAAACATGGGATACATTTTGTCGTCGACTTTACCATGCAAAAGGTGTGGACTTGGCACTTGTGCATGCTGTTAACAATGACTCCAGTGGATCTAAAGCCGACTCCACACAGTCGTTATTCTCAGAGTGCCGAAAATTCGTGATCACTCGCAGAGTGATGAGTAAATATTTTCCTTGCTACTTGCAGCTGCCTCCACACTAATCGTCCATCGCCGAATATTCGTATGGACTCGCTGTAAAAGGTGTAAATGTTCGTAGTGCTGAAATTTCGCTGATGGATTTGAACGGTGAAGCTATTGTTTGCTGCAAGTGCCGCTTTTGTTGTCATGAGCTGCGCCTATTTGAAAATAAAGATGGATGGTTAATTTAAATAGAAGTAGAACTAGGTGAGTTGATGTAATTAATGCAATTAAAAATCTATATTTCTCCCTCACATATGAAATATAGGGGAAAGTATTGTTTTCGTTAAAGTTTTTTACTTTTATTACTATTCTACAGATTTACATGGTTCACAGTTTTAACCATTTTCGGAATGAAGTTTATCAGTGTTTCTGTTATGTTTTAATGGAAAAATCGCGTTTGGTCTGTAGAGAGAGGGATATTGAAACTTTTATTACAATAACTTGAGGGAGAACGTATCGAAAGAATAGTATTGGCTGCATAAGATTTTTTTAAATTTTATTATTCATTTATTTTATTAGTCTGGATGTATAGGTATATAGTTTTCTTTTTTGTTATTGTAGATATGATAACACAGACCTGCTGGCAGTTTTAGTAAACAAACCTTCTGGGAAATTCAAAAACTTCTGCAATGTCCTCGACAGACTTTGAATTTCTTCTCCAGAAAATAGGTACATACATTTCAAAGAAAGGCGAAATGGAGGAATGCCATTCCGACAAATGAACATTCAGCAGTAATGGTCCAGTTTCTGGCAACCAGAGATAGCTTTCAAAGTCTGTATTACTTGTTCAAATTTTCATCGCAAGTTATATCAGCCATCATGCCTGAGGTGTGCAAGGAACTAATTTATGAACTAAAAGCAAATCTTACAATTTTTCTTAATAAGACAATATGTTAATACTCAGTATAAACAAAGAATAATAATTATTATTTAACAATAGTTAACATAGGTCAATGATAGTCTAAACAAAGTATTTATATAATATACAGCACTAAGTTCGGTCATCTACATACCCATGAAATATTGTAGAAGACTTCTAACAACTTCATCAGTGGTGAGGGAGGATGAATTATGTAGTTTGGGAATCGGATTCTTGATTTGGGTTGAACTGGGATTATGGAGACGGCGATGGAGAAGGTCGAGAGGAGGTTGAGTGGCTTGGAGAAGTTTGGGATAGAGAAGTGGGAGAAGGTTGAACTGAACTATTGCCCAAAGAATGGTGAAGAGAAGGTTGAAGATATGTAGGTGGATTATTGGAAACTGGGGGAGAATAAGTATGTGGACGTTGAGGCGACGGTGTTTGTAATTGGTGACGGCTACGACTCATTTTCGCTATAAAAATGAGATTGTCAATTTGATTCATGACAATTTCCCGATTTTGCTCGTCAAATTTTCTGAGTTTTCTCGCCAATAGCTCCGCATATACGTCACATTCGTCCTTCTCAGGTTTTTGTGCAGCTGCTCTCAGCATGCTATATGCCTCATCCATTTGTTTTTCTGCCACACCTTCAGCATTCCGTTTATTTCTTGTCAGGTTTTTTTTTTTAGATTTGAATGTCTTTTCCATCTTTTTCGAAGACGTGATTCCTGAAATAAGAAAACTAAGTAAATTCTTGACACTTTTATAAAATAATAAGTTTAGGTAGGGAATATGCTATTAATTAACTACTTGTGAAATGCTATACCAAAAATAAATACGTATATTTACAAAATTTGTAACTTTAGTCTCAAAATATACCTGAACATTCATTCTTCATATTGACTTCGCTCTGACTCAGTCCAGAATTTTCACTGCCTTGGTCAACCCAATCAATTTCTAAAATTTCTGATTCCGATTCAGGTTCTAAATTCTGAAAATCACATGGTGATTTTAAAAAAATATACAGGCTACTATTTACTCAGTATTAGTTTTATTTATTAGTATTAGTTCTATTTATTATATTTTAGTTTATAATGAAAGTAAAATCAATAGTGAAATCATTTATTTGGTCTTTGTTTCAGATTCCTACAATGCAAGAGGAATGGAAGAACTTAGCACATGCATTCGAAAAATCATGGAATTTTCCTCATTACATCAGCTCGATGGGTGGAAAACATATTGTAATACAATCTCCTATTAATAGTGGTTTGGACTACATTAATCGCCTACAAGGGCACTTTCAGTATAGTGCATGGCACTGGTCGATGCTTCACGTTTGCTGATGTTGGATGCCAAGGTAGAATCAGCAATGGTGGGATCTTTTGGAATGCTGTTCTATTAAAAGCATTGATGGAACCGATTAATGTTACCTCTGCATGAACCGCTTCCAGGAAAGGACCTACCTGTGCCATATGTGTTTGTAGCTGATGATGCTGTCGTTTTAAGTCGTAGGATTTTGAAACCTTACCCGGGTGTTCAGAAGAAAGATAACATGGAAAGAACTTTCAACTATCACCTTTCACATGCTCGTAGAGTAGTCGAAAATGTTTTCAGGATAATGGCTTCTATGTTCCGAGCATTAAGAAAACCTATGTTACTCCAGAAGAAGCAGAACTTCAAGCTCAATTTATTCGCCGCAAGGTACATTTGATTTTGAGGAAGAAGATGGAAGATTGTTTTCTGGATCATGGTAACATGCAGAGCTGAATTAAGAGTTTGTGGGGTCCTAGGCCAGGGTTCAATGCAGGGCTCCAGTGAACCGAAAAATGTGGGATGGGGTGAATTAGGTGCTTTCTTATTTATGTAATGCTATAACGACTTTGTATAGCATATTTATTTTTAATATTATAAAAATAGATGCAAAACATAAAAAATAGAGTTCTTCTTGGTAAAACAAACCCTGGTATTGAAAGGTTTCTCTAATCCAGTAAACATATAACAGTGTCGTTTGTACTTGAAAATCAGTCTTGTTTGTTGTATGGTTGATTTCGCTGTTAACGACTCAAATTATGACTGCACAGTGAGTACATTTAAATTAAATTATTTAATGTCCAATATATCTGTAAATATTAGTTTCTGACAGTTTCGAGTATTAATTCGTTAACAGGACCTCCAAATATACCAAACTAGCTGAGATTTGTCGATAAATTTATGAACAAGCAATTATATAAAAATGAATTTTTATAACCACTTCTATATGGTTAATATTTCCGACAAATGTGATTCTAACATATATAATCCAAGAGGTTGATTAGCCAGAAATTCCTTCCCGATATCACAGTTCGTTCCGTTCTCTCTCTTTCACAGACTTCCACAATCACTCTATGTTTAAAGTGACCAGATTTCAGATCAGCCAAGGCAGGACAAAATCGATTTCAGGTTTGTCAATGCGGGGCAAGATCCTTTCAGATTAGCTATTGCGGGATTTAAAAAATCTTTGTGAAGGAAATGTACTAGTCCGTTTACAAAGAGTATCAAAGTATAATTTTTCAGAAAATAGTTGTTTTGTTCCATTTATCGCACACTACTTCTAAATGAAGAACGAAACAAAATTGAGCACCTAACTTCACATTCCGATGCATGCGCTCGACTTTTGGCAATGCAACAAAAAATGTATATTCCATGGTTTAAGCGTTTATCGAACTAAGTAACAAATCCACATTTTACGTTAGCTACATTAATAGATGTGCTTATCTTTGGTTCTATGGAAAGTCCTGAAATTAAAATTCCCATAGGAATGAAAAACTAATGCATGTACAATGCGGGACAGTTTCCGGGACACTTTACCATGCTAGACAGGAATTCGAAATCCGGGACGTCTGGTGACTTGAGTCATATCTTCATATTATATAGTTTGCTGGGAAAATTTTTGAATAATCGGGTCATTTATCATCAGCATATCAAAAAGCGGAACAATTTTGCATCCCCTAAAGTTTTTGGGGCACAGCGGGACATGCTGCTCAAAAGCGGGATGTCCCGCCTAAATCGGGACGTCTAGTCTCTTGATCTGTTTTGCGTGCGCGCTCCTAACTTTTTGAAATTCATACTGCTATGTTGCCGTCAGCTGTTTCCATAACAAACTCCACGTAGTTCCATTTCTCGTCACTCACGGCGTCGTTGTTGCAGATCTCGCCGCCCGCTCGGAAATTGCAGGACGATAATGAGCGAGTAAATACCAAATATTGTTAACTTAGGTTAATTTTCCGAATAAATTGCTTGACTATATGTACACTTTACATGTTTTCAGTTATTTCAATTATAATAAAAAATATTTTAGTAACTTACATCTGTGTTTCCTGTCACCCTCGGTTGGTAAACTGGCCACAAAAACCTTTCCATTGTGGCGTATGCAAACCAGTTTGGTTTAAATACCTCCTCGGTCCCCGTTCCAGACTTGATACTTTGTTTAACCTTATTTAACAGAGGTCTGAAGGACGCCATTAAAGAATCCTTTTTTTTCTTTAGATCGCCCACCGTGCAAGAGAAACTTAACCCCTCTTGGATTTCCTTCCAGGCATATGCAATTTCATTTCTGTCCTTGTGAAGAGGATGAGTGGGATCCCATATCGAGGCCTTCTGCTCGTACAATTCTAAGAACTCCAGAACTGCTGCGTTGGACCACTCCATAATGACAAATGAACGCGGCACAACGATGCAATTGCTCGACATTCCCTTCTATACCCTTTACGACTGACTGACGACTCTCCGTTTGGGGACTAGTCTTTGTGATTGTACTGGTTCGGAAAACGCGATGTTGCCAGATGTGCATGAAATATCAATAGGGAAAATCTCTACGATCTGGCATCAATGCGGAGAGACATTCGTCATTCGGCGAATAACGAATGTGTGAAGGGGTTAAAATAGTGATGGGTATAATCGATTATTTCAATAATCGAATAAGTGTAATCGAGTGACTGTCATAATCGATTATTATTCGAATGATAATGGTCGGGGGAGGAGGGGGGGAGAGGAGGTAGTCAGTAGGTGGTAGTGTTCTTGAATGCCAACCCAAATGTCGCGGGTTCGAATCCTGCCTCGGGCATGGATTGTCGTGATCGGTCCCAGATTTTCTGGTCATTTTCTGATGACAAGTTTTAAGTAGCTTATCGGGGGACAGGAAAAACTCCAAATAGCTAAAAAAAGAATGTCCAAGCTACGTTCCTAAACCGGTCCCGATATCCTTATTTAAAATAAAAGAGGAACGAATTTTCGGAGAGCGAAGCGAGCAAATGTGGGTGCAAGGAGGGTGTGGGGGTTGTGGGGTGGGCAATCTCCGAAGTACTTAGATATTTTGCCTCATCAATTTCTCCCACTAGAATAAACAAACAATAAAAAAACAACTTCTAAACATAAAAATCAGCTATCATTAGAAATAATACACAAAAATCCTAGTGAAGTGTGATTCTGATCACACCATTAAAGGTTTCGTAGGTAAAGTAGTTAATGATGTGTTATCCGGATGGGTTAGCCACCCGCACAACACGCAACCAGTGATAACTATTTTTTACCAATTTATTATTTTCTCGAAATATTTTTATCAATTTAAATAAAATTTTATACGATTCTTTACATTATATTAGGGTGTCTTTATGACTTTTTCAGCTTTATACCTCAAATAACTTCCGAGATAGAAGAGGGGGACAACATGAATTGCCACTTTTTCCTTTCCTACGGCCGCCATTTTAAAAAAAATTAAAAAACTAAAATACGATTCATAATCAGAGGATTATGGCCTTTCATTTGATATCCAACAAGTATTTTTTACAAAATGTTGAACTTTTAACCTCCCGCCATTTTCAACAATTTTCCGTCAATTATTTGTTTATAAACTTTTTCATATTTTTCCTGTCGTTGGATCACTAATATACTTATGCATGCCAAATTTGAAGTCCCTCGGTTGAACGGTGCGATCAGCAGACCTTCATGACAGAATGACACACACACACCCGGAGCTCAATGATTTCCAGTGTTGAAATCGGGAGGCAGCGATGTAACTCACGATTTCCTCCTACCTGGGCGTCTGGACACTTATTAGTTCCTTGTTCTTTTAGTCTTTATGAGGAGAAAATGAACCCCGTGTATGATAATACTTATCTGTTCTCGGCATTTTAATTCTGTCAGTCATCACTAAAACATATCCTTTTAATGAATTTTTTCCGAGATTTTCATTTCCTATGTACACAGACGTCCAGCCTGCCCCATCAAAAGTTGGCTAAATCGTTGTCAGTCCACTTATGCAACACTGAAAAAATGACGGACCTAGATCCAACAGCTTCCGAGATATTCATTCCTCATCTACAACGGCCTCTAGCAGTCCCTGCTGTATCAAAAGTTGGATTGAAAGCGTGTTTCGGGCTACTTAAAAAGACCTGAAAAAATGACGGCCCTAGCTCAAAAGAATTCCTGGATATTCATTGCTCATAGTGTGATTGCACCCCTGTCTACACTTTCGATTATATGGACAATGTACATATCTAACAATAATACCTATTAATAATTCATAGACCGTTCCTTACTGAATAATCCCATAAAAGCTACAAATCCTTCGGAAAAATTTGAGCGATTATTCGTCAAGAAACGATTATGAACTATCACTCACCCGGAAACGAATATGAACGGTTATTCGTTGAGAAACGATTATAAGTGATTATTCACTGAGAAACGAATATTCGTTGAGAAACGAATACGAGCGATAATTCGTTAAGAAACGAATACGAGTGATTATTCGTTGAGAAACCATTATGAGTGAATAATCGATTATGGATATTCGATTATACAATTACTCTGATATAATCGAATGATTCGAATGATATAATCAAATAATCCGAATGATTTCCATAATCGAATAATTCGATTATGGATATTCGAATATACCATCACTAGGTTAAAGCCGGCTCCACACGATCCTTATTCGCCGAGTGTCGAACTTTCGTGATCACTCGCCGAGTGACAGGTAAATATTTTCCTCGCTACTTGCAGCTGCCTCCACACTAATCGTCCATCGCCGAATCCCGAATATTCGTATTGGCTCGCGGGATAAGGTGTAAACAGGATCGGGCCGAGCTACGGGCCTACGGGCGAGCCGGGGGGCTGTCCGGGGCGCCCAAGTCTTGGGGGCGCTAACCCGACTATCTATGCATTACTTGTAAGTGAAAAAATATTTTATATCAATTTTTAACGCAATGCTGATGACGTTCCTTTTATTTTTTCTTTAGCAGTAATTTTTAAAGAGCGATAAATAAATTAACATGTACTTTGTAAATATCTCAATTAACATTTACGGAGGGGGGCGCTGGAGTGCTTTCTCGCCCGGAGCGTCAAAATTTCCTGGGCTGCCCCTGGGTGTAAATGTTCGTAGTAATGATATTTTGCCGATGGATTTGGAAGGTAAAGATACTGTTGTCACTGCAAGAGACGTTTTTGTTGTCATGAGCTGCGCCTATTTGAAAATGAAGATGGAGATGAAGAAACCGCGGTAAATAATACATACACTTTACGATAAAATCGATGGATGAAGACTACTTTCTGGAACCCCATAATAAATGAGGAAGAACTACATAAAAATTTAAATTTCTGATAATGACTAGATCATAGTTGAAACCGGTCGCTTTTGGTTTTTACTGAATAAAATTGAATTTTTACCAAGTTATTCTCTCCTCATTTATATACTCGTACTTTACTACTGATTAACAGCACTGAGTACTGGTTCGGAAGGCGCAATGTTGCCAGATCCGCATGAAATTTCCCGCAAATAGAGAAATTTCTCACAATCATGTATCAATGCGGGGAGAAATTCGTCAAATGACGAATAACGAATGTGTGGAGGGATTAAAAACATCGCGGCTTGCCGAATATTCGTCCCTTTGACTCGTGCTCTTTTATCGACTCTCGACGGGAAATAATCGTGACGAACATCGGTATTCGTTGATCCATCCACACTAGTAGATATTTGGCGAGTGACGAATAGTCGTGGCTCGACATTCGGCGAATAACGAATGTGTGGAGCGGGCTTAACGTGATTTACGGCAATGATTTGTATCCATATGCATTCGAAAGTCTACTTACCTAAAGAAGTTACTGCGCTTCATTTCCTGAATACGTGATACACACGGTGTAAATATAAACATATTGTTTTAAAAAATAAAAAGTCTTAATGCCCATACTCCTTTATTATGTTATTTTTAGCGTTGGAGTCATCTCCTATTCGTAATATAACTTGCGTTTGCTTCTCCTCAGCGCGTATTGAA
The DNA here is from genome assembly GCA_028673005.1 of Tanypteryx hageni. NCBI lineage: Eukaryota > Metazoa > Arthropoda > Insecta > Odonata > Petaluridae > Tanypteryx > Tanypteryx hageni. Next base: position 199,369,492 of record CM054112.1, read on the forward strand.
AAGTAAGAAACCGACACAAAAAGAGAATAAACCGTATCATTGAACTGAATATAAAACATTTTATAAAATATAGTTCATATATTTAAAAGTAAACTTGCATAAAAAATATTAACTCAACTTGCACCCAGTTCCATCAATTATAAAGTACACTCTTTACCACAAGGCTAACTGGTTGTTCAGAATTCGTCCTACCAGGAGAGGGTACCTAAAATCCTAGAGTAGTGGCTCCCAATTAGGGATTGCAAAATTGCCGTATTTTCCCATTACCGGTAATACCAAAAATTTTTGTCCCATTACCGGTAATACCGGCAAATAATTTGAAAATTAAATATGTTTTTTGTTAGTCTAATTTCATTTATTACATTGTTTCTGGTATATATCAGCATCAATTAATATTTAATCAAAGAATTTTTAAAGGATTTTTTATTCACTTTGGCCATTGAAATGTGCTCGTAGTAAGCATAAAGAATCAAGGCTTTCATCATTTAATTTTGATCTGACTTTGTTGCACATCAGTCCTGCTGCCGAAAATGCTCTTTCTGCTTCAACACTTGTTGGCCGGATTGTCATTAAGTGTTTATAAACCCGTTCTAAACATTTTCCTCATACTTTTTCCTCACAAAATGTCTTCATTTCCTTTTGTACCACTTTACCAATATCTTTTGCGGATTCTTGCATATTCGTTGGAGTTTCTATCTTAGAGCAAGTTCTTTGTTTAATCATCAGATGAAGTCTTTCTTTCATTGTTAGGGAACTGGTGGGTACCTCTGGCGTTATAACAACATCTCTGTCATCTTCATCAGAGTTATGGTCGTTGGAATTTGTGTTATCTTCACTTACATTCAAGAGTTCTGCTGTATCTATTATTAGTTTTGTTATAGTCATTTTAGATGTTTGGTTGAATAGATTGTAGTCATCATCATCTTCTTCATATATTTCACCAGGATTGTGAAGAAATTGCAAGAAATCAGAATAATTGGTTCGTCTTTCTTTTATATGTTTAATTAATTCTTCCTTAAGTTCTTTACTCAGCATACCATTCTGCCTTGATAATTCACCTAACATAAATTTTAATATAACATCTGCACTAAATAAATTAGCATCCTCGCAACAAATTGTTTCTACAGCAACTTTTACTGACTGTAGAGCAGATATCACATTATATAATAAGTCCAATTCATTCTGAGTGAAGTTTAAATCAACTCTCAAATCAATAAGGCTCTTTCTAATACAACCTTGAACTTCATAAAAACGCTCCAGCATAGCCAATAAACTATTCCATCTGGTTTTTGAGTCGATGATTAATGCCTTTTCCTTTCCAAATTCTTCAACTACATATTTCTGTAGTACTTCATCATTTATTGTAGTAGATTTTCTAAACATTTTTACAACCTTTCAAATCTTGGCTATTAATACATTGATATTAGGATGCATCATATCATTTTGAAACGACACGTCAATTATTAAACTCATACCTTCATCATTCTCAATCTCTTCTTCCGAACCATAGTCATCAATGGAATTTGTGGTTGCACTATTTTCCTCTTCTTCTAATTCAGCTGTTGATGTAACTTTTCTATAAAGAATTTTGACAACGGCCAATTGCATTCCATGAGCTAACACAACTGATGAATAATGTGCGAAAGGTGGCCAAATTTCTGCATAACTGATGCACCATCTGTTGTAACGCCAACAAAGTCTTTATAAAGAAGGCCGAACATGGCATTTTCCCATGAACTCTTGCAAAGCCAAGATTCCAAAATTTATTGTTTCCATGTACGTTAATATTCATATATCGAAGATTTCTTTTCGATGTCCACTCATCTAATGTTAGGCTAAATCTGGCTGTGCTGTGCTTGCAAGACAATATTTCTTCTGTAACTTGTTTACGAATTTCTTCTGCATAATCTATTACCATTTTTCGAACTGTATTTGGAGACACTGGGATGTTTACATAGCCTTTAGATTTAAGGAGGTGGTGAATATCATAAGATGTGCAAATTTTAGTGAATGGGATGCCATCCCTAGCTACCATGCGAGAAATAACAGCTGGCAAAGATTCATCAATTTCTTTTTTAAATATGCTGTTATTTTTGCATGAGTGGCAATATCAGATTTTTAAACTTAATTCTTTGTTTCAGAATTATCCTGGTCTCTTTTTAATAAATTTATTTTATGTATGCCTCTTAGATGAGCATGCAATCCACTTGTACTGCCGCCAGCTGCTTTGATCCGCTTTCCACACTCCTTAGTTTGACATATTCCAGAATTATTAACACATTCAAATTATTTCCAAGGAAACTCTTATCTTTCTTCCGCTGTTTTCCATTGAGGGGCTGTAAAATAATTATTTATTTTTCTAAAAAAGTTAAGTATAAACGAGAAAAGGTGTCTTCTATCATTGATAGTGCTTTTCCAATGTTGAATTTTACAAAGTCAGAAACAAAACATACATTTAATGTATCTTAAATAATACAAATAGATGGAAGGTTATAGAAATAGCATTTGAAACCGAAATTGCACGTTTGATAATTTCTTTGATGTGATTATCAACTACTAAACTCGTTGCATAAAAGTCACAGCAATGAATTACTTTGAATTAATTTCTCACTATGCAACATTTTCTCTTGAAATTAAAGTAGGTACACATAGACAATAAGACTTACTTTTCCCGCGCTGGACGATTTATCTTCTGCTTAATGTTACCAAGACTTTGGCACCTTTCTCCTTAATGCTGGTAACATCGATAACATAAATATGTTTATATAAATAATGGATATAATTTTTATTCCTATTTTGGGGAACTATTAACATTCCATATAAAATTTACTTTTACGAATTAAAAATACATACCTATTTAAGTTACTAAACTGCAATTAAGGAAAACCAAAACAAAATAAGCAAACGTGGAGTGATCCTTCTTCAATCTATAGCAGGCATAGGCTGGGCTATGCTACGCATACAGAGAAAGGAGAAGATGAAAACAAATAATTACAGTGTAGTATGAAATACGGCCGCCTCTTACAAATAAATGCATTTGAGTCCTATACAGTGTTGCAGCTTGAGTACAAGATAAATTCAAAATAATTTTAATCTGATTCATTTTAGCCGCCTTTTGATTTGAGCGCCTGTGTTTTTTGAACAACGTGAACAGCCGCTAGGCTCGGCCCTGTTTTTCTGTTCGGGCTCAGCTCCACTATGGCAAAAATATCTTTTTTTTCGGTTCGAGTTTTAGGCTCAGTTCTGTTCGTTTATCTGCTTTGATTACAATAGATGAATGCTAACCAGGCAAATAAAAGGAAAAATAAACGACAAAATTACCGGTAATATAGTGAGCAATTACCGAAAATAGAATTTGTATCATTTACCGGTATTAAATGGTAATATCGGTAATGCAACTCCTATTCCCAATCTGTGGTCCGCAAGGCTAATACAGCGGGTCCGCAGAAAAAATAACATCCTCACTGCTATGCTATCCGTAGGGGTTAATACTTCTACGCAAATATATTTATTGAGGTAATCAATAAGAATGTCACAAAATATAAGTAGGGTGTGGATTTTTCGGGTTTTATCCGATTTTTACCCTCTGATTGCCTTTTTTAAATTTCAGGTAAAACCCGAAATTATTAGTTTTCTTTAAACACAATTTTTTTAGATTTGGTCACAGAATTTCTATTCTGGCACTTGTAGGCACCTCAGCACTTGAGTGCAGTCCGAGATGTTCGTGACCAGTCTGTTTATTCTCTTTGTAAACAATTTATTCATAAGCTTACTTTGTAACACAATCTTAATCTCCTTGGTTTTCTCGCGCCAGGAATAGTCAAGGACACACCTTAGCTAGTCTCTGTTAGATCTTTGATAGGATAAGGAAAAAAGAGCCCAAGTGTCTGTTAGTTGAAAACACTACGAAAGAAAAATTATTTCACTAATATAATATACTAGTAGAAGGTGCTTGCATACTGCAAGCATTTCATCTCACCTTGAAAAAACATTAATTTTTCAGACAGATATTTCATCATTACAAATATTCTATTAATTCTAAAGATTTCACCTCCGCAGCGATTTTCGTTTTTCCCACATGTAAAAATAATAGTTTAAAACAATCCCCAAATGTTGCAATTTTAAACATTTTACACTTTCTACATTATGGGGTACTAATGCTACACATTTCAGCCAAATTTTAAAGTTGTAGCACTTCTAGAAGTAAAATAATATATTTCTAATTGTTTAAAATTTAAACATTTTTAACGGTTGCCGCAATATATATATGGAGAGATTGAAAGGTTTATTTGTGCAAATGCACTGTTCTGTAAATAATTTGAAAATTGCAGCTTCCTAGCTCATCCCGTAGTACCTAAAAAATTATTAAACTTTAATGTTCAAATGGGGTTAAAACAACCCCTAAAATTTACAATTTTAAAATTTTCGATTTTTATAGTAGGTTATCAAAAATGTTCTCTAATCCTGCAAAATTTCAGCTTCCTAAACTTATTAGATTGGTCTACACACTGGATTGCGTTTTCCCATGCTAACTTATGGGAGATATTCCGGGGTCTCTGGATTCGAACACAAGACACTGTAAGCAAAAGTAAAAATAATTCCTAATAGATATTGCGGCCATCTAGTAACACTAAAAATTTCATTATTCTAGCTTACCGGCAAGTGCCCATAATTAATTTACAAAAATGGCGCAATGCTTTTCTTATGGGAAAAAACGCAATTTTCGGAATTTCTGGAGTCGAACTCATGTCACTTAGGTAAGAAGTCTCATTTTATCTGAACGTTTTTCTATCATATCTACAACACCTAAAACTTTCAGCTCTCTAGCTCTTGTAGTTTGGGCTGGACATTAGTATCCTCCTATATGTTATATATCATTATATATCGACGACTCTTACAGAGGAGGATATATATATTCATATATACTAGTAGAAGGTGCTTGCATACTGCAAGCATTTCATCTCACCTTGAAAAAACATTAATTTTTCAGACAGATATTTCATTATTAAAAATATTCTATTAATTCTAAAGATTTCACCTCCGCAGCGATTTTCGTTTTTCCCACATGTAAAAATAATAGTTTGAAACAATCCCCAAATGTTGCAATTTTAAACATTTTACACTTTCTACATTATGGGGTACTAATGCTACACATTTCAGCCAAATTTTACAGTTGTAGCACTTCTAGAAGTAAAATAATATTTTTCTAATTGTTTAAAATTTAAACATTTTCAACGGTTGCCGCAATATATATATGGAGAGATTGAAAGGTTTATTTGTGCAAATGCACTGTCCTGTAAATAATTTGAAAATTGCAGCTTCCTAGCTCATCCCGTAGTACCTAAAAAATTATCTTTAGAATTAATAGAATATTTGTAATGATGAAATATCTGTCTGAAAAATTAATGTTTTTTCAAGGTGAGATGAAATGCTTGCAGTATGCAAGCACCTTCTACTAGTATATATGAATATATATATCCTCCTCTGTAAGAGTCGTCGATATATAATGATAATGTTTTTAAAAGGAGTTGAACGGGAAGTAAGATATTTGTGCAGCCTGCGAGGTGTTCCTCTCCACCTAGAGAGGTTTAACACAAGATATCACACTCTCAACCATACTTGAGGTATAGTAAAAAGTTTTGATTGTGGTAAAACTTTTAAATTTTTAAACAAGATTTTTATTTAAAATCATTTTATCCGAATTACAAAATAATAAAACCCGAAAACTACCCGAGGAACTTTTCATTTTAAACTTCGAAAAATCTGTAACTTATTTATACCCGATTTTAACCCGAATGAAAAGGAAAATAATAATGACATTTTTTAACCTTGGTAAGGTAGACTAGGTTTTGGCACCTTATTCAGGTACACTGGGGTACTGAGTACCCCATAAAGAAAATATGTATTTAGCAATTAGCTGTTAGCAAACAAATGTTTATTTTTAAATTTATAAACAAAAAAGTGAAAAGAAACCGTTTTTGAAATTATTTAAAACATTTGTTGCAAATTATATCAGAATTATTCCGGCAAGTAAACTCCTGACAGCTCTCGCGGCGTGATGTAGTTTTGCAGTCCTTGCTGCGGTCGCATAGCTGGCATCTTCCACTCCTTGACTCCAAATTGATTGCAGTACTCGGTGAAGCCTTTGGCAGTCGAAGTTGTGAAGCTATGGACTTACGGAGGGAAGTTCTCAAGTTGTAATTTGCAGGCGTTCTTGGAGCTGGGGCCTGATCATAGCTTCTCCCAAGTTCATCAAGAAAGAATGCCTGGTCAGCTTAGATTTGCCTCTCATGCCATTATTGTGTGACAAAATAACAAATGCATTGATAGCTGCAGCATTTAATAACCCATAAAAGATAGCAAGAGGTCATCTTCCAGTTTATGCACTCCGAGAGGTAAACGGCTTAATCGGCATCGGTGGCAAAAGTTTTAAGATTGATGCAATGTATAAAAACGTGTCTCAATGTTGCATTTTGTACTAATCTGATCGGTGGAGTTATAGTTTGCGTCGGATTTGGAAATTACGGTGAATAATAAAGTTCACTGAAACAAGTTCGAAAAAACATACGATTCCGGTGCACTGTGGTATTCAGTGCCCCGAAGACGCTACAGAAAGCACAAAAACGGGTGATGACAAACAAAAAAATTATCAACATCATTTTTAAGTGACCCTAAAAGAACTCTAAAAGTGACAAGTTAATATGTATAACCATCTCTCACACGCAAAATATAAATCCGTGGGGTATTCAGTGCCCCAGTCTACCCTTCCCGGGTTAAACCCGAAAAATCCATACCCTAAATATAAATGATTACCGAGTGCATGTTATTCATTTTATATTAGTACGTTGGATTTTCATATACAGTGGAGTGTAAAAAACAACTAGCAGCATGATGTGGTCCGCGAAATATTTAATGGTTGAAAAGGGGTCCGCACACTCGAAAAGTTCGGGAACCATTGTCCTGGAGCGTTTCCATGACTCCCATTAAAAATGGACTGATGGTAAATAAAAGGGTTTGTTGTAAAATATTTTGTAATGTTTAACACACTAAATTTTCAATATTTATTAATTAAAAACAAATTATGAATATTTGTTGTATTCGATTTTCTCCCTTACTCGGGCAACAATTTATAAAATCCCGAGATTCATGTCGTATGGGGGCCCTGTCGAATGTTTTTGGAAGCGGCTCCTAAAGTCCGGGTCTCTTTGAATAGTTTTGTTAAGTCTATCCATTAGACGTCTTCATTGAGGCACAGCCAAAGAAATTCCTGCGAGTTATCCCTTTTGATCGATCACGCTGTCAAGGACAAAACCTCGGGTATTCTTGAGGGACGCGAGGATTGTTGGCTGCGTCAAGGTGAATGTAGGCCGAAATCTGAAGTGTGAGTTTTTCGTCTTTTTGGAGGCCAAATCTGGGATTTTCGCCTTTTTCTCAAAACTGCCTACATTTTGCTCAAAAATTTACTTGACCTTGAAACTGAAAGCGAAAGTTAGACGTCATTGCGGCGGGATTTTAAATCGCTCCTCGGGTTCCCTGCTTTTATTCCTGCCTTTATATTGTATATTTTAGTATTAAATAACGAATAGATCGTACTTGTGTAATATACTTCGGTGGGTGGCCAATTAAAGCAAACAGAATCTGTATTTAATTATAGGTACATTTATTTATTTATTGCAATTTACACATCGTTCTTAATTATTATTCGATCCTGTTTTAGTATTTTACGTAACATTCCCTTAGTATAACTCTAGAAGGATTATCGTGAGATCTTTAAAAAAATAAAAAAGCACTGGATTTATTTAAGTTTTTATTTATTCAAAATTATATGTCCAGGATTAAATATCTCCTACATATCTGTGGCACTCGTACTTTCGAGAGTCATTACATTGTAAGAAGGGAACAGTGACAATCTTCGCGGATCTTCACCCGAACCGATTCTTATAAACGTTCATCGTTCTTCATCGCAGAAGTGCTCGACTCGCGCCCTTATATCTTGGTATATCGCAGCGTCGAAGCGAGCCGGATTGGTTACAGCGCCGTGGCGACGTTGTAGCGAGGGGCTTCTTTTCTTAATGGTGAATTCAACCACACGCCCTCAGTTTATCCAGCTGTAGCTCCAAATCGCTCTGAAATAAAAATGCAACTTTAAATAAGTTTTCACTTTTATGATTTTTACAAGCAAATCGATCGAAATACTCCTTGTCCTTTATTAATAATGGATAATATTCTCAATCCATTCTTTTTATTGATAATTTTTTAATTGTAAAAAATAGGTAAAAATCATTTCATCTTGGAAGTTTATAAGGGTCGTAATGAAACCCTGTAATCACGAACGTATGCACTAGGACGTGATCACAGTATTAACATAAATCTTTCACAATTTTATAAAACAAGGATAAATAAAATAAATATTACTGAAGTAACGGTTTATGTACAGGGCGTGTGGCCGGGTGTAGTCGCGCTGCTCCACATTCCTCAAGTCTATTCCAGGTTTTGCCACCACCCTGGAAACGTTTATGCCTACAATACACATCCTGTGGTCCACGCAGATTCAAGGTTAAGAATATGACACTATTTTGTTCAACTTGACGAAAATCAAGTTCCTCAAATAAAGGTGACATTAAAGGAGTTCCAGAACAAGCGCATATGTTATGGCTAGTGGAGCAGAGGCGAACCGTGAAATTTTGGCGTCCCGGGCGAGATAGCACTCCAGCGCCCTCATCTGTAAATGTTTGTTGAGATATTTTCAAATTACTTGTTAAATTATTCCTCTCTCTGTAAAAATTATTGATAATAAAAAAGTATGCTATCAAGATTCCAGCCAATATAAATTAGCATCGGATATTTATTTACTTGCAAGTAATGGATAGATGATCGGAATAGCGCCCGTGCCTTGGGCTGTTCCTGTACTGGAGATAAGACAAGACGAGCTCGATAATTCTCTGGTGAACGATCTATAACCTATACAATTGTTTTCCGAAAGGTACTTTTTCGAAGCAAGTTTAAGCTAAAAATTTCTAATCCGAACCCTACAGTTATTATCTCTGTTTAAATTTTTAAGAATTGTCAATCTTTCATAAAAGTACGATAAGCAAGTTCGTGGAAAACGGCTGTAATGGGAAGATACAAACACGTCTGCTTCTTTCGCATTCCAATATTATTCATGTTACTGTTGAAAAGTGTTTCCTTACTTTCGGCCCACCTGTATATACTCACGACTTGTTGGTTGCCGCCCCTTTCCTCCAGTGCAACTGCCCCACTTGCTCCTTCTTTGCTATACTGGGTCTCAACATTTATCATTATGCTCAGTTGTTTAAGTGTATCCATCTGGCGGTCATTGTAGTCAAGAAGAAATTGACTGCCATTGGGAAATTGGCATGGATTAGCAGAGCACAAGCAAACAACTTATTTTTGGTTAGCCGCAGGTTAAGCATGCTTGAAATCGTATGTGGAATCCAGATGAGGTGGTCACCAACTTGAGTTAGAATGAGATGAACACCAGACATCTTAACTCATGAAATGGATTTTGATTCTAAGCAAACTGCAATGTAATTATTCAGGAATTTGAAATGAATATTGCTATAGAACCACCTAAGAAAAGTTCTCAATCTTTGTATATCCACAGACTGCAAATAAGAACTAAATGTCACCACAGACCAGCATAAATCATTTCTGATGATCAATTAGGAGACTCTCATTACCATATAAAGGTTGGGAAAAGCCAGATACATAACAGCTGTCATCAGTGATAATTCACAGATAATTGATTCTAAAAATTATAATTGAATAGCAGCTATGAAAAAGATAATAGAACTAGGCTCACTTTTTCCTATAGGTACAGGCACATGTTGCAGAATGTGCCAGCACTCGTGCTTAAAGAAAATCATTACACATCCAACCATCCAAATTTATTATTGTGCCTAGAAAAATTTGGGTGTTTAGGTGTTCCGTGAATGAGCGGAATTGAGGTAATGAGGCTCGCATATCCCCTCTAGAATGTCTCCAAAAGATCCCTGGGACTTTTATGATTTACAGAAAACAAGGACCATGCCCGGCAGATACTGTGCAAACACATTTTGGGGGACATAACAACACTTATGCTTTTGCTGTGCCACCACAAGGTTTGGGCCATATGCCAAGTATGTACGCTACCTATGACAAACCAGAACCGTAACAGGATAGTTAACCCTACATTGGAGAAATGTAAGGTTCACTTGAGTGTATCGTACTGCAACACAGTAATCTACTGATGTGCATGACCAATGAAAAGAGTTGCCACCTCACCGGGTTGGAGCAAGTCATCTCCGGGCTACAATTTAAATCATATCTCTAGATCAGTAAGACTAGGAAAATTTATTTAAAATTCGCATTAAAAAACTATATCCGAGACATCTTGAACACCTATCACTACTTGGGACTTGTGAGGACATGCAAATCAGCATTTCATCTTTTATAATGACCTTTAGAAAGTGTGTCCTCCTTGTGTCTTTTGCAAGAGTAGGACAATGTTGGCTTCCTTCGTCTTTGTTGTTCATCCAAAATCATTCCTTAACACATCAACTTTTCCATGAATATACCATAATATATCATTAAGTCCTAGCATGATATGTCAACCCACAGATGGATAAACAAAATAGTCAATGTTCACTGATCGATTCACTATTTAAGAAATGTTTAGAAATTCAAATCATAGTTCTTAACAACTAAGATATAAATCTTTATTGCAATGGGTTTATTCTACTTGTATTTTGAAGACATGCACACAACACTCCATAATGTTAAACAGTGTGCCTCCCTTGCCTTTTTCATCTCGTTACAACATACTTCACAATTATGTGTTTCAAATTAACATACTTTTTTTTGAGTCCTCAGCATAAATACTATACAAATATTTCAAAATAACATACTTCAACATAACGTTCTTTTCAATACTACGTATGAACTTCAGAGGACCTGAGAAAATATATATGTGGTTTTAATGTATGCTTTCATCTGTAAATGACTCATGTATAACCAATTCTTGCTCATTCGAGTCATTTTACACCAATTTTGAATGCATCTTTTGCTTTAATATGAAAAGATCTGTGGAACTCCGCCTAAATCCAAAAAGAAGGGAATTTCTGAACTGAAAAATTTAGAACAGAGGGTCGGTTATTCCTCTCATATTTTCATTAATGTATTGAAATAAAATCTTAAGCTCTAGGATTGCAGATTATGATGTTCTCTAAGAGATATGGAAAACTTCAACTTAATTCTCCACTTACATTTGAGGAGTTTTCAAATCTTGATAATAATATGGAAACCGCACCTTTATTAATGAATGCTGCCGTTCTAGGGAGCATCACTGAACCAGGTGAGGAAATAAGTAGTGACTATGAAGACTAGAGGTTGAGTCAAGTGCAACATCGTTAACAGCATCAGAGTGTTTGGAGAAATTAAAGGTATTTATTATGAAATCTGATGATGTAAAAGAGACTTTGTTTAATCATTTTACAATGTAGGAAAACGTTGAGTGTCACAAAAAGATGAAACAAAAGAAAATTTCAGATTATTTTATGAAGTAATAAAGAAGTGTTGAAGTTCAGTATATCATACTTTCAGTATCAAGTATAAAAATTCATGCTCCGTAGAGATACGTTGTATCAAGATTTACTGTATAATGTTTGCTCCATTCTAGGTAGTAACATTTAGAATGCAGCAGGGAAATCACTCCCTAATACATCAACTCCTCCATGAACATGCATAACTAAATCAAGTCCGAGTACAACAGCTCATCCCATAAATAAATAAAATATTCAATGTTTCACTGATGAATCCACAATTTGAAAAATTTTCTTTACAAATTTAAATCATATACTTACTACTAATAGTTTACTAAAACTAACTTATATTTAATAAAGAATGATTTTTAAGTAATATTTTTCTTGGAAAAATAATTTTATATTACACAAAACTATCAATAAATAATTAGTTTATTTTCAAAATTAACTTCAAATAACAGTTTTTCAGTCAAAAGTTTTTTTCATGCATTAATCACTTCTCAAATACTCCAGACATGAAGGCTACCTTAGGTAGTTGGCAATCAACTATTTAAATAATAAAAAACCTCCTTATAACAATAAGAAAGGAATTACCCTCTTGCTGGCCAATTTAGGGAAATTAACTCCATCCCAGGGAACCTTTGTTCACACATGTGCATTCCCTTATAAAACACCTACAATATGAGCCAAGGGTGTGGAGTCAATTCCTCTAAACCCAGAGTGTGTGAGATTATGTGAGTGTTCAGTCCCTGGCATGGAGTAATTTCCCCTAAACCTGACTACAAGTGAATAATTCATTTTTTTTAAAGTAACAAGGTTTTTAAATTATTTTTATTTAACCAAAAGGCTCTGATTGCCTTACTTTACCTATTTAGCTTAATTGAAATGAGAATTATTGAGCTTGCATTATGATTTCCTCAAAATATCTGAGAAAACAATGCAAATTTATACAAAAAGTCTGCAATCTATGAATCAATCAGCCAAATCAAGACAATTAAAAACTGTCAACATCTGAAATTTAATGGCAATTTTTGTACCAACAGCAAAGTACGATTTACCATAATCTAAAAAGAATAAATACTGCTATCCTAAGTCAGTTTTTATTTTTGAGAAAAATTTCAATGATCAAGTCACAATTTTCTAAAACTTGATCTATTGTTGGTTATGACAGCCTATTACATCATTCACTAAGTCAATAAATGTTAGACTTGCAATGCTAATTAAAAAGTGTGTAAATTAGGACCCATCTAAGAGTCAGGAAATGTATTCAGTCAAATTTAAGGTTACTAAATATAAAACATGCCTGTTTCATCTATTATATTAAAAACACTATATCTGTGTGTGAAGCCTTATATAGGGTTAAATGGAAGAATAAGAAAAATGCTTATAACTCAAAAACTATCCATTTCTTTCTACTAAACTTTCAGGTATTACTTGACAATACGACCTTTAACTTTTAAAATGCTCACCATCTACATTGAATTCATGGGTTCGATTCCAAGAGCCTATTTTTTCTACATTTGAATAACATGGGAAGAGATGAAACATTGCAAGCAAGCCTTTCTAAAATTGAACATTAAAATTAATTATAATTGAGATACAAACTCGGGACATTGACGTAAATGATGCCAGAAGAATAAACTTGCTTTTTATATCAAAGAGAATATGATTCCATGCTTAATTTTAGTTTGGTGGCCGAATTAGCATCCATGATTCAGATTTTTTTCGGTATGAAATCTTGGACAGTTGAAAAGGGATAGGGAGGGGGCATATAGATTAGAACCTTTGTTGTGAAACCCAACACATGTTGTGTGGGGTTGCATATATGCACTGCCTGGTCGGCAATTCTTAGATGTGCAATAAAATTTTTTTCATGAACATGCAAACTCAGACACCAGGAATTTTTACCCATTTATATTCTTTGACACATCTGGTGTTTTTACCGATTTTGCTTCTTTGGCACATCTTGTTTATCAGGGCTAATAGATATTTCCCACTACCCCTTGCAGAAACATTATTTTTGAGATGCGCTTTTTCCATTGAGGGGTTAGTTTTCCCATGAATTGAGTTGTATGAGCATCGAAGGTTAGCATTGGGAAATTTCGGTGTAACTATTCCATTTATTTTTCTGAAAATCTTCATAAATTTTACTTCTTCTAATAGTGAATATTGTGAAATTGGCTTCTACAAGTAAATAGCCAAAGATTTCAGATGAAGATATTCTCGAAATTTTAGAAGAAAGTGATAATAATAAATTATTTTATGCATTTAAATACATTACTGTAAGTTGATTGAATTATTTGCAAGGTAGATAGACTGTCTGCATGTAAGCAAATGCATTATAATTAGGACTTTTGTTTTTAACTAATTCCAGTTTTATTGTTATTTCATATCTTTTGTTATATAGAATTGTTTTCTCTATTTTTCCTCAATATCAAATAGCATATGGACTACTGCTTTGTAATTGATTCATCTGAAAACATTAAGAAAAACTTTGGTTTCAAAAAGTATTAAAATTGTAATTGTTTAACAAATTGTGAATTGACGAATTTTTAATACGTTATTGTAAATTGATTAAATTCTTTGGGGGAAACCTAGAATGTCTATATATAAACGTATAATTATAATTAGTAAAAGTACAAAATTTAAGGTAAATCCAACTTTTACTGCGGCATCACTCCTTTGATTGTTAAATATTGCTTATTGTAAAAACAAATTCATTAGTGTTTTTTATTTATTCTACTTGAAAATTTATGAGAAGTTTTGATTAAAAATATTTTGACATTTATTTTTAATTGTTAATAACAATTTGTTAATAATACACCTTTATTAACAAAGTATTTGTTAAAAAAATTAGTTACTTTACGAATCTTTAATACATTATTGCAAATATGAACAAATTTCTTTATATATGAAAAAAGAGATATATAGTAAGAGGTAATATAAAAAAAGATACATTTCATTCCCGACTCCCCAACTGGAGTGCACTTCTGGTCTCTTGCTACTCCCTGTCAAGAGGTTAAATATTACCTTCAGTTTGATGCTTTGTCAGTCATTTTTGCCGATCATGTTTTAAAGAGAATGTGCTGCTATGTTTAAATCAATGAATTTCTCATGATTCTCTTTTTACTGTTATGAATTGTTTCCAAGTTTCTCATTGAATTGTAATGGGCATTTACTAAACAATGATATCCTTAAAGCAGGAATCTTTGGCCATGCTGTGGCTTGCCTTTATGTTATCAAATTAAAAAAAATGGAATTACCTCATGCTCACTTTTTAGTTATCCTTGCTGATGCTGAGGATTATAGCACATAAATTTTGCACACCATGTGATCAAATGTCAATGTGCTTTTTTTTTTAATGTTACATACAGGTAGAATAATACAATGATGATAATAACGTGCAATTTTTGCACACTACGGGCAGTTTGTGAACTTTAAAAAAATAAAACAGTATAATTCCAAAGTTTTACTTTATAGGTACAAATGCATAATATCTAAAAATAGTAAACATTTATAATCTTAGCATACAAAAGTAAAATTACTCGAATATACGATAGATTTAAAATAGAAAAATCAAATAGAATTTTCAAAAGTTTTCAAGAAATTGCTGTTAACAAATAATTAAAACAATCAACAAATGCATTCACAGCATGTGAAATGGTAAAGAAATAAGAGAGCTAAGTACATAAAGGACAATTTCAATAAATGCAGTGTAAATGCAAATATCTACTCAACAATGGCAGTGAGGTAATTTTCCTGCTGTATTTTGAAGTTTTTTTGCACAGAATAACATTACTGAAATGCTATTTACATTATATATTGATGTAAATCAGTTTAAGAGTATGCGTGAAGACTTGAGTTTTATGTTACCACCATCCCTTAAATATTGTTTACAAAATAGGTATTTTCATAAAATTTTATCCAGAAAGGCATTATTTACAAAATAAATATTTCTGAACAAAAATTACAACTGTATTCTTTTTTTAACTCTATACTTTAGAAAAATACATTGGAAGACATTTTTTATAATTTATGTTATAAACACAAGCTCAAATTAAAAACCAATCAAATTGGTTTTACTAACAATTAATTAGCTTTTCATACTCAATTTAAGTCTGCTGAAAAGTTATTCAACAGCAAATAAATACATTTTTATCTAAATAAACAGGAAATTATTTGTATACGAGATACCAATTGTGTAAGATTACACAAAAATCAAGACTAAATTTAAAGCAGATTATGCCATAAAATAACTCCAAAATATTTATGGCATCATCTAAACTGATGCAACATCACACAGACAAACCTCAAACTGCTGCCACACATATGATAAACTAATTCAATGTCATAATCATGCCCAATGTCCACTTATCTTTTGCTATAAAGTCTCCAGTTCCTTCCAATTATCACTCAATCTCTACACACAACGCTGCAAATATTTTATACAAATATTGTTTGGTTGCTGTCAAAACATACTTAAATCCATTCACTTACACTATAACAACAATCCAATCATCACCATTCCAATTTCTGAGGATAAATTCCTGTAAGACAAGCTGTGCAATGGCCAGCAGTAGGAGAATCTTTACCTACCATTCCATGGCATACAGCGGCTTCTAATCCTTCAACTGACAAATATTCAAGACTGTCTGCCCCTGAATGAATTGTCAGAAACAAATTAATTATGAGGAGTTACTTAAAGCCATACATCAAATATCAGAAACAAATTAATTATTATGAGTTACTTAAAGCCATACATTAAATACTTCATTTCATAATTTCATTTATAATTTATATTTACATGAAGTTCAACTTACCTACATGTTGAGCTAGCTGTTTAGGGCGGAGCTTGTTAGCAATAAGCTCCTCCCTTGTTGGAATGTTGATTCCCATATAACATGGATACAGCAATGGCGGAGATGCCACTCTAACATGGACCTATACAGAGTTAAAATTCCATATATATAAATAGACTGTAAAAAATGACAGAAAAATAAATAGACAAACTTAATGTGCCATACCTCCTTAGCACCAGCATCACGAAGAAGCTTAATAATTGGTCCTATAGTGTTTCCTCTGACAATGGAATCATCAATCAGTATGATTCGCTTTCCGTTAACATTCCCTGAGATAGCTCCAAATTTCTTGGCAACCCCTAGCTGCCGCAATCTAGTGCTTGGTTGAATGAATGTTCTCCCAACATACCTATTTTTGCATAGCACCTCAGCAAAGGGAATTTTACTCTGAAATGAATGTACAGTATAAGCAAATATTAAAGCAAAAAGTTTTGCTAAAATTCAACACACCACCAATGTTCCCTCTAAACTGTGCGTACACATGGTCTGCAAGGTCAGTGCACATGGGCAACATTTGTGCGCAGAAATATTTGGAGAATTATAGATAGTTTATTGTGAAATAAAAAAGTGCATGCAACTGTGTAACACTGCAGACTAGTCGTAAAATCTCAGTATAGGCCCAAAAAAAAATTTAATATATCCAGATGCATTTATTTACCTTTTTTGACCATTGAGTAAAAAATGGCGCCACAGAAAAAGGGTGCACAATTATCTGAAATTTCCAAAACAGTTGCACATGGCAAATTTCTTCTGCACACACATCATGAAAAATTAGAGGGAACATTGCTCACCACCACAAACTATTGGGCATTCTGATGGGCCATTTACATTTATGCTAAAAGTTGCAAAATTTAAAATGTATAAAAAACATTTGTTGAAATATTCATGCCGCGACATGGAAAAACGATAAAATAATATTAATTCCTATGTGAATAATATTTTGAATTTTGTTTGTGAGTATATATAAATATTTAAATAAAAATATCATATAACTATGTATATGGGCCGGTTCAGATAAAAACCCCCAGGCCGATATTTTCTCTCAATCTGCCCTTGCTCACCACCTAACAAAAATCATTCTAACAATAGCATTATTTGAACAAAAATTTAGAAAAAAATTATCTCACCTGCTGAGAGAAACCATGAGCTGCAGCAGTGCCAGACTCGGGTACAGAGCTAACTAGATCAGCCTCCACATAAGCTTCCTTTGCTAGAACTCGACCACACTGCATACGGACAGAATATACCATTTGCCCTAAAGTAAATAATGAAAATTAATGTAAAAATTACTTTGAAACTAATTGACAATATTAAAATAAAATAACTAATTTTGTTTCCGGCTTACTACTACCTGATAATGTCATGCATATTAATGAATTGTCTTCTACAGTGGCGGATTTGGACATTTGCCTCCCCAACGACATTTAGTTTGGCTGCTCCCTATTAATTTATTTTTCACCAGCTCATAAACAGCACATTACGGCCTTTTACAATGAGTGCCAGAACTACCCCTCTAGAAAATTCATGAAAATGGCTTAGGTTTTATATAAGAATCCTATGACCGCTGTTACCCCACACCCAAGGGTTAAAGTAGTCTGGGGTTTAAGGGGGCGGCAGCCCCCTTTATAATAGAAAGAAAAGTCCAAATTAAAGTAGTTGGGGATTGGATTCGATTTATTTCCTTCCCCTGTGTTGTGTTAAGTGGCTGGGATTGGATTCATTCCATTTTCCTTCCCTGGGTTGGGTTAAGTGGTTGGAGGTTGGGTTAAGTGGTTGGGGGTTGGATTTGTTCCATTCTCCTCCTCTGGGTTGGGTTAAGTAATTGGGGGTTGCGATAGTTCATTTTTTGCAACACAGGTGGTGCTGCGGTCATGGGTGCCTTATGTCAAACCTCTTCCATGAAAATTATATTTCCAATAACAAAATTTTGTTAACATTAATGTTACATTAAATTTAGATTTAAAAAAAGGAAGCAAGTTTATAAAAATTTAATCGAAAAGTATAAATTTCATAATTTGCTCACACCAAAACCAAAACAAAAAACCACGCTACCCCAAGTCATGGATGGCCTTTTGATGAAATTCAAGAAATGCATATAATAACAATATAAAAAAATCTGATATGGCCACCACATGACTTTCTCTATATCTGTAATATTTCTAAAAATTCCAAATAGATTAGATCATAATAAATATTTTAAGGAACTGGGAGAAAATTTTAGACTTTACAAAGAACAGAAATAAACTCAAACCATAGCCTTCTGATATTGGATATAGCCACAAAGCTCCAACAATTAAGAAAAGAAAAAGGAGCGTTACTAAGATGTAACTAAGCGTCAATTGTTAACAATAGTCGTCGGTAGGTGGCATTGTGGTGGCAGCTAAAAATATAATATATCTCTTAAACAATGCAGTATTTGGAAAAATGTTTCAAACAAAGGTTTTAGAAAATCTAATTTCCTACAACGTTTATTCCAATATATTTTTACATTCATCAAATATTAAAGCAAATATTTCAAAATAACGGAAAAGTGACAAGAATCACCCACTTCGTCGATCGATTTTTACCAAAAACTAATCAGTTCTTGTGACTTTTATAAAAATGTTAAATACAAAATTTCACGTTGACTTGATTAATAGTTTTTGAGTTAGAGCACCCACAAAAAGGCTATCACGTACACACACACAGACATCATCGAGAAAATGGTCAAAACATGTTCAGGGGACCTCAAAACGTCTATTTCCATTGAAATCTCGAAGTCGATTTTTTTCATGAATACAATACTTTCCCCTACATGGAGAAAGTAAAAACGAAGAGTTAAAGACAGAAAGGAGATGTAATTAAATCATGCAGACATTACATCTCACCGAGAATAACACAGACGAAAAAGTTTCTACAAGACATAAAACTTTATCGTTTGACCATATCATAGATACGGAATTTCATTTACATGCCATATGACACAACATCGCATTCTTCGCTGTTTGTTAGCGGCAACAATCAGCAACACTTTCAGACATTGTTGTATGTTATCAGTTTACATGTGTAATCAATTTAGGCCCAAGAATATATCTCAACAGTTGGCTGACTCTTCATAATTATTCTGAATACAACTTGTGGCAATGTTTTGACAATAATGCAATACTTTGTATTCAAGTGTTGGGTCAATTGTGGCATTCATACATTTTACAAAGTTGCATTGGCTAGAGATTATATATTTCACATACATTGCATTGTGTCTTTGTATTTATTATTTACTCTGTGTTCATGTAGAGTTGTCTGATTATGAGAGTGGACCACGCCCTCTACAAGTCACTGATATATCCCATTTAATTCATGTTGCTGTTGATAAAGCCATTAACTGTCAAGCTATGACTCCACCTAAGAAATTTGTTGTTAGGAGCTGTTTTTAAACATTCGCCTGGCAGTACAGTAAATTTTTAGTCGCATGTAGCAGTTTAGACATTTCTGGAGTAAAACCATCAGCAGTTGTACCTGTTAGTTGGGCTAGTTTTTATGAAAGTTTAAAAATAACTATCAAAATGTGGGATGGCATAAATCAATTTTGTCAGATTCAGACACATCCAATGGTAAAAATGTCTCTGACCTCTGAGAAACTGTTGAGTCATTTGATCAAAATGAACTTTAAACTCTGCTCTTATACTAGATTGATGCCAATCATCAATTTTCAGAAGCAGTTTGAAACTAGTGCACCATTCATACATTGAATCGACCATATTGTCAACATATGCTTCAAGGAACAAATGGAACATTTCTGGAAACCACTAGAAATGGGCGTTTGTGCTGCTGTTATGAAAACACTTTGGGACACTACAATAGTTATTGAAGCATTTAAAGAGTTTTCTTAAGTTGTTTCTTCAAAATGGATTGTTACGATGAACAGAAATGTTAACACATCAATCAAAGAAATATGGAAGAAGGAAGTATGGAAGTATTAGATCTGTTTTACAAATCTATGTTTGCCAAAAATGTTGACGATTATGATCAGCTATTAACCCTTTGTGAAGCAGATGACCAACTCAAATCCGAACTTGCAGCCTATGTACAAGAGCCCTCACGAGAAAGCCAAGACTTGAATATTTTTACTTCCTCCATATGTATAAGAGAAAGTATTGTTTTCATGAAAAAATCGATTTCAAGATATCAACAGAAATATATGTTTTGAGATCCCCTGAACAGATTTTCACCATTTTCTCAATGTCTGTGTGTGTGTATGTGATAGAAATTTTGTGAGTGCTCTAACTCAAAAACTATTAAACAGGTCAAAGTAAAATTTTATATTTGACATTTTTGTTCAAGGAACAAGAGTTGATTAGTTTTTGGTTAAAATCAGTCAACCGGAAATGGGTGTTTACTCTTGTCACTTATTCGTTTTTACTTTCTCCATATGTAGTACAGGGGTAAGTATTATTTTCATGAAAAAATCGATTATGAGATTTCATTGTAAATACACGTTTTGAGGTTCCCTGAACACGTTTTGACCATTTTCTAAATGATGTGTGTGTGTGTGATAGTAATTTTGTGGGTACTCTCACTCAAAAACTATTAATAAAATCATCATGAAATTTTATATTTAACACTTTTATTAAATAGCAAGAGTTGATTAGTTTTTGATAAAACTCTTGTCAGTCAAACAAAAGTGGGTGTTCACTTTTGTCACATCCATTTTTTTTAATATTTGCTCTAATATTTGATTAATGTAAAAAAGTTAAGAATAAATGTTTTAGGAAATTTAATTGTTTTGCATTGTTTAAGAGATATTTTAAAACTATATTTTTTAGCACCCACCAACATACCACCTACTGACGAAAATTGTAAACATTTGACACTTACCATAAATACAAGCGTATAATGCGCACTTTTTTTAAAAATATTTGAGTTAAAAATTAGGATGCGTGTTATACGAGGGTATATAATCTTCCTATTTTCATTTGACCCCATATTTCCACAATTTCGGCACAGCAATTACTGCCCAGGTATCCTCATATTTTTATTGGTGATTTTTACGAAAAGTAAGATAGATAATAGTAAAAATTTATTAACCAATTCTATAAACATAAATTAATTAGATATGAAAGGAATGAATCCAGTATTTATTCATTTTAAAAGCCAAGAAATTCTTTGTCACTGCACCATTCTTCTTCGATGTTGTTATCGGAATCGTCATCTTACGCATGACGTCACCTTACACCGGCGCCCGGCCTGGTGGTGAGGTACTGGTACTACTTACAATTAGAAACAATGGCAGCTGATGCCTTTTGAGTACACTGGAAGTTGATAGTTGTAGAACTAAATAAAGTTATCGTTCCCTACCTTTCTCTCAGCATTCATATGTGATTTATTCTTGATTCTTAGAGTCTGTAGTTAATTATGGTTATTTGCTATCGTGTTTATGTGCTCCAGAGTGTTCTAATAAGGGTAAAACTGAAGGTTGGGCGAACCCGTCCACCTCAGGCGTGACAACAACGTATGTCAAAAACTTCGACAGGATTATCGTCATTCCTTCATTTTATTAGCTCTAATAATGTCATATGCCCTACTATGAAATTAATATAATTCGATTTATTGTGTATATCCTAATATCACCTTGTAAGTAAACATAGAGTATGTAATGATTGAGTTAGCTGACGTTCTTTTGGAACGTTATTCGAAAATTTCATTTCGCACTTTCATTATATTACCAATACATAATACCAATAATTCGATCATTGCTTAAGAACACGTTACACCATCTACTTTATTCTGGAACCTTAACGCTAAAAAAAATCTGTGCGCACTATACGCGGGTATATAGAAAAATCATAGATTACGAGGCTGAAAACCACTCTGCGTGTTATACGAGGGTGCGCATTATACGCGGGTACTTATGGTAGTTACATTTTAGTAGTGCTCCTTTTTATTTTCTTAATTGTTAGAGCTTTGTGGCTACATCCAGTATCAGAAGGCAACAGTTTGAGTTTATTTCTGTTCTTTGTAAAGTCTTTAAATTTTTCTTGCAGTTCCTTAAAATATTTATTATCTTTTAACCTACCTATTTGGAGTTTTTAGAAATAATACAGGTATGGAGAGAGTCATGTGGTGGCCACATCAGATTTGTAACTTTTGAACGGATGCTGTTGCTCCATACCCATCACTAAGCAAGACTGCCTTTACACTGTTATGTATGCCAACAGGTAGCAGCTGTGATGTGGAATGATCATTTACTCATTTGCATCATTTACAAACTCCAGATAGGAATGGGGCAACAGAGGATACTCTCCGCAAGCAGATAATGCTCTATGTAAATAATTTATTGAAGTAGAACCTGTTTTATACTCTATGGTGGGTAGAAGAATATAACATGTACTGATTAAAAATTTTATTACCATTAAACCTGTTTCAACCCGGATTCTTTGCTTTCATTAAAACCTGATTTCACCCGACTTGTTTAAAAATTTTAAAATTTGATAACTATCCCGATTGCAATTTTTTTTGCAATCCAAAAAATTAATTCATAACTTGTGTGGCAACCAACTGGATAATAAATGTGACAAAAATATACAGAAATCCCCATCTAATAATTACCTTGGAGAATATAACGAATCATTATCATATTGACAGATTGATAATGGCACCTGTTTGGAACAAATGCAAAGCTACAAAATGACCAGGTTTAGTTTTTCATTTTAATTGAAGCTTTCCTTACGTATGTCAGCTTTTCATTAAGCTAAGCACATGCCCGAAAGGATGACAAAAAATTTTTATGAAGGGATGGTCTAATTAAGGTACAAATTTTTCAGTATGAGTTGGAGGAAACAACTCAATGATTAAAAATGCAATGTTCTCACCTTCAAAAATGGAATCAGATCGTGCAAAGTAGACATATTCAAATATGCAGAATGCTGTTTTCTTACTGCCTTCTGGTCGATCTACAATGCACACTGTGCGTATTCCATGACGTGTCAACTCCACAATCTCTCCAGGTCCTACTTCTCTCACATAGCGAGCACCAATTGAAAGGAATCCACAGGATTCAGAAGAAATAACCCAGCCTTCATCCTCATCCTCACTGTGCAGAGTAGTACCATCATCTATGCCTGAACATTAAGAAATGACATGACTTGTAGTTAAAACTTTAATCAGTGTGCCATTTGCTCCTTTTAACTCTTTAATGGGAAAGTTTTCCATCAGGGAGCGAGTTTTTCCCAATTTCTATTATCACAAACATATATTTTAGGTATATAGCAGTGAGGGTTGGGAACCCCCGAGGGATCACAAAAGGTTTTCTGAGGTTCACAAAGATTTTGTTTTAGTGTTTAATTTTATGTATGGATGTATCTTATATATTAAAAACGCAAGATGTCTGTGTAGGAAGCTTCTGCTTCCAGTGACGTAACAAGAGGCAATTAGTATCAGTTTCAGCATTTATAAATACAGGGACTTTTCCATGTGATGCAAAAAGGTTTTAACCAATTAGGGACTGAATAAAATGGTTGAAAATGGCCGATTTTTTACCTTTTTGTGAAAATTACATTTGGAAAAAAACTTTAACTGGATCCTTTCTCAAATTTTCCTGTATTATGATCAAGGTCCACAGTAAATATTTAAAAACTTACTGTTAGTAGGCTTCTGGTTTGTTCATTACCGGAGATTCATGTGGTATTCTTTGAAGCAAGGGTTAATGCACAACCTTTTCTGCAAATGGAACACACAAAACTTGTCCTCTTCCTTATTCCTTTTCCCTTACATACCACACATTCTTTTTGCATTGCTATATTTTTCTTATTTATCTCCACTTGATCAGGATAATGGCACTCTCTACAATTATGCATAGTAGAAACATTTGTCCAGTGTCTTTGCGCTTTCTGCTACTGTAATCATCAATGAGGTCTCTGATTACATGCAAATAGAATTATTTAGAGGCAAAACTGGCTTATTAGTAGCTTGCTTATAGTAGATATAAGAATGTAATGTCATCCTAGCTAGTAAGTCAAAGATCAGTCTATGCCACCACTTTTTTTGAAGAAATATGCAAGCTGTAGTAGCTACATAGCTGGTCATTACTATTCAATCCTCCCATTAATTCGTTGTATGCCCTTACAATCTTGGGACAGCATAATTCCACCTTTGAAACATCCTTTTGCATTGTTTTTACACACTGCATTGGGTACATAGGTGAGTCATAGTTTACTGATAAAAAGAAGATACACTCACAGTCCCCTTTCTTTCTTTCTTTCCAGCCCTTTGTGCTTGCTACCGATTCTTTGGGCCAGTCTGTGCGGTTAGTGTTTGCAGTCCTTATGACTCTCAGACCATTCTTGGAGAGTTCAGTAAATAGATTTGGCGAAGTAAAAAACTCTATCGCAAATTATGGTAGAACCTGACCCAAAGAGAGGCTTTGCAAGAAACATCACAACATTTCCATCCAAACCAATATTATTATTTTTAATTGTACCCTTCTAAGTAGAAACATATCCCAATGTTCCATCTGCTTTTCCCCACCACTTGAATCCACTTGTGAAGAAATAAATCCAGAGATCCTCACCCTGTTCTCTTTTGGTCACCTTTGTCAAATATAAAAAGGTTCAACTTCAAAAAAACATAAAACAGAAACCGCTAATGGAAAAAACATGTAATTGCGCAGAATAGAACTTAAAACTATCTGTAAGCTGCTGGCAAAAAAAGATTAAACAAGCAAATACCATGCCATCACACTAGAGGGGAGAAGAGGATGATACCCTAGCACCAATATATCGGTGCTCCGTCCCTAATTGGTTCAAGTAAATACTCATAGTAAACAGAGTATATCTTGCATTCTCAAACAAAAAATAATACTTAATTGACTATATATTATTTTCAATGCATCTGACAGTCAGTCGTCATGAATAAATCATGTACATGCTCATGGCAGTCAACAAATGGACCTAATATTGATACCATTTTGTTTGTCTTTTCTAGATAAAGAACAGAGAGGCATTCTTTTTCTCTAAAATTTGTGCCCAGGTGTAATTTTTTCTTACATGATTTGCAAATAAAACAGTAACAGGAATTTCTCAAATTTTTATCTCAGAAACTATGTCATAATTATGCCCTCTTGTGGAATTTTCTGTGGTAAATGATGTCCTCTATCAGAATAAATTTTTTAATTGGTACCTTAAAGATCATATAAGAGCTAAGAATGGGAATATACGGTTTTTTTGTCTGTCAATCATACCATTGGAGGAAGCAAAGGATGCAGGTTCATGGAAGTGCTTCAGAGGCACAATCCGCCCAATGCAAAGTGGACGGTTGCCAAATGGATCTCTCACTCCATAGATACGGTCACCAGTCATTATCACAAGGGAATATGAGAGAGGAGCTAAGTCAACAAGATGCTGTATACGAGCTGGCCAGTCTGGCTGACCATCCTCTTCCTCTCCGTATGGAGGGTTAAGGCAAAGGGCTTGTGTGATCAGTTCACTGTCTGAATGAGTTGACAGACCAACACCACGACCCAAAACCTTTAAGATAAGCAGACAAAAGAAAAAATAAACTTCAGCAATTTAAAATTTTTACCTATAGAGTGAATAAAGTTTTAAAATGTACTTAGCAACATAATCCAGAATTTTATAAAATGTAAATCAGTGAAAAACTGGAGCCTTAGCTTTTTAGTTGAACACATTTATTAGCATCCTCTAATTCTCATCTAAGGACAGAAAAATTCTCATAGTCCAATAATAATACTCATCAATATACATTTATGCTAAAACATGATTCCCTTTCAAAGCTATCATCTGTTATTCAAAAGTACATACCATTTTTCTTAATGAACTGCAGTTGACTAGTTCTCCATTATGAGCCACTGCCAGTGCACCATGAGCAGTATGAACGACAAAGGGCTGGCAATTTACTTCTTCTGAGGCAGCACTTGTAGAGTAACGCGTATGCCCAATTCCAAGATTACCTGTATATTTTTTACAGTAATGTTCTGTTCAGAAATGAATTTAACAGAGAATCCTCCATATGAAAAATCAAATTAGATACAACAGAGATTTAGTTTATTTATGAACCTCAAAATAGTACAACCATGAAAACATAATAACAAGATCAAAAACAAATGAAAATATCTTAAGAAACTTGGGGATATATTTTCTTGAATTATTCAGGATTATAGACTGAGGAAATATTGTACATATTTAAACTCTAAAGAAGAATAAAATTTTAGTCCAAATGTAATTAATAGTGCAACAATCAATATACAGTCCACAGAAAAGACTTACTTCAACAATTCTAGTATATTACATTAGGTAAAATAAAACAAATATCAAAATGATTATATGATAGGATAAGTGTGATCCAAAATTTTCAAAGTTCAACTTTGAAAGGCTATAACATTTGCATTAATTGGGCTCCATTTCTATAATTTTTATGATAAAATCTGGATAAATTTAGTCAATGTAGAACTAATTTGAATGTAGTCACATAATCATGTACCACAAGTCCCTTAAAACAAAATACTCCACAACTCTTGTAGGCAATATCCCAAAAAATGGGTGTGTATGCACTATTTACATCTCCCCTTTTCAGCATTTATTTGCATAACATGAAAAATGCAAACTTTTTAGGCTCTTGACTTCAAAAATTTGAATCCAATACAGAATTAATTGAACTTGACCCAGAAAATGGTAAAATTTTCAAAATCAAGACTAGATTGCAGGCTTAATTGAATATGAGAGGCCTTGTTTGTCTTCCTTACCTACTTTATACATACAATAACAAATTTCAAAATGAAAAAGAATTACTAATCACTGATGTTTCCATTAACTCCATATTGATGAGAGGCTAGGAAAATGGGTAATCTGACAATTATCCCAGGTGTTTGTTAAGTAAAATGAGATTTTTACTTATGTGGCCCATTCAATACCAGCTTTTGTTTCATAGCTGGAGTAAAGCAACAGGCCAAAAATGCACTTACATCAAATCACCTTGACAGAAAATCATACATTTTTGGAAATTAGACAAATCATATTCATGTGTCATTTATTAAAAAAATCTTCTGTGAAATTAATCTTCATTTAAAATTTATATTTGGATTATGAAGTTTTTACCAACCTTTCAATTTCTTCATGGCTTCATCATTAAAAACATTATTTATCATTCCCATTCCTTTATGGATACGAAACTCTTTAGCATGAGGTTCTCCGGAACTAGTAACAATACCAGCACTCTCTTGGCCTCTAAAATATATAAAAAAAATTCAAAATAATGAACACTTAACCGGTAATAAAGATATTTTATCAGTAAATTTCTATTCTAATCAAAATCCAACAGAATCTTATCATGACACTTTATTCAGTTAAAAATAAAGTATCCATAAACCACAAAGATGCTCAATCATCAAGTAAATCACTTTTCTGTCATCTATATAAACAATATGAGATATTTGAAATTGATGCTTCTGAGATATGGTAGAGAATAATGAAGAGTGATATAAAATATTTAATGCAAAAAGAAAAAAATACAAAAATATTCCACTAGAATTACTTGAATGAATTTGAAAATTTTTGACTGCCACTACAAGCCACTCCTATACCTTTGTTTTTTATAAGGTCTTTGGAAAATAAAGTATTATTATAAGCATCAGGGCTGGCCAAGTGGAGGGTGCAGCAGATGCATGGCATTCGGGCTCCCCAAATTTTGAGTATAAATAATATATTTATATCTTTAATCAAATTTTTGCTTTTTTATTAAATTAATTATCATTATAGTTATTTTATAATTATAAGTATATGTTCTCTCTAAGCTGTAACATTGATGTGTACAAATGCAGGTTTTTTTACATAGGGGGGCCCCAAAAACTTGCTTGCATCTGGGCCCCTGAAAGTACTTGGCTGGCCCTGACAAGCATCTACCTCCAGCATGGAGTAAGGATTATGAAATAAAGTTTAACCTCCAAGAGGTTCTTAACCCTTAACTGGGCATGTCTAAAAATTTCACGTAACTGGGCATGCAGCACACTAAGTGTGCCATTGCATTATGTGGAAAACACGGCTGTAAATAATAATAATAATAATGATAAATTCGTTCTAATTTTTTGTTTATTCAGTATTTTGATGAATTTAATGATTAAAAATTCTCATTGTTAAAATTATCGTTTGTATTTTCTACATTATATACAAGGTAAATTTTCATGATATATTTAGGAAAATAGGACATAATAGCATTAAAAATTTATTGTCATAAAATATTAAAATAAGCGCCATTTTTGGCTAAACATTGTAACAATAGAAGAAATAATGCTAAAAAATAACGTTATTGAAATATTTAAACTTTTACAGACAATTGATAGTAGCTCAATAACTTTGGCTAAGATTAATGAAGGTGAAATACTCCTTTAGCCAAACAATTAGAGGGTTACAACACCCTCTAATTGTTTGGCTAAAGGAGTATTTCACCTTCATTTTACAGACAAATCGGGATGCGTATATAGCACAGTAGAAGCAACGCACACAGCTTTGTGTCTGTTTTACTCCTCAAGAACAATAGCTAAAAGGTTGCAAACAACTTGTTCGACTACTCAGGCAATGCTGATAGGTTACATAAAAGAACTACGTATATGAAGCAAAATTTACAAATTGCCAGCATTTCAAAATGCGTTGGTGCATGGGTTAAAGGATAGTAATTCAAAGTAAACCAAGACACAGCTGCGGACAAAATAAATCACATGCTGGACTTTTATAAAAAAAACCAGAAAAATGTGAAAGATATTGATACTAACCAAAAAAACTTATAATTACAAAATTAAACTGTTTAATGATAGAAGGTAATTAACACCAAATTAAGGATCTAGAGACTTACCTGTGCTGCAAAGCCACCAAACCAAGGCAAATTATTTGAGGCACATCAATTTGGGTGGGCCAATCACCAGTTGATATACAGCCAAACACTCCACATTCATGTGTAAGACCAGTGGGAGGATCAGGCACTATCAGTCGATCGTCATAGTTTTCTTTTGCTTCATTTTTTACTAAACAATCTGTATTATATTCTGTATAGCATGGTGATGCAACTGAAAGAGTAAGTTAAAATTTAATTTACTTTCATAGATTTATCAGTTTAGTTTCTTATATTAATAAAACTTAATATATGACTTGTAAAATTTACAAAGAAAATGATTTTTATGCTATCAAAAAGAATAGAATAAACATAATGCCAAATAAAATTTCAGTTATCTTAAATGCCATAATTATTAGATAATTTTTCCAAGAAAAAAGAAGACCAATGTTAATTACCCCATTTACCTGCATTATCATCACATTTCACTTCTCCTTTCTTAGATGAGCAACAAGATTCCTTAGACTCCATAAGTTTCTTCTTGATGAAGGCAAAAATTAATACTAGCAAAGTTGTGAAACAGCAGCTTCAAATGAAAAAACGGCAACCTGCGGAAAATAATTTGATTGAATTAGGCCATTATGATTAATATTTATTTTACACTTTTATTTAAAAACAATTTAACTGACTGGATTCCTTTCTCGTGAGAATGATTTAGCTCAGAAAAACAATTACAACAAAGCCAAGAAGAATAAAAAAAATAGTCATTTTATTTCCTTGTTTAAGCAATCACCTTGCATTATTATTTCTCATGACAAACGTAAATGCCTCTGTTACCATGACATAACATTCTTATTTTTCAATGAAATCGTTTTAAAATCACACCATAACGTGTTATAGGCCCCCTGAGCTAAATCAGAACAATGAATGCGGTTCGGCTACATTTTTTGGTATGGAGGATCTAATAAATAATTATATATTATTTCTTCAAATGTATATATACTGTATAAACTCTTTTATAACAGGCATCCATACTTTTTGCCAAAAAACCCGACTTTTTCGTATACTCTGTGTATAACTATATACGTAACTATAACGTATAACTAGATTTTGAGGGGTATAAGAACCAAATTTTAGAATTATATTATCATGTTAGGTATTAACTACAGTGCCATAAATAAATACAAACCTGTTTCGAGTAACGCAAGACTTAGCTTAAGAAAATCTGACTTGACAGAAAAATATCCAAAAATTAATTTTCCAGGTTACAAGGCAAAACGCTTCAGGCTTAAAGGTCAAATGTTGAATGCAGTTTAAACATGTCAATTTACTTTAAATTTATCAAACTAAGCGTAACACTTATTTACAGAATATTGAATGACTAGCGATATTACCTAACAGTATTTTACACGAAATGTTAAATTTCGTTGCATATCGCGGTCATCTTCCTCGCATAGTTATTTGGTGCTGAAGATGATGAGGAAGATGAATTCTGTGGATTTTAAACTACTTGCATTGTTAAATTTACAAAATTTATTCATTAACTAAAAAAATTATTTCAATTTGCGTATACGTACAGTATGTTTTACTTTCCCATATACGTAGTACAGGCATGCCTCGCTTAGCGCATGAGAGGCGTTCCGAGACATCTGTGCGCTATCAGAATTTGCGTTAAAAGAACAGTTTTTAGCATAGCATTTAACCCAGTTGATTTTTACTCTTCAGAAATGTTACTATTTTTATCTTGCAACATATATAATGATAGGACATTTTTATATATTAATTTAAAGTCAAGAAAACGAAGTACCGTATTTACTCGTGTAATACCTGCACTTTTTCCCCACAAGTTCCCATCAAAAAAGGGGGTGCGGACATTACACGATATTTGCCCCTACATCTTTTGAGGGTAGGCCACCCGCAAAACGCCCACTAACCCTGCGTGCCTGGCGTGAGATGAGTATGCGTTTTCTTCGGTAGGCGCAAAATGACGCATTTTATTTCCTCGATTTATAACCAAGGTATTTTTGTAATGCGTTGAATAATATAATACGCACGTTATTTATCAGGTATTTTTTAAAATTCCTTGCCAGCTGTCAGTAGTAAACCTAAATCACGTACATATTCTATGTAAATAAAAGAGTGTCATTCATTCTCATAGAAAAGGTGATGTAAGAGAAATTAACAACTAAAATGCATATATTTTTTATTAAAAACAAATGAATTCTGTTAGATTGCCTTTTAATTCGTGACATGCTCAAATCACATTTTACCGTGAATTTTTTTGGATTCCTTTTACGTTACGCAATCCTAAAAGACTATCTGTACATACTTTTATTACTCTGTATAAAAGCAAAGAATACAATCTTGCGATGGAAATATGTCACTAAATAGCTGTTGGAATTATTCGTTTGTGTTTTCTGAAAGCTGTAAGTGATACATTTTATCCGCAGAAACATGAGAAACGCTTCTGTAACCGGTCGCAGTGCGTCTAGTGACCGGTTTATTTTTGGTATTATGTGATTTTGAGCATGAACCGTTTACGTTTATTTATGTAAAATTCCCTCTTTTTCTAGGTGAATAATGGCCGAGTTAGCGTAATTTCGCAAAATTAGCGTACTCATTTTAAATTAAATAACTTGAGAATGTGAGGCGGCTCAAAATTGAAAATTTCTGTGAGATCAAGGAGCTAGATTCCAAAATAGGTTTTTTACTTGTCTTCGTGTAATATAATGGCAATGGATGTGAATTTTTCATCTTTAAAAAAGTATCAAAAAATCATTTTTTTAAGTCATTTCTTAAATATTTGCTTGTTGCATTAATTATATCATCAAATCTGGCTTCAGGTAGATTATTCAACCGATATTGCAGTAAAATATCAAAATTATGGAAGTGCGGACATGACACAAATTACGGTTTTTTCCCCAGATTTTTAGCTCTAAAAACGGGGTGCGGGCATTACCCGTGTGCGGGTATTAGACGAGTAAATATGGTATACGACAATTATTTTTAAATAATTATTTATAATAATGAACTTATTGGTGTACGACAACTTCAAAAAACTAATTCTTTATGATGGAAAAACACAATTTTATAATAACATTTGCGATGAAAAAATGTATTATAAAATAAATGAGATATACAAAATATCATAAGTATTTCTGGTATATACTTATTGTTAGTAATACATCAATATAGTGTTGGAATAAAGTGATCCGAAGATCCTATGCAGACAGGCATTCAGAAACGAGAAAATTGATCTGCTACGATAGTTCAGTGGTAGAATATCCGCCCGGCAAGTGGAAGACCCGGGTTCGATTCCCGGTCACAGCAGACTTTTTTCTCGTTTCAAAATTATTCCGATCAATATAGTGTATTACCTCGACATGTTCCTAAAATTCTCCATGATTACGAAGATCTTTGATGATGATTGGCCAGCGCAAAAGTAAACAAAAACGGCATACGAGTGATTACGATTCAAACAGCTTCAGACACGTAACTATAGCATAGGTACCAACAGCAAAATAACATCAGAATAACAAATGACTAACTATAGCTAAAGTTCAAGTTGTCGTGAACCTAATCTAACCCATTCTTAAGCAAAAACCCATTCAAAGCGAATCCAACCCTGCACATCTCAACAGTGACGCTAAGAACTTTAAAACTTCCGATGTTAACGTCACTGCAAAAGACTGGAATTGCGGCAAACCAATGTAAAAAACATAAAAAAAGTGAACGAGTGAAATAGAAATAAAGTTAATGAAGGTATAAATAACAACAACTTGTCTTTAATTAGAGTGGAATGACTATCTCTGAACAGAAAGTGAAGTACAAATAAAGGTGAGAAAAATGCTGGGACCATAATGAAGGGCCGTAGTATTTAGGAACATTATTTTAAAGATTTTCAAAAATTAAAATTGTAGTCCCGAGATGCCAACCGCGCTATATCGAAAATGCGCTAAACGAGGCATTTCTATATTGAGAAAGTATTGTAATTGTGAAAAATTCGACTTCAAGATTTTGATGGAAATACACGTTTTCGGCGTCCCCGAGTCCATAAAAGTGGTTCTCGCCATGCCGTCTGTCTGCCCGTCCATCTGTCAGTTTCTTCGCGGTTCTAGGGTCCAAACGCATACATAAAATAGACTGATATCTCGTATTTATGCAATATATCATCTTTTGCAGACCCTTTTTTGAAAACAATGATATTGCACAAAAATAAAGGATACTTTATTCTTGGCGATTTTTTAGAAAAATTTGATTTACTAAAAAATGGCTCTAAGGAATTTTATTAAAATCAATCCAATTGTAGAAGAGAACTAACGATGCTTCATTACGCCATTGCCGGTTGTAAGTGTGCAAAATATATTTTTTTAATTCCCTTTATTATATTTACGTTATTTCAGAACTTTAAATGCAATGCCATTATATTACTCGTCAATGTTTGGGTGCCGGGAACGCATTGTCATTGACTTCCCATTGATTTACATTATAAAATAGTTTCAATTTACGCCGATTCTGATTACGCCGGTTCGTCCAGGAACGCATCCCCGGCGTAAATCGAGGGCTACCTGTATGTATGTGTGTATATATATATATATATATATATATATATATATATATATATATATATATATATATATATATATATATATATATATATATAACTTTACGTTACTCTTTCGCTGAAGAAGGGCTTAGGCCCGATAAGCTTGCGTGTGTTTTTGTGTTCGTGTGTTTTACGTGTCTCTTCGACGCCCCCAGCAGCCTGCCAGCTTGGTCCTCAACTTGGTGAGTGTCCGCTGAGCTTCCCTCAACACCTTGTTGCCACCCTCATCACTACCTTTTCTTTTCCTTTAGTTAATATATATATATATATATATATATATATTATTGCCTAATAAATCAAATTCAAATATATATATATAGTATATATATATATATATATAAAGACCTCCAATCTACGTATTTATATGTTTCTCTCCGACACCCCAGAGGATCTCTTATCGGTAAGTGTTCACTGGGCTTCCTTACCTCAACAAAATTTACCCTATTTACCTTTCCTCTTCCTTAAACATTTATATATGTGTGAGTGTTAGGGTGGTCCACTCTTATATGGGGAAATTATTTTTAGAATTATTCTCCTCCCACCCTCTTATTTGGTGCTCCGTATACACAAAAACATTGTTAGTGACGTTTTGTCACAATTGGGTAATATTTAGGGGTGGATCCAGGACCCCAAATATCTGTAAAATCCTACGAAAAATATTCTATAAAGGGGCTATCTGTTTATTTCAGCGGTTTGATAAAAGAAATACAGTCATATTCTAATTGTTTTGTGATGATAAATTGCATGTTTTCTCTTTAATATAATAAAGTAGGTTGTATTGACTTAGCCATTTCATTGCGTCGCAATGAAATTTGAAGTTCAGTGCGCATCGTAAATCAGGCAACACGCACAACACATGTGAAATCATAGATGACATGCACGACATTAAAATTGCAATAACGCTTTATATTCTATTACAAGATTGGAAAGGTGTACTCCATGTCGGAGTACACAGAGTTTCCAAATGCGTTCTTTGGGATTTCACAATGTTCTCAATATTTTTCCCTCAGATAAGTATCTAATTAACGAGAAGCTAGCCAGGTACGTTGTAAAATACATGCAAGTCCTCATGTAAAGTTTTCGTTATTATTACCCGATTTTAACCAAAATTGGAATCGGTCGACACATTTTAGTAAAAATTCTTAATACCAAATTTCATCAAAATACGTCCTGTGGTCCCGAGTTGATACAGAAGAAC
Source organism: Tanypteryx hageni (assembly GCA_028673005.1). Lineage (NCBI taxonomy): Eukaryota > Metazoa > Arthropoda > Insecta > Odonata > Petaluridae > Tanypteryx > Tanypteryx hageni. Next base: position 199,404,508 of record CM054112.1, read on the forward strand.
ATTTAAAATTACATGTAGGTCTTCATGTAAAGTGGTCGTATTTTTTGAACGATTTTAACCCAAATTGGAATCGGTCTACCAATTTTTGCAAAACTCGATAATACCAAATTTCATCACAATAATTCCAGCGGTTCCCGAGTTGAAACAAAGGAACATTGTAAAGTACGTGTAGGTCTTCATGTAAAGTGGTCGTAATTGTCCGATTTTAACCAAAATTGGAATCGGACGACGAATTTTGGCCAAACTGCACAATACCAAATTTCATCAAAATACGTCCAGCGGTTTCCGAGTTTTAACATGCTGACAGACGGACGGAATCGACCTCCCCTATAGCGTTCACTGCGTGCACGTCGTGCAAAGAACGCATAATAATTAAAACGCCTGTTATAGGAAATGTTGATATAGGACCCTTAGCATTCACATTATTTTTTGTCCAATTTGCACAATATTTAGATCGCCCTCCTGCCTTTCGAATATTTTGCTCATACAAAAAAGGGTCTGTTCATTTAGGTAGCTATGGCAGTAAACTATGGAAATACGTTAATGCATTTTTGGGGGCATGTTATGAAGATCCATAACAACTGGGTTGTTTATTAAATGTATTTTTAATTGCTTCTTCGCCCGTTTTAGAGTTCGGAGGAGCCACCGAAGCTTAGGAAACTCTGACCCATTGCAGAATAGATTTTGTCACAAAGCATACGACAGCTTTCTTTCAAATTCTGGGAATTTCTCCTGATATTTTAAATCCAGACCCTGAGGATTGGCATCAAAGAGAAGATTTCCCCAGAGAGGTTTTCAAATAGTTCGAGAACTTCCGGTTGTTAATGCCAATGCAGAGAGGGGAGTAGCTCTTACCGAAGAATATAGTGGGAATTTAACAAGAGATGAAGAACAGTTTCAGTTCCTCCTTCAGGTGGTACAAAACCATAGGAAGAGGCTGCCTGATTGCAACAAGAAAACAATCAGCGAATTTTTCAAGAAGAAAAGCGAGAATAAACAAAAACACTATTTGTTACAAATTTCAAATTCTAAAATGTTTCATTAAAATAGATTTAGAGCGATGAATATTCTTTTTATACTCATTTTTTATTTCCTTTGATCACAGACTACTTACAATTCTTTAAACTAAGTTAAGTGAAACTGGACGTAAATGCCGTTGAAATAAGAATAGTTCGCTTTTCTCACACAGATGAGATTCACCCCACTCTTTTTAATCGAGGGAAACATCTGTTGAAATGGCATTTTTCAATCATTAGGTAATTACTAAAGTACTATTTCAAGGCGGAGAGAGCAAACGCTGTTCCCAAGCTTTCTGAAATAGGTTTTATGATACTCAGAAAAATATTTGGTCGATATGGCCGATTTTCCAAGTATTTAGGACCCTTGATCCACTCCTAAGTATTATCCAATGGTGGAAAACTTCAGATGCAATATTTTTATATGTAGTGTGTGTATTATCTGAAAACTATCATACTTCCATAGTTTGATGCTCTAGCCCAGCGGTTCTCGCGCAAAAATTTTCTTTGGCTAAACATGCGGCCACCACAACTGCCCGGTGGCCGCACTTGTCAATCTTTGTACAATTTTAATATAAATGCATCTTAAAATTCTTATATGACCGAAAATGGAGTTACTGATGTGAAATTACTGGTTACTGATGATCATAGAAATTTATTGTACAGAAATTCATCCGCATTCTTGTTTTCTAAAGTTGACATTTTGAGATTGAAGTTCCGAATTTTGGAGATAAAAACAATATCGATAACTCCATCCTCTACATCAGCGGTTTTCATGCAAAAAATTGCTGTGGTCGCAATATATGCCTTAAAACTCTTCAAGATTAGAAATTTAGTTATTAATATTAATTTAATGGTTAAAATACATGCCTTTTATGTTAGATGAGTTTATTAAACGGAAATTCATCCACACTCCTGTCCTCTACAGCTAATCGGAGCGCGGCTTTAAGATGCCATACCATTTTATACTAAATTATACATATATACTAGTGGTACCCGCAAAAACCTTTGCGAAGCCAGTCAGAAATCTGAATGTTTAAAAGTACTAATAGCCAATTTCTCCCTATAAAATTAGACAACTGATATTTTGAATGTCATGTTTGTTTATATAATTTATATGGGTAATACGAAAACGGTGCCATTCCAGTATTGAAATAAAGAAAGTTTTTTTCTTTTGGTCAATCATTAAAAATGCTCACAGCTCACACGCAGTTTACTGAATAATAATAATCTTTAATTATTAACGTTGCAATCTATTAAGTTTGACGTTACTACAACTATAATGTCGATGCTTCATAAACAGCGCGAAGGGAATAACGATATTCTTCCGTCTATTTGAAGGCTTAATAGACCCTGATTGAATTGGAAGCAACAATGCGGGTTGCCTTGGCAACACCCGGAAAGAGTTCGAAAAAGCCATAAAACTTCTAAAAGAAATGAGTGTTTCTGAGAAACATTGCAAGAATAAGATATTTTATGGTTTTAGCCGTCGAATAAAGCAAAAACGGAAAAATTCGGTCCATATTTACGCATTTTAATGAATGAAAGAAATCAACCTTGCACCTTGAAAGATCGAAACTCCTGTGTAAACATATGGAAAAATATAATCCGTAAACGAAAATAGTTTTCCCGGGGTCTTCTAGTTGGCAGAAACAAAATGGTGTTCACAGCATATCTCTATGACAAACTGCTTAAGAGATAAAAGGTGAGACGGACGGACAGACATTGAGTAACTATATATAAAGATATTACCACTAAACGTATTTTATACGTAAAACTTTACTTAGTTGAACATTATCACTGAATGGTGTCTGGCAACGTTTGTTAAGTTTCACTGTCACATCAAGGGTAAGAATACTTTTGATTACGACACGACAGACGCACATGTTATTTTATGCAATGTTCACTATAACAGGTGAAAAATTTGAAAACTAAGCACTTAGCACAGTATTTTAGCAGGAGACAATCCGTATGCTAGACGAACCTACTTCCTACCTTCAGATGCACTTTCCTAGAGCTATTCCCTCTAGCTTGGCGAGTAAAAAAGGCATCGAGCCGCAGAAAGAAGTCCGATGACAGCTGGAAGTGTAGAGGGGGAGGGAGGGAGCGCTGTTGCCACGTTGGACCGAGACTACGTGAAGACAAAGGGCATGGGGCTCATTCCGTTTCTATATCTTTCTCGTAAGTTTTTTGGTAAACAAATTTTTAAAAAGTATCCAAAAATAACCTACGGTGGTGAACCAGCGACAGAGGGAGAAGAGACAAAAAATACCAAAAAATAATGCCTTAATAATTCTGCTCGATGTGGTAGTCCTCAAAGCAGAGACCAAACCAAATAAGAACGAAACGCGGGCTTCTGAATAATTTCCATCGGCATAAACAATCCCAAAAGTGTAAATTTCTTACAGTGTCACTTTTCTCCATGATGCAATTCTTAATTTTCTTAAAAATATACCCCTACTTGATGTTATATGTTGCTCTGCGTAGCAATTGGTTTCTTTCACAATAGTCTTAATAAATTCCACATAAAAAAAAACAATTCAAAATATTCACAATATCAATCGTATTTTTAGCAGTCTTTTGAGGTCCATAGCCACAATAAAATCTCTTTGTCCCACATAATTCATCACATCCTCCCACACAAACTCTTCTCCACTGTCCTCCTCTGGCTCAATGCCAATGCGCATCAATGTGTCAAGTTCTGAACGATCTTCAATACAATTCTCACTAACACTTTCTGAACTCACGCTGTCTTCCGAATCACCTACTCCCAAGATTTCCTTCTCAATTTCTTCGTCAGCTACATCCTGCCTTTTTCTACTTGTAGAAACCATAATAAATAACGATATTATAGAAAATGTAATTAATCTACGAAGACAATCACTAGAGAAAAATAAAAAAATAACCGTACATGTTAAGTTTTCCTTAATTCAGACTAAATCCTGTAGAATAGAGCGACGCTAGCGGTGGCGAGCCTGAGGCGATAATATTTCCCATGCAACTCGAACGGACTCTTCATTCGAGGATTAGAGGCGATCGTAAACAGCTTTGAAGCGACTTGTTTGCGCTAACGCAAACGAAATGACAGACCCAGATGGCTGGAGATCCTTTTTGCCTCACTAAGCCTTCTCTCTCCAGATCTTTTGACAGATGAGAAAAACACATCGGCCCAAGAGGAAAGCCTTCTACAGGCATAAGAACATAGCCTGTATCTCGCAGAAGCCTTCGTGCTGAGAAATAGCCCTTCTCAGCTTTATATAAGGGTATTTTAAAACTCAAAATTCCCCGTCTTCGGGTATATACGTAACCATCAATAACAACATTTAAAGTATATTAATATATTAATGTAAATAAAAATTGTAGAATGAAGCATAAATAGGAAGGACAAAGGTTACTCTTTTGAAAGTCATCACGAAAAATCAGATTTAGGAAAACTCATTTGGCCAAAAAATTAGTATCTCCGCGACTACGTCGGTCGGCGGCATGTGAAGAATTCATTTGACGACGGTCGACGTTGAGGGGTTAATTACAATAATAATAAATGGTATTTTATAAGCAATTATGATTTACTGAAATTATTGCCATTCTAGAGGATATATTCTTTCAAGCCCTCTTGAAGTTGACGGTTCTTGTAGCGATCCCAATTCTGGGACATTTTTGTCTTTCAGAATATCGCTTTCAGCCACTTACATGAGGGAGGTTTATTTACTCGGACACAATGGTACGGAGCATTGTCCATGACTATTATCCGATTTTGTTTGATATTGGGCAACAGCCGGTCGATAAACCAATTTTTAAAAGTCTCGTTAGTCATTTCACTATAATAGTCACCCGTTTGTTTTTTGCTTGAAAAAGGTGTGTGCAGTTCGGCACAAAATCTTCCGAACTCCCAGCATGTAGCAAAATCAAACGAGCTCCCTTGCCTACGGGGGCTGGCATTTTCCCTTTTGCCATTTCATCGGTCCAAATCGTACTCTTCGAATGTCCAGCATTCACTCCGCGTCTCATCCAGTCAAATCGCATCTTCTAAATTTACTTTTGATGTTTCTCGAAGAAATTTTCCACGCCATGCAACAACGTCAAGTTTTTACATAAGAAGTTACCTATTACCGGCAAATTTTCTCCATTTAAACCCTATTTTTTAAATAATAATTCTTAAACCAGTTCGCCCACCTGTGAAAAGATCTGCTTCCTTTCAAGATTGCATAAGTTTCTGTATGGTCGGATAATCCTTTCTCTCATAGTAGGAGTAAATGTGCCGCCGAATTGCTTCCTCGTCAAAGCTATCAATGAATGTCTTCGGGCTTTCTCGAGGTCTTTTTTCCCCGGACTGGTTAATACTGAAGTCGCTTCCTTAGTACCACTACTGTCACCATACTTTTCTTTTAATATTCTTGACACAGTTTTTGTGCTTATTCCACAGGATTTTGCAGTCCTCTCCACGACTTTTGTTACAGGAAGCATTGGGCCACACTTATTTTTTCTTCTTCAAAATACTCGTAAATTTTAACTACGTTTCACGAGTTTGTGAACGCAATGTTGATCCGCGAACACCTTGACTGGATCTCATCATGTTTAAGGAAAACTAAAGGACTTCTTACACTATGAAACTAACTAAAACAAACGGAAACTTTTAAAACAACTATAAGACGGCAACGTCAACAATAGACTGACAATGAAAGCTGAGAGGAACTAGGGGCGGCGATGAGACATCAGGGTAACAAGGAACACGTGACGTCGCCGAGCCCTTTTCATTGGTCGAAGCTCGCTGGTTCCCTTCAATTTCTCCCTCCCCTTTGCATCTGTCATCGGACATCTTTCATCGGCTGTGTACACACACACACACACATATACATATATATATGTATGTATGTATATGTGTATATATATATATATATATATATATATATATATATATATATATATATATAATATATATATATATATATATAGGGTGTTCCTAAATTATACCGACAAAATGATAGGTGTTGTAGGGCGGCATACCCGATGTGTGAACAGGGTTACCATCTCTCCAGTTTTGACCCGGAGTCTCCGGGTATTCGGACTTGTCTCCGGGCGAGAGAAAAATTCTCCGAGTCAACATGAATATTTTCGAAATTGGAATTAAATATTGCGATTTATTTTTAATTTCTCTAAGAGAGTAAATATTTCATTCTAGAATGGCAGTGCCAAGCAATTAACCAGGTAGATGGTACATGAGAATATGAACAAACATTCACGCGGTACGGTATATGAAGCAACAAGCATGAGAATAAATAATTTATCGTTCAAAATTAAAACACAGCATTATAAGGAGGCATCTTCCTGCCGGCTAGAATGTAATAGAAATAGATGCGCGGGGAGCATCTCCAGGGAGATTTTGAAACCTCTGAAAATTTATCATTTTTCAAACAAAGGTATACAAAAATTCTTCGGGTAAAACTTACCTGAACAAAGTTCTACCTACTATAAATAATAAATTTCGCGAATTACCAGTAGACAAGAAATGGGTAATAATATTTAAAAATGGAAATAATTTAACTGAATTGTCTTATGCTTTTGTCAAATGTTTTTTATGTATTCCTGTTAGCAACTCCTTTGTGGAAAGTGTTTTTTCTCTTATGACAAATGTATGGAGGGATGAAAGGAAAAGGATGAGAGTAGAATTAGTAAAAACGGAAATTTGTACTAAATTAAATTTTAATATGACCTGCGAAGAGTTTCTGAATTTTCTAAAATAGCCAGAGAAAATTGAATCATTGAAATGTTCCACAAGCAACATAAAATATACTTTTAAGGAAAGATAAAGGGTACAATCATATAATAACCCTATTCGCCATTTGCTATTAAGTTTATTTGGAAGCTCATTATGTATTCATTTATGCTCTGTGGCTCTCTTTTTATGTTCAAATTATATATATATATATATATATATATATATATATATATATATATATATATATATATATATATAATTTATTACATAACAGACCATTAAGCATTAAATATAATATGTATTTTCAATATATTACTTTTGTTTTCCCTAAGTACTGTTCAATCTTGCATAATTATTGAAATTTTGGAGAAATAAATTTTCTCGTCACATTAAATAAAAAACTACGTAGCTCCTGAGTATTAAACTGTTAACGAGATGATCCGAGCAGAACTTATGATGCCTTCTTTCCTAAGGCAGACTTATCGAATTAATTACTTGTATTGTCATTAGATTGTTAATTAACTGGATGGCCTAGCCATTGGTTATACTGGCTTTTAAATTATTAAATTCACAGCCGAAGAGCTGCTCTTTGTTTTTCTACATTACATACTTTAACATAATAGAGTATTATACAGTATGCCCTCGTTATACGTGAACTTGATTTACGTGGATTCACTTATACGCGATCGACAAAATAGGGAATATAAATCGATTTACACGAGTGGGATTCGCATTAACGCGATTTTGTACATGGAATTTTGTATGGGAAAACAGGATTCGATTTACGCGATTTCGATATAAACGATGGTATTCGGGAACGTATCTATCACGTAAATCGAGGACTACCTGTACTTGCATTCGCATCAAAAATTAAACTGATTACGCGATTTCGGAGGAAAAAGAACGCATTTGTATACTAGATTATAATCCAGATTAGTTCAGCTAATCGTCGCCATGGCAATAATCTCGTTATGAGCGAATAATAACTGAAAAAATTGCTATTATTAACGCAAATTTCGAAGAAATGCGATCGCTAAGCAAAACTCTACTACAAAAATTAGAATTTCCATTTTATTCCGCCGAGAATAGCAAAAATCACTTTTCATAGACATTTTATTTTGCATAAGGAAATTACCCTGCACGATGGGTTTCTGATTTCCCGTGTGATTCAAATGGAAAGGATAGTTCATGGAATCGATCTCGGCACTTAAATTTTCGTCGTAAAACCTATCTCCAGGAGCTTGCGCCCTGTAGAAAAAGATGCCGTCTGTCCATCTGTTCGCCTATCTAGGGTCCAAACCCGTACATGAAATCGAATGAATATCATCTTTTGCAGACCCTTTTTTCATAAAAATGATATTGCGCAAAAATTAAGGGTAGTTTATTCTTGGCGATTTTTAGAAAAATTTTATTTACTCAAAAATGGCTATAAGGAATTTTATTAAAATCAATCCAATTGTAGAGCCTGATGTCACAAATAATACTGGGTAAGCCATATTTCTCAAAAATCACTATATGGCATCCAGGGACATTACAATGTACGCTAAGCTACCTTACCTAAGCCCTACGACTTCACGCCATATATATATATATATATATATATATATATATATATATATATATATATATGGTCGCTTTTAAAATTCTTAAATATATAATAATAAATATATATAATTTACCGAGATTTAATCTGCAAACAAATAGCACTTTATTCGTTCTTCGGGTATTTGTAAACTCGACGAAACTGCGACATGATATAAAAAAATAAGCACTATTGGTGGGTGAAATCTTAAATCGCCACTCAATCACATTTGGACACAACTACGCATAAATAGATAAAATAAACATGTGCCAATTCCTTTCAAGCCGTCATCAAATGCTATTGCAACCGAACCAGATAAGCAATTACTTTTGCGCAAAGTAAAACTATTACAACGCATCATATCGTTTAGACTTTGAAATGACCTCTATGCATATCGAGACCTATTTAATGCCCATCTCGTGAATCAGCATCTTTACAGCGCCTTATTGCGAATAAAAATATATTAGATGATAGGTTGATTGCTTCATAACCTAATCCTCGGATAATAATTTAACGATTCCAAAATCAGACTAGTAGGATAAAATTAACGTAGAGACGTTTTGTTCTCTAACATTCACGAATTTTTTAACTGAAAAGAAAATTCCCTTATAGAAACATAATAACAAGTAAATAACTTAACTTTTTGCGATTTTACAGAAATATCGGCATCTTTTCAAAACCCAGGAATTAGAAAGCATATAATTAGAGGTCATTTATTCGTTCTTTAGTCGAAATATCAACAAGCGGTATCATAGTTTGGTGGCCACAGCAACGGTCAGTAAACCCCAATTAATATTTTAAAATAAATTTTAACTGGATACCAAATATGAAAATTATTATACTTTATCTTAAATAAAATATTGAAATTCGACGACAACGTTATACGAAATCCTCTTCTCCCTTTTATTACGACACTGTCAACCAATTTGATGATGTGTAATATTTATATAATTGTATTATCAGACAATCGTAGCCTCTACATTGAAAACGAGATAAAAATGAGTTTTTTTAAAAACCTTTTTTGCAATAATTGACCATAATAATTTTAAAAATATTTAATATAATCGAAATTTTTTGGTGCGGGTAAAATTAATTACTATTCCGTTAAAATATAACCAATAATGCTCAATTAATGCGATTCGGAGTTGCATCAGAATTCATCCACATGAAATCTGTGATAATAGTATATTAATTGACAAAATCCCGAACTCCGTTAAAGCGTTCCCAAAAGGTTAAATTGGTATTGAACCATTCGAGGTCAGTAATCTATACAGTTCAAACGCAAATGGCAACAGCATCGGACGTCATTCTCAAACGCAGCAAACCAATTGCGTTAAAGTTGAAAAACTATCTCGAATGTTTTTCGTTTCAAATCAAAAACTTATTATTGATCGTAACAGCCTCTTGAGTTTCTCCACATACGCTGTGCGTCACCTCTCGTGACCCGCTAAGAAAGTAAGACCAAATCAACATTTTTCATAGAAATAACTAACGTCCCCATATAAGAAATAGCGGTGAAAAGCCGAAAGTATGCATCGGGTGAAATAAAACGCGTGGCTATAAAAATAAAATAAAAAATGATTGTCACAATCGCTTGCCATAGCTTACAGATGTGCACCAAAACTCAATTCTTTCCCTTAAAAAAATTCACTTGTCCAGCTTAACAATATATTTTTGCTTCAATAACATTAATAATAACAATAAAGCGATTCCTTACGAAATAGTAACAGCAATTAAGCCATCGCTTCTTTCCCATATGAAACTGTGAGGCACATTTGTACACATTTCCAAATGTCCCTGATATCTAACGTGTCGATAAAAGGAAATTTCTTTCGCAGAAGTGATCCAGAGAGCACTCTACGCTAAATAATTAAGCAACATGTATTGGAAAAGCTGACGATCTAGTTGAATATTAATGAAACAAAACCAGTCTGTGGGGTTCATTATTATTCACGGCATTTAAAAATAACACCTTTGACAACGCGAAGATGTCATTCCGATGTAATATAAAAACACTGATTAGCATACTGGAGAAATTAAAATATTTAGAAGTCTTTATAAACAATTTATCTCCAACTTTTACTTCATCACATGAGACTTGAGTCTTTCTAATTAAACTAAAACAAAACCTTTGACCTCTTATAATAATAATAATAATAATTGTGTTAACGTCCACACATGCAGAGAGCGTAAGCAACACACACATTTTTTTAAAGATATAATACCAATGCTCATAAAATAATATGAAATATAATTAAATAGTATAATTTTAAGATGAGTAATATTTACATAAAATCTTTAAATTGGCACTTTTGGTGCAATATGCTCATAATACACTAAATAGTTGTAAAAAATAGGAGAGAGTTGTCATAAAATAACCGTAATTGTAGTGCTTATGCTTGCTTAAGCCTTTAGCATAAGTATCATATGATCCATTACTGCCATTTATTCAAATATGTTTAATTTCAAATAGTATGCTCATGCTGAATACATAATTTAATCTACCATAATAAAAACGATATATATTAAAAAATGGCATCCGAAACATTTCCCAGGCAATGTGATAGCATTCAATTCCGCGAAATAAGCACGCATTAAGACGGCGTTATCACCACAATATATTTTTCTCGAAAAAGTAGAAAATAAAAATTTCTAGCTAGCTGGCCAATGCCCAACAGTATTTCAACTACATTAAACTATGGGCCCTACCTCTACGCATATCAACCCCGAACTCCGCTCGCTCCGGGTACGTCGCTACGCGCCTCGCATAGCTGAAAATGATTTTTCGGAATTGCTCTTATCAAGATGCACATTTTTGCCGAAAAAGTTTTTCCTCGGACGTATCGTTTCCGAAATATAAATTTTAAAATATTTAAAACAGCCGCCATTTTGTTTCAAGAAGGCGGAAGTAGTTATATTATCTTTTTAGTTCATAAGCAAATCACAAAAACCGTAAGGTGTTAAAATTATGTAATTGTAAGAAACAAAACCCCATTGTAATTGAGCACTTTCTGACCGGCCGGGAACGTGGGTGTTACCACGAGGGACGGCCTATATTTGTGGTAAAACAGTCTACTAAACCATTTAAGAGAGAGAGAAGCATCCATGGCAAGTATACTTTTAAATTAAACAATGTCGACAAAAAGTTTTTACCCTTACGTTGGTAAGCTAAACATGTGGGAGTAACCACAACGGAGCATAATATAAGCGCCTTTTACAACCATGCATCAATACAAGAAGTCCAAACCAGGACTAATGCAGGCTGCTTTCCCAAATTTGACGTCCCGAATTGATTACTTATATTGACAGGAAATGTTTCAGCAGGGGCGTCGAGAGCTAACGCGGGGCCCGGTGCAAAAAGTGTATGACGGACCCCCCTTGTGTATGTGTTTGTGTGTGCGTGTGTCCGCCATATCATATTTTCGAGTCTTACATTCCACTGCACGTATCGTTCAGTTGGTCTTGTTCGTATGACGCGCACAGCTGCTTGTTTATAAATTTTTGCCAATTTTTCATGAATTTCTTTTTTGCCATTTTTTCCCGAATTTATTTTTTCCCCTTAATTCGATGTTAAAAAACGAAGTGCGCGTCTTACACGAGTAAATACGGTATTTAACTTGAACAGTTATCAATAAAAATATTGTTGCTTAAATAAATATAACTAAGGATATAAATAAATAGCTAGCGATGACTTACCTTTATTGTTAATCCCAATTAAACGTCTTGAAAATATAAGACCATATAATTTATGCTGGTTGCACTAAAATATTGAATACTTACATAGTATATATTTATACCGTATAAATGACTGTGATAAATGGATGTTAACACCAGGAATACTAGAAAACCACTGAAATCTCTATTTCCGGCCACTCTCAATTTTGTTAACGTCTTTCCCAGTACACCCACTTTGTCTACAATACAACAAATACCGGTTTACTCGGTCGGGCCCCTTGAAGAATTGCGGGCCCGGGTACTGTAGACCCCCTATCCCCCCCTCTCGTCGGGCCTGTATGTTAGTCATTCCAAGAAATTCTCATATCATAAATACCATTTGTAATTCATAGTTTATCAATGATAGAGAAAAATTGGAAAACAAATTAATAGAGCATTATCAGGTTTAAAATATTAAAAGCAATGTCAAAATTTCTTTCTGACATATTTTGCATCTATTTTTTAAATAAATGAATTTAATAAATGTTACTGTTTATACCTACTCTAATATGTATGGACCAACTGTCCATTGCTGAAGGGTAGTCGAGTGGAAAAGAAAATAACACATTTGTTCACTCGTCTATGCTCAAGGCGAGTTCGATAATAATCGTCTCCATGCCAACAATCCGATAAAATGCGATTTAAAATGCAAAAACTCTTATGTTTTAGTAGAAATTCAAGCAAATACGATCAATTATCAAAATTCGATAAAGAATTAGAATCTAAATTCTTTTCCTCTTAGAACATTACAAACCTCGCTCCACTATCACAATTTTAAGATATTTTAAAGTATTAAAGAAAACAACTCTGCACGATGATGGATTTGAAATTTCTTATGTAAAAAAATAAGGAAAAAAGTTTCTGGAACCGAACCCGGGACTTCCTTGTATTTTTAGCTGACAGCATTTTCGTTGGATCTGAATAAAAGAAAACTTTCCCATACAGAAACAACGCGATTGGACGCTCTTATTCGATTACTAATCCCGAACCTACTAAACCATGAGTTGCGTACCTAATTTGTACTAAACTTCAACAAAAGCTGAAATCTATTTTGTAGGAAGGAACACTGCTAAAAACCAAGAAACAGGAATCCTACTTCTTTCTCTCTCTCTCGCAGACGCAAAATGATTCGACGGAAGCGAAACAAAAAATTGCAAGAGACAGGTGTCGCCGGTATCCAAGGCCGTCAGACAGCCACCCACTAAACAGCAAGCCCCTTGCGAGAACGGCAGTGTGCCTACGCTCCCCGTCGTCTCCCATTTACCGCCTTCTCACGTCAATTCTTGGCGGCGGCCTAAAAAGTTGACGCAAGCGGTTTTTGGGTACCATTCAATAAGGCGGCCACGAATCGCGTTAAATTCCAGAGTCAATACCATCCACATGGCGAGACAAGTCGCATCTCGCCGCGTGCTTGTTTAATACAGCCCCTAATGGATAGATAATGGCGGTTTTCCTCCAGGTGTGGGACCGTTATCGACCCGTATCATTTATCGGGTGTCCACAAAACATTTGCTGTGCCATCGTGAAGGATTTATGCTGTCTTTCGTTTCCTCATTTTGTACCAGGTTCCAATTGAGACGGTTAAGCCTCGGGAAACAAGAAACCGATAAAGTCGCGACAAAGTTATTGTTTATCCAAGGCAATGAACGAAAAAAAACTTGATCTGTAAATCTACCATGGCATGAAAGAAACTCGCATTAATTAAATTACTACTTAATGTTTTCGTTGCGAAGAGAAATCTGTGTAAATAATTCCGCCGATAAGAATTGCCGGAAAACTAGGTACATATATTCAAAGAGTTAAAAAACGCGGTCGCTCTGATCCACCTGGACCACGTTATCTTTTCTTTCGTGTTCAATTACGATTATCGTAAACTTGTAAGCTTCCATCCATATCTTTTGCCAATTTGGAAAAGGAAAGTTGAATTCGGTGCACAAAATAACTATTAAATTGTAACTTGAAGCTAAAACATATCTTAAACTATTATCATCAACATAGGTAAAGTTTAAGCAGTATTGAATATCACCCCCACATTCGCTTGATAATATGAATTGCATCGATCAGAAAATATTTGTAAAATTAGCCAAAATATTATTTTTAGCGTACTTTCCAGAATGGAAATAGGCTTATGGTTTTGTCGTTGTGTCTGTCTCCCCCCCCCCTCCCCCCTATTAACTTTTGAACCTATAGACCGATTTTGATGAAACTGTGGAAATCTCTTGCTACATGGGCCGAGCTCCCGAGGATAGTTTTTGTTACGAAGGTTGAAATCCCGGGTTCGATTCCAGAAAATGTCCTTCCCATTTGATTTACATGGGAAATCTCAAATCCATTGTGCAGGGTAATTTTCTCTTGCACATTAAAATACCTTAGAATTGTAATATCGGAGCGAGTTTTGTAATATTCTCTGAGGAAAGGTATGAAGATTCTAATTTTTATCGTAGAATTTTGCTTTTCGATTGTATTTCTTAGAATTTCGCGTAAATACTGGCGATTTTGCAGTTTTTATCACTCATTACGAGAGTGTTGTCATAGCAACAACTATTGTTGGACTCGCGATCAGATTCGGTATACATATTCTAATACGTACACGCGTTGTTTCTGCCGCACAAATACGCGTGATCAAATCAATATTCCGTTCGAATGTATTTGTAGTATTTTATAACGCTAAATTATGAAATTTGGGAACACAAAGAGCTACATATTCGCGATGACTTCAAAGCAATTAAAGCCAATATAAGTTATAAATAAAAGATTAAATGGAAAGTAGGCATCATAAGTTCTGTTTGGATCAGCTTGTTATTTAATATTTTAGTGTCACATTGCCACGTTATTAAGTTAGCAGCAGTTTCCTATTCTTCGGTGCCTCCGGTACCAGTCTGGTAGAAGCGAAACTGTTAGGAATTTAGAATACTCTTAATTTGCTAGATCCAATTGGATTTTTATTCTACTTTTCACAATCGACACTTTTACTTTCGAATCAAGAAAAAAATTGCGAAAAACTTATGAAGAGACGATATGATTTAGGACTCGGGATTTTTACCAGTCGTGCTTCATACAAAAGAAAGAGCGACTAATGGCCCTTGAAGACGGCTACTACGTAGCCGAAATGCGCATCTGGTTTCCCCAATCGCTTTGTAGCTAGTGGATTATCTTTGTCATCAGTCGAATTCCAGCCATAAGGCGAGCAATAAATATATTTCAATTTTGGAATAATCAGAGCGGAAGCACGATTTTTTTCTCCCGCAAGGAGAAAGAAATGTCATTAAGCAGAAAATTTGGAACATGGTAAAGTTGTAAAAATTCATACAAGTGCACCAGCTGACGCAAGACCTTAAGACAGTAACTTATCGGTACTTGGACACATCGTTTTCCGTCCTCTTCTTTCGAACACTATTATTGAACCGCTTTATGTAGCTCAAAACGTAAATCGATAGAATTTAAACAGTTCGAGAGAACTAAAAAAATTTTTCTAACTTGTGAAGCTGATGCCTCAACTTTTCGCAAAGCACGTCTGTATTGAATTTCCTCATTTTTCCGAACAATAATCCAGAATTGCTTCGCTTTTTATGAGCAAAAACTCCCATTTGTACAGGAAAGCATTGTTTACTCGTAAGTATTTGAACATCAAAGGATTAATGGGTACCATTATGTAATTTGTAGATTATCAAAATGTTTTTGTGGAGCAAAAGTTTTACTCGGAGGGTACAAATCGACCGTCTTACTACCTTCTCCGCGGATGGGGCGCGAAGACTTACGTACGCCAATCGCATCCATTCAGCGCGAATCGCCTTCTCTCAGGCCCAAGCGTCGTCTTTTTGCATTCGCCTCGAAGGGTGAGCAGGAGACGTCATTTGCTGTCAACGCACTAATCGTTTGCTGATCAAACTCGTGCGTTCCACTCTACTTGGCTAGCGCACGGAGAACATTCTTGGCTAGACGGACTTATTGGCTCCAGGCCATCAGAACGTAAGTGAATATCACACGGAATCAATACGGATGGCGGTTAAAAGAAACGAAAACAAGAAAACGCCAATCTCAATCGCGGTAACCCGGAGACGAATGCCAATATTTCTTAAGGTGAAATCGGATCTCAATTATCGAACAGGGCTCACAATCGATGCATTTCCACTGACGACGTCTGTCGCGGAAGAGTCAAAAAGCTCATTAGGTGGTATGGCATACCGTTGACGCGCTGCTGAAGTAGATGCTAGCCAACCAAAAGCGAGTACTATGTGACGATCTAAAATAAAATTCTGATCTGAAACTACTTAAAACAGTAGTGCTTATATTACGAGACAAATTTAATAATTTTTTATCTGCACTCAATAAATAAGTAACATGAGATAGGCGTTCAAGTTAAAATTTAACTCCTTAAAACCGTAAAATTCAGTATTTAGAGACACATTGAGAAAGAAAGTAAGAAAATGGGAGAAAAACGTTAAGACGCTTTTCCCCTTAACTCTTGGTGCGTGTTTGCGGTTGCCTAGTAGGTCCCTGTCGCGGTCGCACAGACACAAACGTTCTGACAACGGTGAGATTTTTGGGTCCCTGGCGCAGATTAATCTCTCGAAAACCCCGGCCTTCCCGTATTTAGGATTAGTGCTAGAGCTATTGAGGGAGTGCATGCGTGAATGGCATCGTGTCCATGGCGAGGAGTAACACACCCCGTAAACGTTTTTATTTTTCATCATTTTCTCGCCCTCCTTTCGAACGTTTTCCTCCCATTTCCTCCTTACTTTCTTTCTGTCTCTAAATATTGAGTTTTACGGCTAAGCAGTTAAATTTTACGCTCAGAAAGTTTTAAGATAAATGATCATATTTGCAATTTCGAATATAACATTTTATGCGGGACAGACCACCGAAACTTTACAAGAGAGCCAATATGCAATTTTAATGCGTATTGCGTATTTTTTAGCGTGTGATTAAAATTCGCGATTTGTCGGCCCAAAGCTACCGATCAGTAAAAATACCGTCGGTGCGACATAAAAAATTTGCAACGATTAAGTCCACGACATTGAAACGAATATTTTTGGTAAATCGAGCAAATCTTGCACCGCGACGCTTAAAGAAAGGCGCGACCTTTTGTTTACTACAAAAAGACAATAGAGAGAAAGGCTTTCTGTTTCTGAGATGGTTCAAGGACAGCGGAAGCGGCGTCAGAACTTGCAAGCGAAACTGGCTGCGAGAAATACTTATCTCTCTCTCTCGAAATGCAACTCCCACGACAACAGATGCTCCCCAAAGACCATTAGTTTCCGTTTCGAGATATTATGCAACGCACCAGCCTCCGATACAGACTGCGCGCTCGCTTGGTACTCCAATTAAGCCCAAATCCTAAAAAAAACGAGAGCACACATATGTCCTTCGTGTTCATTCAACCGATTTGATTTAAGACAGAGGGAACCATTTAAATGCAATCGCGAGTTTTTTTCTCTTAAATTGGCAATTACGTCGCCGCTTTCGAGTTTTAAATACGTCGGAGATGTCTTCCTGAAAACTGCGACGTATAGCGAAACCTACTTTCCCATATACATAATGATTTAATTGGGGGTTGCGTTCCTGTCGGACATTTTGTGACACGTTTGTGCTGACTGCACCTAAAATAAACATGATATAATAATACAGCATATAAGACATATTATGTTGAAAATAAGCCAACAAAATGAAATAAGCGGAATACATATCACACGTCGAGTGTTATCCATGAACATGGAAAAAATTTAGCGCGCTTGTCTTCAATTATTACATTTGATAATAATTTGTGTACTATTTTGCTATGAAGATTTCTCCGAATAACATAAAGGGGACGAAGGAGAATTTGGAATTCGATAACCTGCTATACGAGTAAATTTGGTTTCTCATATGAATAAATATGGCTTATCTTAATTTCTTTTTTTTATGCGGTTATAACACCACATATTCGGCCTCGTTTATAAGTGGCATCAATGCGGAAATGAACGAGCAAATTTTCATCTCAATCTTTTATGCCTTAGGAGATACTAAAAAAAATTTAATGGGCCCATATCCAACCCCGAATATTATTCAAAACTCAACTCTAAAGAAAAACAAATGGCAACAATACAGATATCTACACTCCAAGTATTAGCACTCTATCGTTTACGGTTTTGCCACAATTTCAATTAAGCAAGTGCACAGACGGACAGACAGACGCCAAGCTGAAACTATAAGCGCATTAAAAAAACACGCTAAAATATTCAACTGGAACGATTTTCAAGTTAAAAATACTGCATAAAACTGCGACCACATAGAGGGTGGAAGCACATGGCTATATTTTGCGGCCCCATATGGGGTGGCAAAGTGAAATTAACCACAAAATTAAATTGAATGACTAAAAAATAATGAACGCGAAATTAAAACACGACTAAAGGGATTTGAAACTGTAGTGACATCTTTACGCTGCAGTTGGAATTTATCGAATTTCGCCTTAAGCTCTTCACAAAGATTGTAGGTCAATTCTTTATAATTTAGATCTCTAAAAGAATAAAAGCCTGCACGTCGTAAAGTCGATTTTTACGTGTTATTTTATGGGAAAAGGAAATATCTTCCCTGGAGTCGAACCCAGGACATTTTTCGAGTTTTTTTTGCCATCACCTTAAAATATGCGAGTCTAGCATTCCTGCCAAATTTCAAAAATATATCTCAATCTTTTTTTGAGTTATTTGCATTTTTATAGCGTGACAGAGGGAGCCACGAAGTGACAAAGGGACAGAAGTAGGCTTTCATAGATTTTAGATTTAGATAGCTCCGAGCAACCATTAGGTTGGAAAAATCAGATTATCACTTTGGATTCGAAAGCAGCCGTCCTCGGCGGTGATTCACCGACAGTAGATGATATATATTCATAACATCGATGTGATGCTGTCATTTTTTTTAAAGCGGAGGGCTCAAGATTTTTTATAGCTGAGACGTAGCGGAGGCTGATCTCCTTTCTTACTCGAGATAGTGGATCCTTTCTTTTTCGGAAGTTTCTAGAAATAAACCTCGGAATATTTCTCCGCGTATTACAATTTTCCGCTCGGTTCAAAGAAAACTTTCCACTGATTGCTGCTTCGTCACGTAAGACTATTTTTCCTTGTTTTTTTATGGTAAGTCGCCGAAAACACGAATCGCAGCAATTCATTCGTCCGCCCTGTTCTGATAAAAGGATTATGACGAAAACAACCGAAATGAGTCGTGACACACGCGAGGAATGTAGGGGACGGGTTCATTAAAAATCTTGTTTGTTATCACAGTTTTCACTACAGACCCACTGCCTCCGGAATTTTCGAGGCGCTTAGTCTATTATTAGAACACAGTTCTAACAATAGAATGACATGCTCCAATTGTATCTTTCTGTAGTTTAATAAGCTTACATTAGATGAAATTATAGAAAAAACTGAAACCGTCTCTCTCTCTCTATTTTATATATAATAATAAATATTACTAGCGAGACGAAAACACTTAAAATCGATTGACTCAGAGCTTTATAGAGGTTGATTTCCGAAGGGATAATCGGTAATCTGTTGCTCCTGGGCCACAGGTGAATCTTTTAAGAACATATGTTAGCTCCCGAGAAGATATCTTTCTCCCAGCGCCTGAAAAAATACGTCCCATGCTTAAATGCCCTGAAAGTGCTCGTGTCTTCAGTGGAGATGACTTTAACTCTTTCCGGTCACGTGCCAGACGACATCCGACTGTCATTTACCAGTTGCAGTCGTATGTCGGATCCCGTCCGACTCGCTATCTCATGACTTGCAGCTTTCAAACAATAATTCTGCCATCCGATACGTTAATATTAATGAATAAAACTGTATAAATAAAAATAATTAAAAAGATAATCCATTTTATTACGTGTAGCTTTTAACAGAAATTTACTTAAATTTAATGTGACCGGGAGAAACACGGCACAGAAAAAAATACCGCATAGGATTAAGCATTTCCCGTATGTGAAAGGTGTAACAGGACTAAACCTTTTGTGCCTCGGATAAAATGAAAACATGAGTCAGCCCCGACCGACTTCCCTTTGCAGCAGTACTTCGAATATTTCTAATCTTATAGATTGTGAAGTTTTCGAAGCGAAGGGAAAATATAACGAAAATTTGTTTTAATAAATCTTTCATTTTTTAAATGCGCATCAATATTGTTTAGGACAAATTTTCACTACAAATAAGTGCATCTCCTCCAGGAATTCGTTATTATGTGATTTTTACCGTGACCGAAGAAAGTCGTTTCGTTTGAAACAATCACTGGGATCTTCGGAGGAAAAATAAGATTAGACGGAATTATCGGCCGAGGAGTGCCCTGCAGATTGCCCGGAAAGATAGCCCTTAAGCGGTTGCTGGATAATGACGTACGACGCGGGATGGAACCCTTGCGTCGAGCGCAATAATTTCGCAAGTGCAGAGATCTCCTCGTGTTCCTAAGGCTAGATGGCGTTGCAAAATCGTTGCGCAACCGCCCTTTCGCTTAGGGATTGAGAACGGCGGTCTTCGACCTCTTTCCAGCGGTCGTAACCTGTGAACTCTTGCAGAGTTCCTTCCGAGTGTGACCGTAGGTCAGGTTTGCCGCTGTGGCCCTTAATAGGACCGAAGGAACGCCTCAAGACATTTGAAATAATCTTCCAGATAAATAAAAAGAAAAAAAGAAAAAATAAATATCGTGTAGATATACGCCCCGAATTTCGACTCCTCTGAAAAAATACATACCATACATATTGGGTGGCCCGTAAGTTTTAATTGGTTATATCAAGCAAGGATAAAAAAATAAAATAAAAGTAAATTCAAAAATATAAGGTTAGAAATATTAACTTAAAATTAAAAGTACAAAATAAAACCACCTCGACAAAGACTTCTAGATTTATTTGTAAAATTTTACTTCGACTTTTTTTAACTTTGCTTCATATACCTGATTGCAGTCGGGACCTACGGGCCACCACGCGCATATTACACGCACTGCAATTACAAACGAAAAGGAAACAAAATTTGAAAATAAATAACAATCGATTGGAATTCCCGCAAAAGTTCTCGAAAGGATGCGGCAGAGAATCCCGAATAAACTTGAACATCTCGCATCGATGCATTTACAGATCTATTGAAAGCTTATGGCACCTGCGCAAAAACACGAATTCGGCGTGGAAGAGTCCATTCTCGAAAGCGAGCTACGCGGGGGTGAGAGTGTATATACGCATGGGGTTATCAGTCATTCTCCACAGCCACCTTCCCCTAAAGCTTTCCCCCTCCACAGCTACCTTCCCCTAAAGCTTTCCCCCTCCACAGCTACCTTCCCCTACATCACATGACTCTTCGCGCATTTAGGTGCCATAAGCTTTCAATAGATCTGTACGCGTCGAGACACCAGTTGGAAACGGTGAACGGCATTTCTAACCGACGCTTCGGGCAGGGGGAGGGAACTCCCATGTTAAAATCGTGGTCTTAGCTGGCTAGTACAAAAAGTTGGTGAAGGCACTGGCTAGCTGGCGCTGCTGTTGCGTTGACGTATGACGTCATTTTTACAGCCAATCGAAGCGGAGAACAGGCAGCTAGCAGACGAATTTCAGCAGCCAATGGCAGCTTCGTACAGACGGCGAGCGCAATTTTCAAAAATCATACACCAATTTAGTTTTATTCATTATTTTTCAATAAATGACGCTAATTTTTTTATTTAGCAAATCAAACCTTTTTACGAATCACGTAACCAGAGGAGTAATGGGTGAGAATATAAAGAATAATAATTTAAATTTAAATAGTTTTATTGCAGAAGAAATATTGTACATATTTACATATAACAAATATTAAATGGAATTGAACCACATAGGTCAATTATTGTTCAATAAATATAGGAAACATGCACACATTGAAAAAATAATACAGTAGAATGTTTGTAACAGACGAAAGAATAATTAACATATGAAAGCTGCAGAAGCCAGCCACCAGACAAACATCATAACAATAATAAAGAAACAAGTCATGACAAAGTATGAACAGAAGTGACTTTTGCCAGTCTCAATGAATCAATAAGCATAGGAACCCATTCTCGGCACCTGGAATGATAACATTACAGAATTATTAACACTTCAACATATGCATCAAATACAACTTTGCTCCTAAAGAGCCTAAAGTGAAGATATGCATCACATGAAAACAAGCCATAGTGAAGTATCTCGTTAAATGGTTACTATTATTAAAGTTGAAAATGCTGAGATACATATCTAACTACAGTAATAACTCGATATGCGAATAATCTGTACACTAAATAAGTGACCTTTTTACTACAGGTAGTCCACGATATACTCGCCGTATCTCGAAACGAGAGGTTTCAAGTTAAAAATTGCAATCCCATAACAATAATAATTGTTATTCATCCCAGGACATATACATATATGTATAGGATGTCAAATTGGCTGTACTTATTATGCAATAGATATAAGGCCACAGCCATTCTTAGGAATAAACAAACACATCCGAGAGAAGGTTCTCAGTCACTTATTAAAGGATCAAAAATAACAACTAAGCTGAGTTGGGCGGTAGAACAAGGTTCGTGTGTTCCAAATTGCAATCTGGATATAATTTCACATACGTAAACACAACCATAGTAAGATTAATCTCAAAAAGAAACGTAACTCATTCTTTATTTTTCTCGGTACGTAATATTATTACACAATATGTAGTACTGTAGGCAATAAAATACAGAAGTACCTTAATTAATCGATATATTGTTTCAATACTCGAAAGCAACTCACGGAGCGCTTCTACTTCGTATATCGAGGTATTACTGCATATAATTCTGTCGACTTACAAAAATATTTTTACAAATATAGCTAATAGTACTTACGTAGATTCCGTGCGAGGAAACGAATGTAATTTCAACTTTAGATCTCCGGTCGTTCCCCTCGTATGCTTGCAGTTTAGTGCGTAGCACTTACGTGAACGCACCATCTTCTCTGGTTGATTCATTTTTGCAAGCTAGTGGAAACGTTGCAACGTACAGAAAATAACTTAATTAACACACACAGTGAGTCACATGTATCACCAGCATATATGAAGTTGTTAACCATTCATTCATATACTCCTCTATAGTCAAAACATCCTTACCTGTACTAAAAAATAACACTTTCCCAAGATTTCCCGTAATGGCGGATAAACTTTCAGTTACGCAGTTACCTAGTTCAACAGTCACAACTTCTCAACATGATCACATGATCACTTCAAATTCGGCTTGGCGCTCACTCATTGGCTGTCTTACCATTCAAATTAGAGCGACGACAGCGCTCAACCTTTCGCTTTCACGGTGCCTTCACCAACTTGATGGATCTGACGAGAACCAAATCGCCCCATAAGAGTTCCCTCCCCCTGCTTCGGGGGAGAAACAGGCCTCGTTCCGAATTACGTCAGTTCCCCAGCTCGGTGGCCTACCGTAAGGATCACTTGGGTAACCCGTCGGGCATCACTGTTTGCGATTCACCGCCCAAAAGACGCGCGGCGGAATGCGCATCGGAATATCCTACGCTCGTGCTTTGAATTTCGCTCCCGCAAGAAAATAAAAACGTGAAGCCAATTACAGAGAGAGAGAGCGAATTAAGAAAAAACGCTCTCCGTCTCAAAAGAGTCGATTCCGCTAGCGTTCAAAACGTCATTTGGGTTTTAACGCGCAATAAGCGCGACTGATAAACGGGGCAGATAATGCATATAGCTAGAATTACTTAGCTGTGTCTTACCGGATGAATTTTGTTGACACCTCGAGTACGCGTACTTTATTTTTATAATATCATTAACGCTTTTTTACAAGTTGAAAGCAGAAAAATATCGACTTGACCGACAAAGATCCTAAAAAAACTGAACAGCAGTCAGTAACAGGCGGTCTGGTAATGAGAAAAGCTCAAAGAATATATCACAACATAAAACAGCTGTCATCCGTTACGAAACTTGAGAATTACGCCTAAGTAAATAAATGTTACACATTTTGCATTGTTTTTTCAAATGCTAGGTTTCCCTCCTCAGTGGTAACTTGACGAGGACAGCTACTGCAGCATATATTCATCCGATAATTTTTTTACAGCTTGCGCCATTCATTCGACGCAACGCATATACGCTGAGCTCGCTATTTCGCATTACGATGCGTACAGGTCGTTAGCGAAAATCTCAACCAGGATATTAAAAAAAAGTCGGCGATCCGACAGGTTGTGCAGATGCGTACTAACTATGTGGGACGAAACAAGTGGGTGGTGGAGAGGGATGAAAAGGCGGTGGTAATGTCTTTCTGCCTCGCAGGTGGACCGAGTGGTTGTGGTGGTGAAGATAAATGGGAGACATCGGGGAAAAAAGAGGGCGCGGAATAGGGAGTGGGGAAGGTCTAAATAGAACTTGGAGCGCGCACACAGAGCTGCAAGCGAGAACAGGTAGGGCAAACCTTTTTGGATTCCGACCTGCCATCCATCAACAATTTTACACCCCGCCTTTGGACCGTGGTTCATCTCCCCTGTTAGCTTTCACCTTAACTTCCATCTGGGAGTATGGACATTTTTTTCAAACGGGTGCGAAACGTATATATGAACAAAGAATACAAAAGTATTCCCCTTCAATTTCCAACACGAAGGATTTAGCTGAGATTACCGAAGTTGAACTGACATCCGTTTTATAACGTATTTTTTTCTATGTTTTCAGGACAGTGTCCGAAAGAGCTTACGAAGATCGGATCAACCTAACAGTTTCTCAAATAGAGAGTCCATGAAAAAACTGCGTTACAAAAAATGGAATTCGACCAACGGTAGCACATGCGACAAAGCCGTCTATAGCGTGCCATATAGCTCAATCTTTTTAGAGCCGCGGAACCCCTATAAAGTCCTACAATTTCTGCAGACCTCCTCCCCATGAGAAGTCCATACTTTTTTCATTCATTGTCTTATTTTTTCACTCGGGAATATTAATCAGAGCTGTGCGCGGGATCAAACGAGTTATAAGTGGAAAAATTCCGTATTAAGAGATGACGACACTTGTAATTTTCTACTATATGTTACAAATAAAAATAAACATGTACTATTCAGCTCACGGACCCCCGAGAAATAACGCAGGGACCCCAGCTTGAGACACTGCCATTTAGGGCATTCGTGCCTTAAGTTAGCATGGGCGAGAAATATAAAGAAGAGCACATGCTAGCTAGCAATGCATCGATGATGCGTTAAGTTAAAGAGACGGACGTTAGGATTACGAGAGACTCTAAGAAACACCACAGAAACTTAGAGTCTTGAATGACGTCAAAGTCCTCTAATACTGTCACTTGTTAGATCGACAGGTTTAGACTAAAATTGATTAATGTCGAGATAAGGTAGTATGTAATTACTTGTAAGAGATTTCCACGCATTTATTTGGCAAACGGAAGGAGTTACCTCGTCGTATGTACGTCGGCAGAATTCATAAGGCGATCTCTATTGTGCTCGTCTTTTTACAACTCGCACTGCGAGACAGAGCGTGCGCGTGCATTTTCATTACGGGCGGTGTGCCGGCATGCGGTAAGAATGAATGTGACATATAGCTTCCCTCTCGGCACTTTCTAGACCCACATCGGTGGATAACCATACCGAAAACGATGTTCTTGCCTAAGACGCCTATACAGCCACGCCCTGCCACACGCGAAGGCGAAGCTTAAAAAACGAGCGAAGGAGAAAAATCTAAAATAAAATTGGCGCGATCTAAATTTCCAGGAAACTGGTCCCGATGTGAACATTAAGTTCACGGCGTCAATTTCCCGAGTTACGCGCTACACAGTCATTACATAAGACATCGTCCTTCATTGAATGTGCGACTTAATAAAACTGATGATGTGCTAGATAAAAAAGGCACCACAGTTTCCAAAATTGGTTTTCAAGGACAGAACGTCAATGTTCCGCAATGTACTTGACTCTCTCGGTGAGCCAAATATAAAAGACCACCGCAATGATTGCGTTAAATCGGGCATAAAGAACATCATTATTGGTTACATTTCATTATCGGATTGAAATAACGTCGACTAACTTTGGATCGATGATTTACCGCTGATAACTTCTATTGAGGGCATCAGGAAACGATATATTATTGCCTCACATTAAATGAAAATAACAATATTATCAATAGTAAACTTTGTTACAAAACCTGGTACTACACAAACACGACTTGATACCGCGACAGTTAACAACTTAGCCTCCAAACCTGAGAGAATATATGGCGTATGGAAATAAAGGAAAAGTTTAACATATACTAAAATCATTTTTTATAGAATGCGTACGGTAGGCTTATAGAACGGTGAATTGTCATGGAATGATTGATATTTGAGGGATGAAGTCGAGGCAGAGCTAAATTAAAGAGAAAAGTGGGTTAGCTCAATGGAAGACAGACAAACGACTTTATTATTTAGGGCGAAATTGAGACTATATAGTCCCTTCTTACATTTAACCCTTTCGTCACATAGTTACAATATTTACATATAAAAATTAATTACATATGAATTACAATAAAATACCTATTAATTACAAGTTAATTTTATGTTGGTTAATAGATCAAAGAGCATTATTAGGGTATGGATTTTTCGGGTTAAAAAAATTTAATTCGGAGGGTAAATAACGGGTTTTATTATTTTCCTTTTCATTCGGGTTAAAATCGGGTATAAGTATGTTACAGATTTTTCGAGGCTTTAAGAAAAAGTTCAAATCTCGGGTAATTTTCGGGTTTTATTATTTTGTAATTCGGATAAAATGATTTTTAAATAAAAATCTTGTTTAAAAATTTAAATGTTTTATCAACAATCAAAACTTTTTACTATAGCTTAAGTATGGTTGGGAGTGTGATATCTTGTGTTCAACGCCTTCAGGTGGAGAGGAACACATCGCAAGCTGCACAGACATCTTGCTTCCCGTTCAATTTCATTTGAGAGCACACCAGATATTAATGAAATAATTTTTCTTTCGTAGTGTTTTCAACTAACAGGCACTTGGGCTCTTTTTTTCCTTATCCTATCAAAGATCTAACAGACTAGCTAAGGCGCGTCCTTGACTATTCCTGGCGCGAGAAAACCAAGGAAATTAAGATTGTGTTACAAAGTAAGCTTACGAATAAATTGTTTACAAAGAGAATACACAGACTGATCACGAACATCTCGGACTGCACTTAAGTGCTGAGGTGCCTACAAGCGCCAGAATAGAAATTCTGTGACCAAATCTAAAAAATTTTGCCTTTAAGAAAACTAATAATTTCGGGTTTTACCCGAAATTTAAAAAAGGCAATAGGAGGCTAAAAATCGGGTAAAGCCCGAAAAATCCATACCCTAAGCATTATTAAAGAATATTGTTAGTTTTGAGGATCGAAAAAACTATATATCAGCTATGTTTTAACACAGAAAAAATGTCCCACTGCGGAAAACACCTACGAAGAGAAGACGGAAGGTTTAGGAGAGACAGACAAAAAACCCGTCAGCAAAGGTTCATCGATATTGGGAAATATTTGGTGAGGTGTAATTAACATTGAAACGTTTTTCGAATTATATGCAATAAAGATATCATGAATTTGCCATCGAGTAGGGATAAATATTAGTAATAAATATCAGCCACGAATGCTAACATCGAACGAGTAATGAACGAATATTGACATTTTCACCTGTAATAACGTAAATGTTTTTTAAGAAACAGATGAGCATGCAAAACAACGTAATTCTCCGCAGAGTATTCTTATGTAAGTCTTTATATTATGAATGGAAGACGACAATCACAAAACGAACTACGAAATTTAATCTTTGTAAACAGTTCGAGCCGAAATGTATTTGGCGCTAAATTTAAAGATGAGCAAGGAAGAAACAATGAAGTTACATTCCAAGACTTTGTAGCTTTCACGTTCCATACGCAGATAATCTATTTTTCAGGTATTACGTAAGAATGGGAGCTACAGCAATGCTTTTAAAGCGTCCTGCAGATCTTTTGCCTGTTTGTTAGCTGTTAGGTAACAAGATGCACTTAATGAACAAGGTACATATCGGAAGACGGCCTATTTTTCGCTGATTTTACGTCCCTATCGTATATATACCTGCAAGAGCTAAAAGAGTTGGATTGTTTGTTCAAATAGTTAAATATTTACGGCACACAAAGATTTCTTTCGCCTGCCGATGATCAGCTAATTTTAATGATTTTGAGTCGATTCCTCCTAGCTAAATTGATAAAAAGAAAAACCACCACCATCTGCAACCCAAAATAACAACATTTAAGCAGAATGCATTACGTAATCCCCCGTCCGGTAGTATGTCAACTATCCAAAGCGATAAAATTTCATGCAAATAATTCTTACGTACGGGTGTCAGATATCTTGGCCTAATATTATTTGCAAAAAGCGTTTTCAGGTAGAAGATAATAATTCACATGCACTAATTATCATGGCTAGTGTATAGATATAGACGAGTATTACAAGAATTAAGTAATAAACGCAGCTTTATCATCGTGCATTGTTCTGTTGTATAATGGAGACTAACAACAGTCGATTCGGTCAAAAAGCAAATTGTCAAAACAAAAAAATTACGTTCATCGAGTTAGACTGGCACACCACGAGAAACGACATTTATGTTTGAGTCAATAAACATTATCCTTTTATCATATATGCCATATTCACACAAGATATATAAGACAAAGAAGCCATGAAATGCATTCTGGAAACTTGAGTGAAAAAGAAATGTAAATCTGCAGGCACACCATCAAAAACAACGTTCCGGTTATAAAACATTCACGATTCAGGTTACGAAAGTGGCAAGGTACCACTTGGAAAAACTTTCTTGTATTAGGAAAACACTTGCACGTCAAAGACATGACCACAATTAGTTCCAAACGATATGAGTTGAAAAGAGGGTAATGTGGTAAATCCGAGCCTAAATTATGGGAGCTGCTCAGAGTTGCAACTATAGTCACGAGAACAAGTAAGGGTCGATGATAGGAATATAAGACTACCTCTAATAAATGCCACTATTTGGTAAAAAAAACACTCCACATTTACAAGTAAAAACAAAGTTATTTCTTAGTTTTGGCACAGATAAAAATCAACAAGTGTCACAAGTATTTAAGGTTATATAATTAAAAACGAGTCGTTCAGGATAAGATAGTTAGTCTATGTACAAATTCAGAAAACAAAACACAATGTTTGTAAGGCAATTGATTGAAATAATAGGTTTTAAAAGCTCAACACAGAAGTTCCACGTTTATAAGCATTAAGGTAACTAAATAACACATTCCAAGTTTTTCAAATAGACGAAACTAGAAAATTCATATAAAACAACTTAATATTTACAAATATTCTAGAATGCTGTAGATAACACAAGTTTTTCATGGTTCACTGTTTCACCTACATACTTCAAGTTTATGGAAAGTTTTATATGAACCAAAAAATTAAATTATATCAGGAAATGCATAGTAAAGGTTC
This sequence comes from Tanypteryx hageni, assembly GCA_028673005.1. Taxonomy (NCBI): domain Eukaryota; kingdom Metazoa; phylum Arthropoda; class Insecta; order Odonata; family Petaluridae; genus Tanypteryx; species Tanypteryx hageni. The sequence goes on from CM054112.1 coordinate 199,433,959, forward strand.
AAAAAATCTTTCGCCGAAAACAAGGAAATCTACTGTAAAAGTAAGTTAATCACAAACTAGACGTAGTTTTGAAGTGGTATAAAATGGCATTTTAGGTTAACGAGAAAATATACAAGTAAATATTGAACTAAAGCCGATAATATCACTTGAAAAACCTCGGTCACAATGCTCGAAACTGTTGTCCCAACATCTAAATTAAACTTGTGTCAAAACAAGTAAACAAACAAGATCAACATTTAAAAGGCGGCCTTTTAAAGGCAAAGGAGTATTTACTCCATCATATAGATGCCCAGTGTAAATATTAACACCCTATGCTAACAATGCGGTAGAATATGCAGTACTTACGATATTTTCGCTTGGAGGACCGTAATGTCTATTGCTTCGGAGCACTAAAAGTAGAATGAAATGACGAGCGAGATAGGAACGGGGTAAGGCTCGAGCCGGCATGAACATGCAAGGAGGAGAGGGACATGTATCACGTGACGTAAGTTGGGGAGTTTGCTGGCGGGAAGCGGAAGTATGGAGTGGGCTCTAAAGAAGAGGCAATAGGGAAAGGGGAAGGGGGTAAGAAAGGTCCTCCATGTTAGTAGGCGGAGAAAAACTTGTCGCTATCCAACCACAGGGCCGAGATAAAATGCGCGGGAGAAAGCCAAAGGAAAGAGTCAGCGGCGCATATATTCTGCTGCATTCCTTTTAATCTTCCCAGTTGGTCGCCTTACGTTCTGGAGAAGGAATTGCATTCCATAGCGTATCAAATTCCTCAATTCCACAGAACCTGAGTACATTCCTACACCAGCGACCAGACACTGCAGTAATGTCTCGAAAAGGTGAGCACTCAGCACAAAATGAAAACAACTTAACACATTAGAGAATATTACATGTCTTACTAATTTTAATCCAAAGCGTACTGTATATCTCCTATTGAAAAAGTCTGCAGCCTCGGTGATCATTATTCGATGAAGTTGACCATCAATAAGTTATTACATAATATGAGAGTTACTCATTTTGCCGGTTCAAGTTGGCAACACATTTGTCTTTTATTTCATAGAATGAACATGACCTTGACTGGTAACTCATCTGCGCCTGACTTGCCCTTGAAAACCAGATGTTGTATGTATGCATTTAAAGGGCTACGAGCGCCCTTGGTTAAAGTCAGTTATTGGAATCATCTCCGTACCCATAAATTTATTGTATTAAGATAATTATCCCAAAATTGATTATGCAATTTTCACGGAGTATTAGTAAAAATTACATTTCAACTGAAAACGTACGTGCCAAACAAAATTTGTGTCGTAAATGCGCTTAGCAATAATACTCGTTGCCAGCCACCGTAAGAATTTTCGATCTCGGTGATGTATGTAATCATTTTATCTCTCCGGCAATAATCTCACCTCCTAGATGACCTTTGATGGTCTTAAGAAAGCAAACTAGAAAGAAGATCCAAGTCCATCCCAGGATTGATCAGTTTTTCACTTAATCCTAATAATTTTCACCAGAATAAAATCGGCACCGGGTTTCTTTAACCCCTTCTGTGTGTGTGCCTTGTAATTCTCGACTGGTTGTACGACATACTGGAAACCTGTCTGCATAAAACAACAAATACAGCTTAGTATCCAAAAGTTACATCATGGGCATGCAATCCCTGAAAATAATGGAAAACGTCTATGAGGGAATACAGCTTAGTTACGCGTTTACCTATAACTTCGATGATCAAGCTTTGATTCAACGGTGATTACAATTGACATCCTTTTATATTTAAATCGCGGTAGAAATTGTCGCGTAAGGCTAGTAAACCCAAATCACGGTAGTATGATTTGTAATACTAATACATACAGTTAGACTCCAAATTCCCAAAACTTTCGCTCTAAATGATGGAATAAATTGAACAGCTTTAAATTATCGAGACAATTAGTTTTTCACAATTTACCCTAAATGAAACCGTTTTAAGATAAATTTGGAAAGTTTCTGCAACTTTGAAAATTGGGTTTGAAGTTATTCGTCGTTAATATAATGTCATCAGTGAAGCTTATCAAAAGAATAATTCCTTTGCAGGATTATTTTTTCCATAATAAGAGTTTTATGTAAGTTAGTAGCTATAAAGTTATATTTTTATTATAGCATTCACAATCCTTAATAATAAACTATAAAGATTCAGGATTTTTAGTTTTTAAATTAATATTAATTGGAGATATCTATTATAACTTATTGCTGATAAATTAATTTGCATATTTTAATTCTTTTCAAAACTGATAATGGGGCTGCTGTGAAGGTGCTATCGAAGGTATTACTGTCGGTTCCCTCATTATTGAGGGTAAGACAAAACGTGTTTGGGAAATGCCCAACACCGGAGGTTCCAATGGACCTGCATTGGTGTTGATCGAATCCAAGGATCGGATTACTGCTGGAGATGGTGCTAAAGCCCATGACCTGACTGGCAAAGCACGCATATCTAATGCCACCAATGCTAAAGTCTTTCAGATATTGAATTCAGTAGGTAAGCAGAAATGCAATTGATCTTGCATATGGCATTATTTATTTCATTTAAATTCCCTCAAGGAATAAGTATACCAATGGTTTGCTTAAAATAAAACGCATTTGATATCTCAGAAAACTGAATCATTCAACTATATATTGAGTAGCTGGGTAATATATCTTATCAACAGTTAACTAAAACTTGGTTATATAAAAAAGAAATGCTTGTTGCATTTTTATTTGTCATTTCCTTAGAAATTTATTCAAAATGAGATTCAAAGACTATCAAGCATGCATTTCCTTCAAAAACTCGTGATCACAAAAGCCTATTATTCCAAAAAAACACTTTCTGTAAGGAGAATTAATAAATTAAAACCACCCTCATGATTGGCTAAGCTCTACATATGAGTGTGGTTTGAATTATTGTCAGTGTATTTAATATATCTTAAACTTACTGTTCTTTCATTTCATATTCTGGCAAATGAATCTATTTCAAGGCTTGAAAACTGCATTTGTAAAGCCAGTTGGTGATACTGCTTTCATTGGTCATCGATGCCAAATGGTTCCAATTGAATGGGTATCACGACGACTTGCCACTGGTTCCTTCTTAAAGCGCCATACTGGAGTGCCAGAGGGTTATCGTTTCAATCCCCCTTTGCAGGAAACTTTTTACAAGGTATTTATAATGCAGCATTAGTCCTTTTACACTACAAACTCTTCATAATTACTACTGTATTATTCTACATCAAAATAATTGAGTTCATTGTTAAATTATTTGTCATGAATTTATTCTTTGTATTCTTAAAATGGTAAGAATTATATATATATATATATGCTAGTAGAAGGTGCTTGCATACTGCAAGCTTTTCATCTCACCTTGAAAAAACATTAATTTTTTAGAGAGATATTTCATCATGGGAAATATTTCTTTAATTCAAAAGATTTTTCCTAGGGACCAAATTTCTTTATTTCCTTATGGAACAATAATGGAGTAAAACAATTGCTAATTTTTTCAATTTTATGAATATTATATGTTTTCCACATTGGGTTTATAATGCCACACATTTATGCCAAATTTTAAATTTGTAGTACATTTAGAAGTGAAATAACATTTATCTAATTGTTTAAATTTAAATTATTTTTAACGGCCGCAATAAGAATTTCATAGGTACAATGAAATGTTTATTCGTTTAAATAGACTGAACTCTAAATAACTTGAAAATTTCAGCTCTCTAACGCCCCGTAGTATCTAAACATTTACCTATTTGTTTAAACTTTAAGAATTGTTAACTGCCAAGCAAATTAAAATATCAAAATTTGTATAATCCCTATTTCGTTTTTTTACATACCCTACCTTTAAAAAAATTTCAGCTCCATAGCACATTCGGGAATACATAAACCTTGCAAATTTGTTTAAACAATTGCGAATTTTTAGCGGCCGCATTGTTGCACTTTTTCAAGATTTTCGTTTTTTCTAGTCGGTTTTGCACAAAATCCTACCTAAGAAAAAAATTTCGAATCTACAGCTCATCTGGAAGTGCCTAAACATTAGTACCCTCCTGTTATATGTATGTTATATCCTCCTCTGTAAGAAAGGTCTATATATAATGATATCAATGTAATAAAATTATAACTTACCAGCTTTTAAGTTGTATAAGATGTTTTCATTTTATTTAAAAAATTGTAATCCTTGCTAATATAGCTATAATTTGTTTGCATATATTTTCTATAATGATGTAAGGTAGAGACCGTTGTAATGAGGCGACCAAAAGTTATTTTCAGCTGGGAAAGTAGGCGAGTGAGATGACTTAACCATATTGATGATTTCATCATTAAAGGATCATAAAGTTGTAAGATTGCAGGAGTCAGTTTTATACCCATGAACCAATAGGTCATATCTAGAATAGAATATCAGGCAAATGATCTTTTGATCTGTCATATAGGGTAAGGAGAAATAGAGGTCATGCAAATAGCATGAACATAGAATGTCTAGGATCTCTTTGCTTGTGTTGTTGATTTTGGGATGCCTTTAACTGAAATGCTTATGAAAGATTGGAGGAATACCCAGTCAATAAGAAGTCTTGAGCTGAATAAGATGACAGTTTATGGTAAAATACAATAAGTGAATTGGCTTTGTAGTTAATACAATTAAAATTAAAGAAATCCTCCCAGAAGTTAAAGGCTAAAGATGGAGTCAAGTTTTAACAGGAGGATAAGAGTTAGTATTTTATAGCATTCTAATTTGTAGTAGCGGATGTATTGAACTTATGAGCACTGGGAGGATATAATGAAAAAGTTTATTATGTATAAATGAGAACTAGTGGCTAGTTCATAACATCTTATAAAAACCCTAAATTTGTTGTTATATTTTTCCTAACCCTGTATGGTTATTATTATTATTAATATCCTGTTAGGTAGTAATTACTGCTATTTTTTCATTAAATTTCAGGATGACGCTAATCATGACCCACAGTGGTCAGAACAGCAGATTGTGTCAGCTGGTTTCTCCTTCAATGGTTTGGTCATAGGCAAAGATGAGGTAGACTTCATGAGAAGAGCCACTATTTGTGTCTTTGAAGTGCTTGAGCGTGCATGGGCTTCCAGAGATTGTGCTTTAATTGATATGAAGATCGAGTTTGGTGTAAATGAAAAAGGTGAAGTCGCCAACCTTTCACAGTAACTGTATTGTAATTGCGTAATTATTGTTATTTAAATTATTTAATGCTGAAAACTCATCTCATAGGTCTGTAGTTTCATATTATTCTTGTTTGCAGATGTTTTTTAGTGAAAATTTGAATTTCTAAAGAATTTTATGAAATCAATACCTTAAATTCAAGAATGATTTCTTTTCAATTAAATTTCTATGGCAATGTATTGATGTGATATGGGTAAATTTTCTAAAGTATTTTTGGATGTTACCTCCTTAGAAACTGTCTTCTGTGGTGATAAACTGATCCTTGTTCTAATTTTAAATCAATTGCTGCCAATTGGTGGAGTTAGTAATTTTAAAAAAGTAAATGTTGTTATGAAGATAAAATTTTGATAGAAAGATCTGATGCTTTCCTGGCGAATCGATGCGGTGAAGAGTTCCCGGGTTTCCAGCCAGGTGAATATGGTGTCAACCAACGTTTCGGCACCTTCCTCAAGTGCCATCTTCAGGGGTCTCCTGAGTGCCGTACCATTATTTCGTCCCTGTATATATACTGACCGGGTATTGGAGGCTCGTTCCCCATTGGCTGTTGGGTCGGCCTATGGCGTTCCGCGATTTTGGGGAGTATGGGATTCCACACCTTACTGAGTGGGAATCCCGTGTCCCTGTTAATGTTGTTTTTCTCGATTCTGATTTCAATAGCTTCTTTCACTAGCCTATCCCAAAAACCATTGGCCTTGGCAATCACTTTGGCCTCCGCGAAGTTAATGCGGTGGGCTGTGGATATGCTGTGTGCTGTGCACTTGAGGAAGGTGCCGAAACGTTGGTTGACATCATATTCACCTGGCTGGAAACCCGGGAACTCTTCACTGCATAAAATTTTGATAGTTTCTAGTCTCTTGATAGGTTGGCTTCACCTATTTCACCTTTGAATGCCCAATTGAGTTTGATGCTCTTCTTGACTTAAACTGTGTGACATTTATTCTAATAAAAGATGCTATCCTAACAGATTATAACACCCTCTCAAATGAGAGCTTTGCTTATTTATTCTGTCTTGAACTGATAAGTTTTAATTGTCTCTTTACGAATATTACTGGTACAGCATGGAGAAAGGCAGCACAGTAACCAAGTCCTTGCTTGTGTAATAATACCAACTTACTACATTGTCAAGGTGAAACAAAAGAATCCTTCCTTTAATATGTTGATCTTATTAACAAGTATGCACTATAGTAATTTGCTTATGTGTACAGGCAAGAAATGTAATTACAGAGTAGTTAGAGAAATTAATTTCATTTGAAAATAATTGTTATAAAATATTTAAAGTATGGTTGCAAATATAAAATATTTTATCAATAGCCTTTTTAACTTTGCCAGACTTTTTAAAAATAAAGTGATGCTTGTATTTAATTTCTGCATGTATCATTGAACTATTAATAATATACCATAACTAGTGCCACAGATGCTTTTCAATAATAATGCTATTATTCTTTATTAAAACACGGGAAAAATAACATTCTATATTTTTCTCAAATTATTCCATAGCCGCCATATCTCCCAGCTACATCTCTGACTGGAACTCATAATGAATTTTTTAAAATCATTAGCAAAGGAAAGCAATGATATAAGCACTGTTTATTTGATTAATAAATTACATGTTTTGTGATGTAAATTTTTTAACCAAAGGAGAGATCCTGGTGGCTGATGTGATTGATTCTGACTCTTGGCGTCTGTGGCCATCTGGGGATAAGCGATTGATGAAGGATAAGCAAGTTTACAGGAACATTGTCGGTCAGGTTACTCAGTCACACTTAGAAGAAGTTAAAAGGAACTTTGAATGGGTGGCAGAGCAGTTGGATCATCTTACACCTCAGCCTCAATGCTTGGCAAGTTGTTTTTTTCCATTAATTGTTTTCAGATTCCTAAGAAATCATTTACTCATTTGATGTTACTGCTTGGATATTATTAAGCCAACAGTAAAGTTGAGAAAGATATTCAGGTGTCTAATCATAGTATTTTTTCATCTATATCTGCAGGTTGTAATTCTTATGGGCTCACCCTCTGATGAAGAACATTGCCAAAAAATTGCACTCAGCTGTCATGCTTTGGGTGTACCAACTCAGTTGCGTGTAACTTCAGCCCACAAAGGAACTGAGGATACACTCAAAATTCTGGCTGAATATGAAGGTAATTCATTTATATGAATGCTTATAGTATATCTTTGGTGAGCAGTTAAAAAGGAATGTCATTTTAGTGTTTTTTCTATGAAAATCACTTATGTATTTGGTTCATCCATCCATCAGTCTGTCTTGAACAACTCAAAAATTACGTAAGTTACAAACACCAAAATTCTACATTAGAGCTGCATATGGTAAAAGTTTGGTAGATTCAGGATCAGTAGCCTGGGAGTAAATGGTGGGAATTATCCAATTTGATTTAGATAAATATCATGTGTTAAACCAATTTACATCCATGAATATATTGTTCATCGAAAAATAATACGATATCTTACTTTAATATCAACAATCAATCAACTATTCCGTAAAATGAATTTTTAGAATTGCATAACTTCATTTACCCTATTGCTTTAGTAAAATAACCAATATAATAGCGAGTATTCTCCGAATTTAATATCATGCCTATTCTATAAAACAAATGTTGAACAACAATAGCAGTAAATAGCAACATATTATTTATCGTTTTTAAGTATCCCAATTTAAAGATCATAATTTCTCTAAAAATCACATGACATACTGTTTGCAAACCAAGGTTTTCCTTGTTATGTAAATAAACAAAAAAACAAAGGAAAGTATAGGCACTCCCCAGGTTACGTAAGGAATACCTTCCGGCACCGGTTACGTAACTCGAAATTTGCATAAGTAGAAAATTAGTATGGGTAGCATACAATACAACAGAGGTGTAAAAATTACACGTATTTATAACAAAAAACTAACAGTTGTATTTTATCCTGAAGAATAATTGAAAGGCTGATATATAAACCATGTTTTAGCTAGAGGAATTATTGCTGCTACTTGTAGACATGTGTATATAGTATCAGATGAAAATGAAATAACATCATTTACTGTTACCATGCTAATATTATAATGTAATTTATTTTTGTATTTGTATGATTGCAGATATACACAGCAATTATAGCCAGTCGCTAGAATTAGGTAGATTGTTAAATAGATTTGCTAGATTCGTAGGCAGTCGCTGTGGCTGTTTTTTAGGGGCTAGTTCGAACACAAAGTCGTTAGATCTAGCTAAAAATTCACTAGATTGGCAACAGTGGTTAGGTAGCATAGTGGGGCTACCACATTACAACCCACACCTTACATTCTTCCTCCATCACGTTCCCACTCACTCACAAAAACTTCTAACATAAACATAATGAAATTTTTTTAGTAATTTACATAAGTGCGGGTTAATGCAAGTTGAGGCTTACGTAACCTGGGGGAGTGCCTGTATAAATGCCTATAGTAATAGTGAATCAGATGATGCAATTTTCAACAAAATTCATTCCTATGATGTGCAAAGTTTAATTAATGAATCTCTCTTTAGCTATCATAAGATTAAGAAATCATTGATAAATGAATTTTTTAAAAAGCAAAAGAATATCTTTTATTAAATTGTTGAAAAAAGTGCCTTATGATAATTGTACTGCAATTCATTCCTCACTTGTTTCAGTATTGGAATGAGTTGAGAAAATTCGCATCTTTCGACTGGTATAAAGGGCATAATTAAGTCTCATTCTCTTCTTAAGATATGGACAAAGGTTCTAAGCATCACTTTGTTCTGATTTGCAGCATTTTTTTACGAACTTCTTAAATTTCTAGTGAAATATGTGAGTTTTTAACTGCTCATCAAAGATATATTCTCCCTAAAAATTTTTTCATGCTAATAAATTGGATTTCTTCCCCAAGGATCTGGTCTCCCAGTGGTTTTGGTCGCAGTTGCTGGGCGTAGCAATGGCCTTGGACCTGTTCTCTCTGGAAACTCTTGCCTGCCTGTGATCAACTGTCCTCCAGTAAAGACAGACAATGTTGAAAGAGATGTTTGGTCCTCTCTCAATGTACCATCAGGCATGTATCGAGTTGTTTTCTCAATCCCTAAAGAAAGGAACTTAAATGGCTTGATTTTTTTGCATTTAAATCTTGTGATTATAAAGCATTGTCAAAATAAAAACAAAATTAACCCTCTTCTGGCCAACCTATTTTACTAAAATGGCCAAGGTGACTCCAGCGAACTCAAATGGGATAATAGAGAAATCAACCATTTACAATTACTTATATTAGTTTATTTAGAAAATTAGCTGATAAATTAGTTGAAGTTAGTGAAAATTGTGACATTATAATAAAATAATTGAAAAAATTATGAACATTTTGCACAATGACGCTCCACAACCTAAAATCAGATTATGCCGGGACCAACCACAAATAGGACTTTCTCTGTGCTGTTACCACACTCATTCACAAAACACCTTTTTACTTAATCAGAAAACTATATATGATAGGAATACTTTGTATCAGTCATACAAAATCCACTGTATAAGTATTTATTTGACCTAAATTATTGTAATTTTCAGCTACTATAAACATAATACATATATGCAGTAAAAATATCAAGATGAACAAAGAGAGAAAACAGTTTGATCGTCATGTATGTGGCAACACTGATCATGAACCCTAGTTGTAAAACTTGTTTTATTAGCATCTTATATAAACATTTATTGTATTGTGGCTTTTGAACTCTGTTATCTCCAAATATAAAGAGAAAAGTGAAACATTTCAAACATTGAAATCTGAATTTGTGAATTCCTGACCTGCAGGCCTAATATTACGTTTCTCTTCCACAGATTTTTTCTTCACTTGGTAAATGTACTTAAAATAAGTCCTTTTAAAAGGAAAAATGGGAGTTAATTTTTTTCTATTTTTCACATTTAAGAATTGGGGTGTGATAATTTAGCCAGTAAATATAGTATTTCCGTATGAAGGAATAAATCCTAAATAATTGGACATTGTTGTCTTTCAACTATTCATTGTATTGTTACACATCTTTGAATTCTGATCCTTGGTTTTTATTTAGTTAAATATTTGACCATCCTGTTTTGCTGTTTTCAAAAACTCCAAAAAATGCTCTACTGAAAGTACTTTATAAATTATTTTTAAAATATTCTGACTCTTGAAACCTTTGCTTTTCCTTTAGTGAAAGAACAGCTTCCTTGTTTTCCCGGACTTTTGGCCTGTTTCACAATTGAAACTGCTTCAAAAATTGGTCTATTTAACACATCTAAATCAAGGAAATGCAGTGTTATGTTGTAGCTTATCACTTAATACATTGATAAAATTGAAGACAATTTCTCCTCAGTGATACAAAGCCTTATTAATTCTGCCAAATATAGAAACATTATGCACCAAATATTATAAATGCATGAGAAGCATGGGAAGACTTGGATGAAATGGGGATGTGATCTAGATACAGTGTTTCCCAAAGTGTGGTACGTGTACCACCAGTGATACGTGAAAGATTTCAAGGGGTACGCGGCAGAAAAATTATTAATAATGAAGAGATAAGAATGGTGTAGATGTATAAATACATATAAATATACAGGTTTTAATTATTAGCAACCAATATGACGTGTTCGGCGACACCTGGCAGCACTTGCATAAATGAATGTACAGCAGTGGCTGCCGGCCAAAGCCTCGGATGTGCGATAACATGGGGCTTGCGGCGCAGTTATCTTTCTGGCAGATACAACATATTTATAATGAGTGATGTGAATTACTACTAGTAGTAATAGTCAAAAGATCATAGCAAATAACACGTTTCTGAGTGCAGTGCATTAATTTATAAAATTTCTCTTTTTGTGTTTTCTGTTAAACCCCTTTACAATGGATCTGTGGATGAAAATAGGATCTTTTAAACTTACAATAGGAAATTGTGAAGGAGATGCGAGTGTTATTCATAACTGGAATGAAAAATGCAGTGATATGACTGTATTAGACAACTGTGAAAACAAAATTAGTGAACCATCTGTGAGTGCGTTGAAAGTATCAGCTGCAAAGAAAATGAAAGGAGCCTGTAAATATGATGAAGATTATCTTAAATTGCAATTTTCGGGGACTGGCGAGGAGGTGGATCCTATTCCAGTATGTGTGGTTTGTTATGTGACTCTCACATGAAACCTTCCAACCTCGAGCACCATTTCAATAGCAAACAAAGAATACCATGGAAAACCAGTAGAATTCTTCAAAAATAGGCACAAGGCTCTCCAAAAGTCCCAGAAAACAGTGTTCAGTGTGACAGGAAGTGAAAATGTGAAAGCATTGGAAGCTTCATATAGTGGGTCGTATTTAATAGCAAAGACAGGAGTTGCTGAAGTGATTGGCGAGACACTAGCAAAACCTGCGGCCATTGTCATGGTTGGAGACAAAGCGATTGATCATGTTCCCCTGTCAAATAACACTGTTTATCGTAGAATCACAGATATGGGTGGAAACATAAAAGAGAAATTATTGTGACAAGTACGGCAGAGTCACAACTATGCACCGCAAGCCAATGACTCTATCGATATTGTGAATTTAGCTAATCTCTTGATGTATGTCATGTATGAGCTGAATGGGGAAGTCCATGATGATATGTTGTTCTGCCAACCTGTGCCAACACATACAACTGGGAGAACTATTTTTAAAGTTATTGATGACTTCATCAAAGACAGTCAATTGGATTACAGTCGATGTGTTGGGATAAGCACGGATGGTGCCAGAGCCGTGGCCGGTTCAAAGAAAGGAGTCGTAGCATGTATTCAAACCGGTGCAGTGAAAGCAAAATCGACTCACTGTTGTATACACAGGGAAGCACTCGCCACCCAGGACATGCATGCAGATCTAAAGCAAGTACTTCATGAAGCTATTCAAATCATCAATTTTGTAAAAGGCCAGCCATTGAATGAAAGGTTTTTTTCTCAGCTTTGTGAGGAGATAGGTAGTGACTACACACAGCTCTTATTTCACATCGAAGTACGTTGGCTTTTGCACGGAAAAATCTTCACTCGCCTATTTGAGCTGCGAGAAAAGCTTCAAGTTTTTCTTAATGAAACCTTCAACCTGCAAGACCATATGTGTGAATGGAAATGGCTATGTAAATTAGCATGCCTTGCAGATACTCGTATCTTGGCTCATTTGAACCGCCTTAATCTGTCCTTGCAAGGCAAGCTCATGCATATTCCATGTTCAAGATAAAGTGAGCATGATGATGAAACCGTCTTATTGACATGGAGCCACATCTTCGTCTTAAGCTCACCCACATTGAGCCTGATATACTTGTCCTAATGTCTGCTCACAAGCAGTTTCACTCCTCACATTGAATAATTTTTTCATTTCTAAATAAATATGCGAAATTGAATTTAATGTATATTACTTTACATTTAACTGATGATATTAATGAAGTTCATAAGCTTCTGTACATTTCTTAATTTATTTTTTGTACATTATGTGTATACAGGTGTTGAATTTCAAAATTTCTAAAAAAAACTAGGTATGGTTAGGGCCCTGGAAGAGGGGGTATGCCGATAAGGCCGAAGTACTGAAAGAGGTATGCGAATGTTTTAAGTTTGGGAAACACTTCTATAATAGTTAATAAGTTTCAGCAGTAGTTGCTTTACATCTCATTCATCGGTTATGATTCTTGAAAACCATTTGTAGTTTATTTTCTCGAAAAAATTATGGAAAACTTGGAAGATTGGAAATATGTTGTAGTTTATTAATTTTGATTGCGTAAAAGTCAGTTCAGTTATTGAATAAAAGACGTTATCAGAAGGCATGTTTGCCATTAAGATAATTTAAAAGCTGTTTTCATCCAAAAGTTGATAGACAAGATACCCTAGCATGGAATAAAAATATGTAACAATGAAATCGGTCTATTCCAGGTCTAGGGTGTGCAACTGTTTTGTACCCAGAGGCTGCTGCTTTGATGGCTGCTCAAATCCATGCCCTGAAAGACCACCTCATTTGGTCGAGATTGAGGGTACGCCAGCTACAAACAATAGCTTCCCTCAAGGCTGCTGATAAGAAATTGCGTGATAAATGAAGTGAGTAATAATTAATGTTGTCCACATATTATAGTCACATGCTTTCATATTTCAAATAACATCAAATAACGTAGGAACAGCTGCATCAATTTTAAAGATTCTTTGTTTTCATTAGATTGACGACACATGACATTTGGTTATTTGCTGTGTAAAACAAAGGTACAAGTATCGTATTAATACAGGACTAATGTAATAGAAGGTTGAATGATTAACACTCAAATATAATATTCTTATCAATATTGAATCAGAAACCCGAACAACATTGAATTGAGTCAAATAACTTGCAACTTTTTCGTACTTTAAGTGTATACTCTGCATTGATTATTTTTTCTTAACCGTAAACCCCAACATTGTCTGGGTACTTCTGCTAATATATCTATAAAAGTAAGTGTATGTATGTATGTATGAGTGTGATTCTATAACTCGGGAACTACAGAATGTAGAAGTAAGAGAAAGGTATTATTTTAATTGCACAACAGAGAAAGGTGGCATAGTAGGGTTTTTAAACCGATTTAATTGATTGAATACTTACAATAGACTCATTAACGGACTTCTCACCAGTTTATTTTCCTTTATACTTTCTACATTCCTTTGCCTGATATACCTCTGCCTAATTTTAAGTATTCGGAGAAAGTCTTCCCAAAAATAATTTCAGGGATCCTTTCCATGTCATAAGCATCAATATAGGATGTAGTGTGTGCCAAGATCAATGAAGACTATGTGATTTAATAATTTAAACGTTGTTGAAACAATCATGTGTTGAATGACTTGAGAAAAAATCCAGACCACCACCTAACAACAGAAAAAAAAATGAATGTGACTACCCAGTTAAATTTTAATGCAAAATACAAAAAAGGATTTGCAAAAGAAAAAAAAGCTACCCAAGAGGGAATCAAACTGGCACGCTCACATTTCGGACACATCTGCTATATGTCTACCGCCAACTATTACTTGATCAATTAGGTGTGCATTAAGAAATTTATACCAGTTGACGTGAAATTTCAATATTTAATCGTGATTTTTGGAAAAACTATCGGCCGTATATGCCCAAAAGGGGGGTTTGCAGTGATCCTGGAATCCAGAGGTATACACCTACCAAGTTTCATAAAAATCCGTGATTCCACTACCGTGTCCTCTCCTTGTTAGTATTGGTTGAGATTTTTGAAACTACTTACTTGAAAAAATCTTATAAAATAACAACAATGTAAGTAAATGTTAATATAAGTAAAAAAAAGCGGGATACATAAACTAGGAGGCTATTTCAATTGTGTTATTATTTAATTTGCAAAATTTCTTTATATACAATTTAGTGTGAATTCTTGAACACCCCACATATTTCCATTTGTAAACCAAGGTTCAGACGTAAAAATACCAACTTTGGCCTTGCGATTTATTTATTGTCATGGCATAAGTCAGTTTGATGACGAATTGTCTGCGATGCATGTTAAAAGGAATTGCTGGATCATTTGACGTGTCAACTTTTACATGGGATAAAGTGAATGATTCCAGCCATAGAACCAATAATGACTTCCGATAATTAATTTAATTATTAATCATATTTAATTAATCAATAACTCATCATTCTCTCTCTCACATTTTCCAGCCATAACCCACGCTACATGTCTCTTATTTATGTTAAATATTGGTACATTCAGTTCTTGAGTTAAATCATAATGTTCTCTTTCAGATTCAATGAACTTGAATGTATTGTAATTTTAATTAGAATAAAATCAAAATTAAATATTACAATTACTGATAATCAAATGAAACTTATACATATACAGCAACTATATTAATTTCATTTAACATTATAACATAAGACTTTCATTTAAATACTAACAAATTAATATAGCATGTTGTATACATTGAAGCTTTCTTTACTTTTTGATTTATTAAAAGAATTCTGATTTTAATTCTTACTGATATGTAAGTGAAGCTTTAATGTGTAAACTGTTGAAAATGAAATTTGGAGACTACGGTGTACAGAATGGAAATAAATAAAAACTCCTGAACCGTAAAATAATCCAAATGAGCAGTCACACATCAATAAAAGAAAAATAGAGGGGAAAAAATTAAATTTCTACTTACAAGTTTGCAGGACGATGGTCTACAGGGACCTGTTGTCGGAAACTAGCCTAAATAAAAAGGAAAAGCACACACAAATGTGCAATCACTCTGGAAAAACTCACTAGATACGTATTTCAAGAGCTAAGCTCTGATCTTCAGTAGCTGAAGTCGTATTGGATTGTTTTGGTTTTGTCTTGTGTATTTATATGTTCTGGGTGAAAGTGAAAGGAGGGAAGGGGATGGGGGAATTCCTAATGGTCAACGTGTAGAGGGGTGAGTAAGGGATGGGCCCACAGTCATTATTCATTAACGTGTCTTGGTATCTGTTTATGAAAATGCTCTCATAAGCGTCTAGTTTCCAGTCAGTTTGTGTTGATTTTAAGAGAGCCATGTTTTTTATTTTAATAGGATGATTTTTTTCTTGTATATGTATTGCAATGCTAGACCTGTTAAACCTATTGTTTGTAATGTGCAAGGTGTTCTTTGAACCTAGTTTCTAGCTTTCGTTTAGTTTGACCTATGTAAACTTTCTCGCAGTCTAAGCAAGCGATTTTGTATATGCCGGATTTTTGTAGCTGGGATCGTGTCATTTGGATTGTGTAGTAAGTTGGAGAGTTTTTTTTCATTCACGAGTACTGTTTTAAGGTTCTGTTTTGAGAAGATTTTTGATAAGCCATTTGTGATGCCAGGGATGAAGGGGATTTTTATGTATTTTGGTTTTTTTGGTGGCGTGTTTGTGAGGGTAATGCATTTTTTTAAAGATTGACTATGCTTGTGTTTTCACAAAATATTTTCTATCATCTGAGGGTTGTAACCAATGATTTTAGTGGTTCTTGATGTTTTAATTCTGTGAGGAAATCAACTTTAGAAAGAGGAACTTGTAAGAGTCTATGTACCATTGAGTGGAATGGTACTAATGTATGTGAAATATGATGAATGGAATCAGAGGGAATGTACGTGTGTGTGGGTTTGCGGTAAATCCCAAACTTAATTTTGTTGTTTTCTCTTTTTAAGAGGAGGTCAAGAAATGTTAATGTATTTTGTTTTTCTACTTCATGTGTAAATTTGATGGAAGAATATTGATTGTTTAGTTGGTGTACATAATCTGTTATGTTATTTTATTTTTGGAGGTATCAAAAATCGCGAAAATATCATCTACGTATCTTAGCCATAAACGTGGGAAGTAGTTGAAGGTGTTTTTGCATTGTTTCTCCAAGTGAATAGGTTGACTAAGAAATGTGAAAGGGAGTTTTGCATGGTTGTACCATGGTTTTGTTAGTAGAACTTGTTAACTTGAAAAAAATTTTGGTTCATGCATAAGTGTGTTAGTCGTACTAATTCATCTACTGTTTTTGATGGTAAGTTTTGATCGGTGAGCCATTCTTGGAGGAATTGTAATGTTTCTTTGATGGGAACACTAGGAAAGAGAGAAGAAACATCAAAAGAAACTAAAATTTCATTGTCCTGTAGTATTATGTCTTTAACTTTGTTAATAAAATGAGGACTGTTTTTGATATTTGAATTTTGCTTGAGAGGAGATTGTTTAAATGGGTCAGAGGGGATGTCTTCTTTGTGGATTTTGGGTAAACATTACATCCTGGGATCCCTGGGGTTTGAGGTATGGAGTTGGAGGCTGAGTTGTTTCGTGATGAGTATGGTGCACGTTTTTACAATTTTGGTGGTTTCTGAGATAATTTTATTGATAGGATTTTTGGGAATATTTGTGTATGGCCCTTCCTTTAGCATTTGCTCTACTTTGTCGTGGTATTGATCTTTTTGCATTATGACTACATTGTTACCTTTGTCTGCCTTTAGATAAAAATAATTTTTATTATTAAGAGACTTAATTGTGTTGTGTTCGGAATGTGTTGATTTTTGTTCGTTTTTTGGCAATGTTTTCTGTTAGCTGCGATAATGTGGTGACTCGGATTATATTTTTGCTGTTATTTGGTAAGATTTTAATAGAAGATTCAATGTCTGCCACAATATCATCCATGGGTGGTTTTTTATATGGAAGTGCGTATTTAAGTCCTTTTCCGAGTAGGGAGAGTTCTTCATTGGTGAAGGTCATATCTGTAAGGTTTATTACATTGTCTTGGTGTTGTTTGGAAGTATAGGAAGTGTTTTTCTGGAGGTTTTTTGTAAGGGAGTAGTATTTTTGCAAAGTCTGTTGGTTTTATTTTGAACTGTTTGTTGTATCACAAATTGAATTTTGTTAAGATGACTGTTCCATATGGGGATTTCAAAACCGGATAAATTTTTGGTTATTTTTACATGCAAATCGTACGCTTCTAATTCAAGAGAGGATCGTTTTCTATAAAAGTTTTTAATTTTTAAGTCTAGCCATTTTTGCTTGGCGAAGAGAATAGCTTTTGAAGCGATGGGGTTTGTGGTTTTTGGAAAAATGTTAGTGAAATTTGGGAAGATATTTAGTTTGCAGCAATCCTTGAGAAATTTTTTATTTTGGTGTTAATTTTACTAAAATTAGTGATATGACTGAGTTTATGATTCCACGAAAGTGTAAAATCTGAAAAAAGACAAATGCTAACAATTAATGATAATAAATATACTGTTTCACCGAAGAAAATGTCAATGTATTTCAAATCCATTTCTATGACAAAATCATGAGAAACTCCAGTTAAACCTTGATAATGCAAGTCAGTTAATATAAAATGCTCGTTAATAGTACTGTAACTCATTCCTCAGCAAAAACCTAGGTACATGCACCTTGTTGTAACAAACTCGTTTTTACAAAACTCATTAGTACAAATCATGAAATTTTAGGTCCCTTGAAGTTTGTACTGTATTTGTTCTATAGTAAATTAAATTACTTCGTTATTTTAAAAAATATATTACCCAAAATTTAAGATGAAACTATCACATTCAACTGTCACTTGATTTTTAAATTCAAACAATAAAAACAAGGGAAGAATTGCAGAGAAACTTATGTAAGGCGCTTTCTTTAAAAAATGACATTTTTATGCAAAATAATTAATTTATACTTCAACCTTTCCTCTAAAAGCTTATGATAACTAAACGAATTTACTAATGTTTCAAGCACAAGGCAAGAAAAGGTATCCTGAAAATTTAGGTAATATATCTGTAATATTTCTTGAGACATAAGGGTGCCTGCTTGATATAAAGATTAAAACTGAATAGCAAATGCTTATAAGTAAAAGCAAACTTTTATTCACTCAAAATGAAGCAAATGCTTTTGCTGTTTTCTTTTAAGCATTAGCTTCATTTTTATTCACTCAGCCCAATGTGCTTATTTTATCCACATTCATGAGTCTACTTATTGCCATGGATTTTCTTTCTTCCCTTTGTTTTAATACACATGTAGGAAGTTAGAGGTATCCATTTTAAATAATATTGTAGCAATATCATCCTTGCGTCTGACATCTGTTTTGATAAAAATTTTTATTTTTGTTGATTTTCAAAATGTTAAGTAGTGATGATAGTGTCTTACAGTTAATACCTTAAACTGTATAATGTCAAATCAGTGGATACCGAGACATTTAATAAGAGAGCCTCAGTTTCAACTGAAACTTCTATAACTACAATTTTTATCATATGCAGGTTTTATTAAAATACTTTTTAACTTGGTTGAGTTCAAAATGCTGATTTTTATACCTCTTGATTAACACTATCCACTTTGGCCAAGTCAAATTGGAAGTTACATATACCCCTTAAGTGAAAGTACCAGTATATATATTGGAAACATTTTCAGTTTTATAGAATCAAGATCCTAGGTTTTAAAGAATATTTGTTAGTTGCTTTATTCGAGCATTTGTTTTGCCTTTTTTACTTGATGTAATCAGTGGAAGGATGGAGTATTTTTGTGAATTGATTCATGAAAGCAGAAGAAAGGGTCAAATGAAAACATTTATTGTAATTTTGGTTTTCCTTTCCAGGTTTCGCATCACCTTGTCATAGCTGGTATGTAGTGAGGAACTTCAGTCAAATACACAATTTCAGCTTTAATGATCTGAAGATATGTTGCTCCTGTGTAACGTGATAAGTTTTTTCATATATTCGATACTGTTATTTGTAATAATTTTTCATATATTTTTGAAATTTTTATAATCAGTACTGCCAATATCAATAAATTTGTTTTGTCAAATTTTGTATGTTTCCTTAACCTTTAAACGTCAGATTTAAATGTCCCTTAGTAGACTCTTGCTACTGGAATTAATTTTGGCCATTTAAAGTTTTCTTGAATTCGATCAGAAGATATATTTCTTGAACTATTAGTGATAAAACGTTCAAATAAAAAGCATTATTTAATAAATCATTTGGGGATTAACGGGATTATGCCTTTTATAGTAAAAGAAAACAAAAGAATACAAATCTGGCATAATTCTATAGTATAACAATGATAAACTCAATAAAAAACTAATAATTTTTATACATTTTTCGTGCCAATGTTTATTTTCTTTTGTCTCTAACAGACCAAATGGGGCCATGCTTGCACCTTGTCTTACTTTTTGGGAAGTTTTCGAGGGAATAGCTGATGCCTCTTCTTCAATAAGTTCCATAAAAAAAAGGCAAGGTGAAACTGCCAATGCGTCATTTGCCTTCACTCTGACCTCAGTAAAATTTAGCTATTGAGCACTGTGTAAGAGCTTCTTCGACCACTTCCAACATCCTTGGGCCATGGAGGGGTCCGAGTAGAGGAGTTGGAAAAGGGCTTGACTAACACTCTCACTCCCTATTTTCTGTTTTCTCTCGGTATGAGGTGTCCCCACCCCCAGTAGTTGGGTCTATCGCATGTTTGTCTTGACACATCTTGAGAGCAGGCCTCTAGGAGGACCCCTACCAAATTTCATGCATCCAGGATGAATTCAACATCTGTGGGCGACTTCCAAACTAAGCGTGTCCATATAGCTTGAAAGAAAATATAAAACATTCTGTAACAGCAGTAAGTACCGTATTAGCCCAAATATAATACGACCCCAAGTATTTTGAAAGGAATTTTAGAAAAAGATGAAAAACGTTTAATTTTCTCTATTTTACACATTATCTGTAAACTCATGAATTATGTACTAAAGGGGGGTAATGTGGCGTCACATTTAGATGGTCCTCATTTTCTAACGTTGAGTGTCACAACCCTGCGTGAAATTGTGCCGGTATTGTGGATGCTGCAATTTGACCTTGATCTATTTTCAAGTCTCCTCACACCCCTACCGAGTATATTTATACAATGTAGTATCGTAACATGAATGCCCACTTCACTTCCAATGTAGCAATTATAAACAGATGCGCTGAAACACGCGTCATAAAACGCACCAATACGCAGTTATTTTTTTAAAGCTACAAGTACTCGAATATAGTGCGAATGTGACTTTTAAAGGTACGTATTGAGGGAAAAACATTGCACTATATTCGGGTCAATATGGTATTTCAGGCTCTGCAGCAGACGACTTGCTCGAGTAGTTCCTGGGAAAAAAATGAGAAATCTTACGCAAACACTAAAAGCCAACCTGACTATAGAAATCAAAATAATTTAGAACTTGCATTTGATGTTTATGAGAAAATTCAAAAGCTTCCAAAGGACAGTCATTAACTTCTGGGAAGAAAATAAAAACCAGTATCCTATTTTTTTCATAATAAATAGATCTTATTTTTTTCATGTTTCTCAGGTCACTTCAGGAGTTCCAGCAACACAGGTCAGTGTTGAGCCAACTTGCTCAGCATTAAAATTTATTTTATCACCAAAGTGTGCCAACTTATTGGAGAGACATTTGAAAATATTTTCCTGGTCCATTTGAATGAAAATATTTTTGAAAAATAAAATTTTTATTTTCCATTATATTTTTTTAATTGATTTTTTTGTCAATTTTGTCGATGTTGTCCAACATTTTTATACAGTTCCTAATTCTACCAAAAATTTTTAGTTTTGTAATTCATTTTTTGTTATAATGCATTTTTTGATGTTGCATTTTTTAAATAAAATTATTTTATAATAAATTGATGAATTTTATATTTGAAATTCAAAATTTTTTAACTCGAACCGAACAATTAAAAAAATTTTTTCATGATACAAACCCGAACCCAGAAAATTTGCAACTGTCTGAACCATAAATTCTCCAGTTCGATACCCTGGTCGAAACAGAAAAAAGAATGACCTAATTTCTCACTCACTGTATTTTGCGTATATTTCAAACATGCATCCAGTATAGGTATACTAGTTCATTAATTGAAATGATTTGTTACAAATTGTCGGAAAAAAAAATTTATTAAATGTAATTTTAAAATTAAGACTTGAATAATTGAATTCGTAAGTTAGCAATGAAAAATTTCAGTAGGTACAGTAATTTAACTTGTTTAATTTGTTTAAAAAAACGATTAAATGTGTAAAGATGGTTCTATGACAACTCATCACGGTCAGTTATGTCCTGTGAAAAATTCGCCGTGGGTCAAAACGTGCGTCAGTTCATCTCTTGACAAATTGGAAAGAGACTGGTGAAATGCAGGGGGAGGCACTTCCACAAAAATTTTTTCTTTATATTTCGATAATATCAGAATGAATTGCAATTCTTTTTGCAAATTATGCGAGATATAGTGGATGTTGTATGGTCGAGGGTTACTCCCAACCCAACAAGTGTATCCCCCTGCCATACACCAGTCATCGTGTCTTTCCTTCCGATTTACCTCACGACGAATTTGTCTAGCGATGAATTGGCGTGGGACGAGTTTGTCGTGTGACAAATTGATGCCATGAATTGAAGCGTGGCGATTTGATGTGCGATCAATTGACCGCAATGTATATACGGTATACAACTTTGTATTCGAATTTAAGATGGCCCCAATTTTCACAAGCTGAAATTTGGAAAAAAAAAACCTCATCTTGCATTTGGGTAAACACAGTAATTTTCTTTCAGTTGCTTAAACAGACTATTACCATGTCCATTTCTATTCTTATATATGATTGCTTCAGAGACATTTTACATGAAGTAGCCTTACGCATTTCATGGATACTAAATTTTTACCATAAAAAATTGAGCAGAGAAGACATTCTGCAAAAATTAACATTAAGTTTGGTGTTGGTGTTTTTCGGAGACCCCACAATTTTAGTGGATACATTTATATCATGAAGACGAGACACCATGACTTGTGTACAGTAGGAGATACACTTGTTGGGTTGGGTGTCATCCCCTGCCAAACACCATCCAAAGTGTTTCACCTTGCGTAATTTGCAAAGAAAATTGCGATTCATTCTGGTATTATCAAAATATAAAGAAAAATTTTATTGTGGAAATGTGTCTCCCCCTGCCATATAGCAGTCATGATGTCTTGCCCTCCAATTTGTCTCACAGCGAGTTTGTCGAGCGATGAATTGATGCGCGATAAGTTTGTCATGCAATGTAAAGACGTGTGATGAATTTTTCGTGAGCCGAATTGATGCACAATGAGTTGTCATAGAACCATTGAAAGTATGGTTACACATTTTATCAGTTTTTTTAACAAATGAAACGATAAAATAATTATATCTACTGAAATTCTTCATTGCAAACTTACAATCCAGATTTCAATTAATACAGTATTAATTTTTTAAAATACATAAAAATTGTTTTTTTTTTTCTCTAACAAAAATTTCTAACAAACCATTTCAATTAATGAATGAACTAGTATAACTGAATATATGCATTCAAAATATATAACACGTTCAGTGAGAAATTAGGTCAAAATCTTTTTTCTGTTTTAACACTGTTAAAAGTCTTGGATTTGGATAAATATGGTGTCCCCTACATATTTTCATTGGTGTTATGGAAATAAATTTTTTATGGATAAAAAAATTATTTTGAACTATTAAAAAATTTTAAGTTTAGAATGGACTCAGTGGTATGAGGAAAGGGGAGAGGATGGGAAAGCCAACAGAATGAGATTTACTAAAGCTAGCACAAAAGCATAGAAACAAAATAACTTGAGCATTACTCATTCGACCTTATCCTGTCATGTTTTTGACAGGCAATTACTCTAATTTAACTATTGTTAAAGTATGGTGGGAATGTAGATGAAAATAAAGATTTTGTCTTGATTAAATTTAGTAATATTGAACACACAGGTAAATTGCCAACGGCATAAATTTTTTCTTCGAATCTTTCAAATGAAATAGATAATAAGGATAAAAATTATGAATTAAGAATGGTTTTTAAAAAATCAAGCAAGCAAACTTAATAAGATGGTGCCATAGATAATTTTACTTTGGAAAAATAATTTCACAAATAAAATTTCAATTCAATTATTTTAATTATGGGTAATTATGAAAGACATTGTATCAGAAAATAATCAATTATAAAAATGGATCACATATGAAACATTTCTCAATTATTACATTTGCTACATAGCATGTACTTTTGGTGCTAACACTTTGTTAGCAGCATAAATGCAACAAAAGATAAGCATGTAAAGCATGTATTAATTGGTTCGTAGAATAATTTTTACAGTGTAATTACTATAAAGGTATGTTAAACGTCTAATACAAAAAGTAAAATGTTTGATTTAATAAGCATTTTAAGAATATGGCCATCAGCAAACAAAATTTCAATCAACTTACGTAAAATTGCACAGGATTTCCATAAACAATATGGGCATGCTAACAGAGACAACATGGAAATAAATAGGGCAAGAACTCCTAGTGATTCAATTCTCACTTGAAAACCAATTTACCATGTACATTACAATAAAAATATATGACATCTTAGGAACATAACGTAATTTTTTATTATAATTTGTTCAAAAAATTTACAACGGCAGACTTGTGATGTCGCTGGCTAATCTTCCAGCCTAATAATTAAATGACTTATAATAAAAAACAAAGAGCAGTTTAAAGGCTGCAAGTCCTCCATAATATCAACATCTCTATTCATAAACTTTTAAGAATATAAATTTTTAAAAATCACAAGAATAATAATTGTATATGTATATATATATATCCTGCCAATTATCATGCTAATGTCTTACAGGCATCCTGATATTTCAAAAAATATACAGTCTTTGAATCAAATGATAAATGCTCCTTAAAAAATATAAATGAAATAGCTTTCAAAATCTAAACTAAGTAAGGCCATCTAACACACGCAAACATGGATTAATCCCATGAAAATTATGACCATGTCCAAGCATTTTAAGTCATTAGTATCAAAATGAAAGTAAAATTTGGTAAATTATCACAACAAAATATTAGGATGTCTGAAAGATGCAATTCAACTGCAGCGACAGACCTTCCAATTATATACAATTGCCTGATCCATGTATTGTGCATTAGAATTAGAAGCTAATAAGGGTATGTATAGTATTTTACATACTTTTAGTGCTGTTACATAAACTGTTACTTTCATACTGTTAATAAAGATTGCTATACTCTCCAAATGAAGACATCTTAAATTTTCTCGTCTTGCATTGGCAGGTACAGCATCATATATTATAAGGCTGAAATAAGAGAAAATTGAAAAGAAAAATCAGTGAAAAATTTCACAACAGTTCCTTGTAATCTATGAAAATACATACTTAAATAAGACCATATTAAAATAGAAATAACACTCATTTCATTTAACCCATAAATAATAAGATTTTTGAAAGCAAACTTTAATTGCGTAAAATACCACCCAATATATACAAAAACATACTTAAATAAGACTGCTGTATTTCTCGGAATATTAGACACACCTTTTTCCAGAAAAATGTTCTCCAAAATCAGCCTGCATCTTATATGCCAAAGGTAAGATTATTACTGATCTCAATAGTAACACTAATCCCCAAAATGGAATAATTAGCAGAAATTCATCGCAAAAACATTAAAATACACATATGTAATCAACAATGAAAATTTTGTACATACAGTAATACCTTATGCAATGTGAATTCCAACTACGTATTTTCATTATTGCGCTTTATTACGTCTGCACGCAGTAATTACAATTTCAGTGCTCTTTTGATTTTAGTCATGTTTCATTAAAGCCAATATAAGTATTAAATAAATATTATGTGGAAAGTAGGCATCAAAAGTTGTTTGGATCATCTTGTTTAGTTCCTAATGGATAATGTGATTAATGCCACGGAAAATTATTGCAGCAGATGTGATACCTAAGATAAATACCATTATGTGTATTGAAATCTCACTGGCTACAAAAGTGAAAAGATATGCCTAGGTACACTATTAGTTATAAGCCTCAGGTGAGTGAATATGCAAAAATGCACAGAAATTGAGTAAGTCAATAAAAGTGAAACAACAGTTACATAGAAGCTATTTTTTCTACTACCTTGTAAGGATAATCGTAAACATCTGATACAAATTCTATTGCCAAGGACTAGTGCCATCTATCAAAAGATCGCGAAGATGCGACCGTAAGTGAACAGTAGATTTGAAATGCGTACAAATCAGTATTGGATATGCATTCAATTTATCTATATGTGCAATGTGTGCAGCACATTCCGACAGCCTAATTAATACGACTGCCGAGTTCACACTGGGCACATTTTGCTACAAGTCTCGAAGCAATTATTTATGTTTTAGATCATCCCTATTTATTTTACAAATGAACTTTATCTAAAACATTATATTTAACTGTTATCTCGCCATAATATTATCTGTAAATATTGCCAGATACAGATAATTACGGCTGGGAATCAACTTTAGAAAAGCCAAAGATCGACCGGTCAATCAAGATCAACTGGTTGGAGACCTCTGTACTAGGGTTTTCAATCCTGGAATCCCACTAATTATTGCAATCCAGGTATTTCAGGATTGTCAGATGTCCACTATTAGTAACATTTACTCTGAAATTCACCTTTAACGTATCAATTCTATAGTGAGATACAGGGATAGATTATAAGAAAATATCCACCTGGGATATATTTTTTTTTTGGTCTGTGGGGCATCAAACAACTTTAGTCCTGTTCCACTTCCACCAAGCTGGTTGCAAAAACAAAAAATGAGATGAATCTCTTTGATGAAGGTGGCTTTAGAGGTGAAAAATTGCAGTCTCTTGATGATAATTTACTCACTATTTCTCCAACTGTTGAATCTGAAAAGGCATTTTCATCCTCTGGTATTTTATGTAGAAAATTAAGATCAAGAATGAGTGATGGAACCATAGATTAACTTTGTTTTTTAAGAACCTACTTTTAAAAATATATCAATCTCTATATTATGTGTTGACATACTATTATAAACTCTTACAGCAATTACATCTATTTATTATTGTTATTTTTATTAATATTACAGTTAAAGCATATACATCCTATAACCCAAGCTGACTCATTAAATTGATTAATTTTTACTTTCTCATATATGTAGTACACAGACAAAGCATTGTAATCATGAACAAAATCGACTTGGAGATTATGATGGAAATACACATTTTAGGTGTTGTTAAAAAAAAATGGTTTTTGCCATGCTGTCTGTCTGCATGTGGCTCTAGAGCCTAAACATTAAAAAAAAATTGAATGATGTTTAGTATTTAGGCATACTATTATCCAGATAGAAACTATGAAACTAGCGCAATTGCTCATCAAATATGATGGGTATGTGTGGATTAAGTATTAAAGAAAGGCACTTTCTTTCTTCCTCCTTTTCTCTCTTCCTCTCTCCAGTCCTCCTCCCTCTTCTTTTCCCTCCCTCTTCTCTGGAATAAAAGACTTCCTAGTCTCAATCTCACCCTAATAAGGAACATTACCGATCTCTCCCTTTTTCTGTCTCCCTCTCTCTCCCTCTCCTTCTGTCTCTCCCCTTCCTTCTTTCTTTCTCTCTCACGTATTAAAACATTCAAAGCATGCTTTCCTTACGCATATAGTATAAGGGTTGAGACGATAATACAATCTCGAGGTTTAACAATGACACGGTTAGCAAGGCAACATATCGTTAAAAAGCTTCAATTTTTACAATTAGTACAATTTAAATGTAGAACTTGAGCGATTTTGTATCATAGGCAAAATGTAACAATAAGAATAAGAAACGTTATTTATTTTACTTTAAAACGGTCCAGGTCCAATGATCATACGTCAATTATTTCTAATTTTAATTTGCAAAAGAGCAAAAGTCGTTAAGTAAAAAAATTGTTTTTTACGTAATCTTATGGAAAATAGAAATTATCTACTGGAGTCGAACCTGGGTCTTTTTTGAGGATTTTTTTCGTAAATGGCTTTTACTATAAGAATGAAACATTCCTACCAAATTTCAATTTTCTACCTACTCGGAAAGTTTGTTAGAATAGCATTACAGTCAGTTGTAAATAGTTCTCGATTCTCCCGCTCTTTTATAAAGCCTTTTTAAAAGTGGCGCCAAAGTCGAGAGTGAGAGACAAACATAGCTTATTATATAAAAAGATGAACAATATAGTGTAACAATAAAAAGGGTATTTTATTCCTGTTCGATTTCAATAAATGTCAATTTATCCGAAAATGGCTCTTGTGGAGGAGAAAGTGTATGATATAGAAATGGGACAGTTAAAAAATTTCTGTTTTACATCTAAAATCATGTTTTTAACTATAAAATTTTACTAAAGCAGGATCAGGATTCTGGGATTGGAAATTGCCATTCCTGAAAACCTGGGATTGAAGAATTCTGCCATGATTACAATCCCTAATGTGCTCCAATGCCCCAAATGAGGATATTGGCTTTAACTCTATCACCTCCTCAAAGTCACTACTCATTTCCAAATTGGCTGTGTAATATTCTCCACAATGGATCTATCTGTCAACAAAGGAATGGTTTCCATATTAGCATCTACATTTGAAGTGCTCAAATGTAATGGAAGAATAAAACTGAAATACAAATGCTATTCCAGGGGTCATGGTAAAGTCAGCTGTCTGAAGAGGGAGTGGGTCACAGATGCATAAAGTATGTGAACTAATACAGTACAGTGTTTTTTTCTTATTGTAAAGACGATCCAACCTGAGTAGATATTACTCAAGGGTAGAGACAGGATACAATACAATGACCATATTGTTTTGACTGCCTTCTGTGACTTGGAATTATGGTGGCAATGTATTTCTCTGTAAGTCGATCATATGATGACTGTTAAATTGAAATTTTATGAAATTTGGAATGGAGTAGAGCCCATCCAATAGGAAATCCCTCTCTTCTCTACCATTTTGATGATTTGGTGTAACAATACCCTACAATAATACTCTGAGTAATTTTCAGACAAAAAAACGTATTGAAAAAATATTCTTTCGGAACATCATAAATTTGTATGTAAGACTGAAAAAAACATTAAATTGAAATATTTTTACAATGCTTACACGATACATTTGATGGGGGTTTACAAAAAGTATGCTATTGTGTAGTAGATTGTAACAAGATTTTACTGTATTATTTTTTTGTATTTCACCAATTCTCAATTTAGCTCATCTAAATCATTATTCTACAAGGTTTTCTATAAAATGAACTCACCACAACAAGTCAGAGATCTGTGCTTTCAGAGACGCTTGCCGCCCTAGGTTTGAGGGGGTCCAACTGTGGATTCGTAGGGTTAGTAGTAGATGTAGGAGGAGGAGGAGGGGGAGGCGTGGGGCGAGGAGGTCGATGGGGGTGGATGACTCTTGGTGAACTTGGAGGCAGCGAAGAGGCTGCAGCAGTGACTTGAATGGAACTATGCACAGCTTGATTGACGATACCTGTAGGCTGGCTGGATTGAGGACCTGAGTTATGGGCAACAGCTGGAGTTGATGAGGAAATAAATGCAGATGCAGGAACAGGCTGGACTGATACAGGACGTTTGCCACAAGCTAAACATAAATTGAAGCAGAGCAGCATACAAGGAGAAAGTGAAACCATGAATAAGAATAGATGTAACTTCAAAAAAATGTTCAAGCTACAAGTACTAATAAAATGGCAACAAAGAAGAAATAACAAGTATGAACAACACATGCTAGAAGCAAGGCACAAATATGAAGTGCTTCTCTGCCTTCACTAAACTGCTGATATTTGGACTTCTGCTTCCAAAAAATGGCAGCTCTGATAAAGTGATTCAATACTCTATCTCATTAAATTAAAAAAAATATTTTTAAATATCCAATTTGGGGAAATCCTATCATAGGATTTCATCTTCATTAGTGGTCTATCTCATGGTAATACTTAAGAATGCCCAATCCAATATGTCACATCAAAGGAGTTTTTCTTCATCTTCTCATAACCCTCGAATAAATACATTTCCCTATCCCTTTGCATCTTTCCTAGCACCCTCCCTTCTTTCACTCCTTTCAGCAGATAGTTGATTCTCAAATTTGATCTGCCCATTTCTTCTGTCTCTCCCTATCACTCTAATTATGATCTTTAAAACTTCATATACTCTCCTCTCAGCCCGACTAATTTCTCTATTCTATCTCACACCCATATCTTGGGGTGGTGGTGAGGTTAGAGCATTGGCCTTTCATGCAGCGGTCCCAGGTTCAAATCTGGCAGAGGTCGGGCTTTTCAACCTGGGATCATCCTTTCCTCTACTTGCGTGCTTTGAGGAGACCACGCAAGTCAGCAATCCATCCCTTGGAAGGGAGGTTAAGCAGTTGGCCCCCTTCGTGCTCTTCATTAAGAGTAGGCTAATGCCAGCACTGGGTTTCCCTCCTCCCTTGTGAATGCGTCTGGTGTGTAAGGAGTTATGGATAAGAGGTTGATTAGCCAGATATGCACAAACAAACAAAAACCCACATCTCAAAAGACTCTAATCTGTTCCACTCTTCTTTGACAATTGTTCATTATGACAATGCTACACCCTATGTCCAAGTTTTCACTAACCTCCTTTTTGTCTTTATTCAAACAATGTTATCAACTTTAGTTATCTCATAAATCCTCCTTTCCTATACTCATTTTGATCAATTTGACATTTCTGCCATTCTGAGTCTGAATTCTTCCTAAATAAATTAAATATTCCACCTGTTCTAGCCTTTTCCCATCCATTGTAGCATTGGCCTGCAATTCTCCAACAAATGAAAATGTCACTACTTTTATATTTTTCCTCCTTTTATACTTCTGCATTGTCATTTAAGGAATTCCTAGCATCTCCAGGACATTCCCTAAATTACTAACCAGTGCTTCATCATCTACAAATTTAACTAGTTTCACTATCCTACCTCTTAAATTTACCCCTGCATCTACATCTTTCAATGTCTTTAATTCTTCAACATAAATGATAAATAGTGCTGAGAACAACTTGAGCTGCATGTAACATTTAACCCACTGTTCTGTAATCTTAGCATTTACTTGCCATACAAGGTCTGACAATAAAGTAATGGGACTGACTTTATTATGGAGTACATAGCAACACTTGAGTGGCAGCTGAGGTTGTGTATGTTCCAACATGAGTGACAGGTGTTCCGTAGTAAACTTGTTTTGATAGCATTTGCATAGCAAGAGCAGTATTATCTTTACTGAAGTAGAATATTAGGCATGTGTTGGAAAAATGAGTGACCAATTTTAGGAGCAAAGGATCAATACCAAGTTCTTGGTGAAACTGGGAAAAAGGTGCATAGATTATTGAAATGTTATGCTAAGTTTATGGAGATGGCACCATGTCCAGAACTCATGTTCTAAAATGGGTAAAGCATTTTTCTGAGGACAGAGATGATGTTAGCGATGATGACAGATCTGGTCATCTAACAACATCAAGAACAGATGAAAATGTGGAAAAAGTTGCTTGTTTGCTGTGAAATGATCGAAAGTTGACAGAATAATAATAAAGGAACTGAATATTGACAAAGCATCTTTAATATTGATACTGACTGAAAATTGGACATGCAGAAAGTTTATGAAAAGATGATTTCCAAAAATCTGACTGACAAGCAAAGATTGAGATGAGAAATTGGTGCTTATCTTCAAGAAGATTACAAGTTGATGAGTAGAATCATAAATGGTGATGAAACTTGGATGTTTCAATACAATGCAGAGATGAAAAGTAATGCCTTCAGGGGAAGACTAAATCATTGCTATGACCCAAGAAAGCTCGGATGTCTAAGTCGAATATGAAGACAATGCTGATCTGTTTTTTGATAAAAGGGAATCGCCTACTGTGAATTTGTTCCTGCTGATCAGACTGTGAACCAAAAGTATTATCTTGAGGTGTTGCAAAGATTAGGATACCTCGTTTGACACACAAGGCCAGCATTGTTCCATAACAAATGAATTTTGCATCACAACAAAGCTCTGGCACACACAATGCTTTTAGTTGGACTTTCTGGCGAAAAAACAAATCCCAGTGCTGGATCATCTACCATATTCACTTGACCTAGTCGCATGTGACTTCTTTCTATTCCCAAAATTGAATTGAAATAATTTCCATAATTGTTTCAAAAGCTTGAAAAGAAACATTTGTGTTTTACTGCAGAAAGTAATTACTTCGAAAAGGGATCACAACCATTAGCGGCAAGTTTTCATGTAGAAGAGTAGTCCTGTTGCTATATTGTCAAACCTAGTATAAACCTATATTCTTCAAAGAAATAAAAATTGACTGAATGAATTCTTATTGCTTGTCTACCTCTTTATAAAGTTTAGGAGACAATTTATAAGAACTCTTCTTCACTTCTTTCCCTAATGATTTTAATTATAAAATTCATCCTATTATGAAGATTGATATTATAAACAACACAATATAAGCCAAAGAAAAATTATATAGCATCCAGTTGTATTATAACATTTTGAGTTTTACGCACGGATATCACCAAGTTCCTCTCATCACCACTATTAATCATGCAATGAGCATTTTGCTCAAAAGCCATTTCATTCATCTCTTTCTCTACTTTCCTTCCCTATATCCATACATACCTGTCACTGGCTCATTGCTCGACTGACACTATAGAAGCAGAACTTTCAATTTCTATTCTTCTGCACATAAGTACATATTGATATAACCAGTGACCTTTTTGCATTGACGAGAAGTGAGTATATAAGAGAAAGTTTGTGCAATGCATATTTTACTGTTATTTTCAGGCTTCATATCCCTAAGGGCCTTTTCTATCTCACTGTTCAATACTCCTGGGCCACCACTGTCACAGTCTACATCTTACACCATCTCAACAGACTCTGGCTTGGAATTTTTTCCCAATAATTCCGTGATATATTTTTCCATTTATCCTTCAGATCTTCTGGCTCAATTAAAAGTTTACTACCCATTATGTTCTCTGCAAACTCGGTAAGTTTTCCAAGCAATAATTCAGTTCTGCCTTAGTTCTACAATTTCTCTACAACTTCAGTGTCCTTTCCATAACAACTCTCACTTTTGTAGTTTACTTCCAGAGTTTAAGGTTTAATTCTCAATACATCTTCCTTCCATGTATTCACCTGCTTCCACCTCTTTCCCTCATCCATCCCTTCAATCATCTCTTCTGTAACCCTGGGCTTCTTGTTTTCTTCAAGGTTATGTTTATTATAACTTTTTTCTATTTTACATTCTGCCATAAACTTCTAGTTATCCCTGAGTCATTTGGGCACTGATATTTTCTAAAGCTTGTCTAACTGCCTTTTCATAATATTTTCTCTTACCCAACTTCTGCACTTCTAAATCCCGTTTCGGAGCTTCATTACCTTAGACAAGCCCTCATGATTAGCAAAGTGTAATCAGAGCCTGCATCTGCTAAATTGATTTAAGCAGAAATTTTAATTTCATTTCTTGCATGGCAACCATTATTGAATTTACCCTAAGAATGTCACCCCACCTGATACTTTCAACATAAGAGAAAATTGGTGATACTGATCATGTAACCCAGATGTCATTTTGCCTTGTATTTCAATAACTGACTTGTATTTTATGCTAGAACGGACATATCTATACAACACAGATATGCAACAGTAATATTTTATAATAATTTCCTCGAAAACCATGCATCTTATCAATAAATGTAAAGGATTGTTTATTTTGTTATATTCTGCAAAAAATTTAATTTTGGTTTCCAGTGAAATGGCATCCTTGAATGAATGGATGGGCCTAAGTGTGTCATTTTTGTCTTCCATTTTGATATAAATCTTAAGAAACAAATTTCACCAAAATACATCCAGTGATAAGGGCCTGATATATCCGACCAATTTTTGCACTGAAGCAAACATAATTTCTTTAAAAAGGAGGTTGACATGAGTTTATGAGAACTTAATTAGCCAACAAATTATTGAAAGTCAGACAAAACTATACTGAACAAACTGCATGCAGACAGACAGACAGGCAGGCAGGCAGACAGACAGACAGACAGATGAACAAAATATAATATTCTATATGTGTTTCTTCTTTTAACACTTTGAGTGCCAAGACAAATGGTGTAATTTATGTTCGAGATATTGAAATAGTGGAAATAGTGTGTTAGTTTGCAAAAAATTACCTTGAAGTCTGCACAGAACACTGAACAAAATATGCGCCATCTATTGGCTATATTTTAGAGTTCATGGTGAAAAATTAGGAGTCGATACGACCGACATTGACAATTTTAGCGGATTTTTCATGCATCACTCAGGGCAACATTGGCACTCCAAGGGTTAAGAAACACTTTTTAAAAACTTGTACTAAGGTATCAAATACAAATTGTTTTCATAATAAAAATTTGTTGAATTTTTAACATTGAAGCAAATATATAAGCTTTGAAAATGAGGTTGACATAACCATATTTGAAATTAATCAGCCAACAAATTATAGAAGCAGCACAAAATGACACCGTATTTACTTGCATATAAGCCTTATTTTTCAAACCAAAATTAGGAAAAAATACTAGAATATAACCCACACCCAATGTTTTTAGTTGAGCTTAAATTGTTTAAAATTGAGTTTTTCATGATGTACCAATGGATTGATCAATGTACCTTTAAAAAATTGTTCTCTCTCTATAATATATTTTCAAAAAACATCCCTTTCTGCTCCTCCCTCAGCCCCACTTGTGCAATGCACTTGCATGCCTCAACCTTCCCTATCTAGCCTCTCCTGATTCCATGTGTCTCTCTTCTAATCCTTCTCCCTGCCATAGCCTTGATATTACTACAGCATATTTATCGATGTCCCCTGATGATTTCAGCTATTATTGCCAGGAAAAACTAAATTGTTTATAACTTCATTATTGTTAATATTATTTACTGAATCATGGGAGCTATTTAGTAGCGTCATAGTGAAATTTAATGATTATCTCACATTTTAAATTTTTTCAAATTTTCCCTAGCATATAAACAGCATCTTCATTTTGCAAACTTAATAAATTTAGAAAAAAAGAGTATGGCTTATATGAGAGTAAATAAGGTATTCTACAATAACAATGAAAAAAATCAGCTATGGAGGTTTTTAATAACTTTTTATATTAATTTTTTATTTAACAAAACTCAGAAAACAATGCATTGAACTCACCTTGTCTTTCAGCTTCATGACGAGTCACATTTTCTTTTTCTACTATATTGCCATCAGACATTGTGCGATTATGACTAGATGAGGAGGGACGACGCCTCTCCAATGTGCTCATATGGCCAAGGTTTTCTGGCTTTGGAGGCCTTTCTGGTTTTTCTGAAGGGACTGGATCTTTCTTGTCTACAAAATAATTGAAAATTTATCTGTGTCATAAGTTTTCCTGTATACTCCACAAATTATAAAATTACCACAGAAAATACAGAACATGAGTAAGTGCCCTGCTTGCACTATCATCATTTAACCTTATTTTTCATAGCCCAAAAATAGCAATTCATCTATTTACAACTCATGAATACAGATAAAAACCTAATGTATATTAATTGCAATACAAACAAAATAAATATGTAACTTTACAATAAATTCAAATTCCCATAATATTTTAAAGTAAAAACACCATTTCAAACATAGGAAAAAGATAATTAAATCGACTGTAAAATTAGACATTAAAACACATTATTGTGAAAGTATGTTGAGCGAGCATACGTAAAGCAGGGCAGGGTATCCCTATAAAAGACAAATTAAGGTTTTTTGGAAGCCGCAGCCTATTTCAGATAATGATTTTATATATTTATATACACTTGCTTAAAATGTCTGAATTTTTACATAATAATTACAATATTTATTAATTATTGTTGTTATATAATAATAATTATTATTATTACAATAATTATTCTTCAAATCAATAACAAAATTAAGTCATGGTGAGATCTTTTAGCTCAGATACATGAATATTTTTGCAAGTTCGTTTTTCAAAAATTTCACAAACTAAACTAAACAAACTAAAATGTATTCAAGTCTATAAGTCTTTTTTTTTAGAATTTACAATCAGTGAATATAATTACCACTTAGGATGGCAGCTTTGTAATCAAATATGTCAACATATTTAATGATAAATATCTTCAAAATTACTATATTCATTCACATAATAGCTACACACACATAACAGTTGCACCTCTACTTTGCACTGAAAAAATAGCATCTTTAATTTCTGTATAACAGAAAAAACATATTTAATACAAAAAGAACTTATTCAACCTGTTCAAACATGAACTTATTATTAAAATAAACTTATCTACTTCAGTTACCAACTTGGCATAAATAGGGGGTACATGCCACAATTACACACACTTTCAATTCACTTTTCCCAAGTTCCTCATGAAATATCCATACCTACCATACCTATACTTTCTAATTGCAACATTTACATAAAGTATGAGCTTATTACTTGAACAAATACCATAACTGTGTAACAAAAATTTTGTAGGTAGCCTACTGCAACATTTAATTAAAATATATTTTTATACATACTAAAGTTCATAACATATTACTTACCACCCGAGAAGGATAGCGAGGCAGGCTTGCTGTTTCCGCTTGAGGCCTTGTGAAGTTCCTGCTCAGCAGCTGAGGATGCATTGTGCAAGGGAGACAAGGAAGGGGGAGGAACAACCATCGTCTTTTCTCCTCCAACTTGAATTATAGACACTTGCTGCTTGTCCACTGAATACATGTAAGTTCTTTCCAGCATAGGCCTAACAGAAGACTGAAAATGGTAAACATTTCACTGTATTACAAAGTTATATACAAATTCTAATGGATAATCATATATCTTTTGCTCTTATTAGAAAAGCAAGTATGATCTATATGCACTTGTTTAAAATAATCTTATTTCTGCAATAAACTGAATCATGATAAAGGATTTGTAATGCAGTAGATAATCACTACTGATAAATAGATATATATATATATATATATATATATATATATATATATATATATATATATATATATATATATACAATTAAAATTATAAACTTCTTCTAAAATATTTGAAAATATCTTAATTTTATTATTTAAAAAGTTATATATCATAATAATTTTAGCTGAAGGTTTCTTGAATCAATTAAAACTTTTAAACAACACTATATGATCCTTAAACAATGTCACAGGATTATTAATACCACCACCAACCTTAATCATAAAAAATTAAGAATAAGTGAAAGCAAATGTCATTCATTTTCACTAATGGGGAACCTTTCAAATCATTTCATAATGACCATGCTTAAAAACTTTCTATTAGGCAGTCATCCATTGAAACAAAATAATCTAGTCAAACCCAAATTCTTTCATATAAAGTCCTTTGAGAATTAATTATTAATTGCATACAAGTTGTCTTTAAAAATGATACATAGCCTCTAAAAATCCTACATAAAAAGATACCTGGAACGAAGGAGAAAAATACTATGCTCAAGAGTCTTATACCACCATTTAAAGACTAACTACTATTTTCCTAGATAAAAATTAACCAAGAGTATCTGCAATGTATCTCTCTAGGAGAATGTGCTGTAATTTTAAAAGTATAAACAATAGTAAAAAAAATTGAAAATTTCTCAAACCTATATGCATGTTTTCATGAGAAATGTTATATAAATATTATATCATTCAAACTCAAAATAAAAAAACTCATCACAGAGGTACTTTACACAAATTTAAACTTCCATAAACACAAAATTAATCACAGGCATTTCTCTTGCTACAAATGTTCATTCAACATACGAATGCATTAAATTTCAAAGCCCTTCCCTTCACTAAACATGCTGTTCACTTTAACGAACAATAGCAAATATCCAACTCAGATCATAGAAATTCATGTTTACAAAAGGCCAGAAAAACTCAAAGACTCTCTTGTACCTCCATTCAGCAGGGGTTCCCAACATTTTCAATGTGAAAAGCACCAAGTTGTATCCTAGAATAACATGCGAGCACTACTATACTTCTGCAAAAATAGGAATGACCATGAATAAAATCAAAACAATGCCCAAGTCTTTCTTAACCCCTAAAGAGTGTGTGACATACTGTTTGCATTCACGGAGAGCCAAGCCCAAAGCATTTATGTTCATATCATCTGCTTACATTGGAAGCTGCCTGAATGTCTGTGCTTACACAATAACTTTTTTCTTATTCTCTTCTTCCTTGAGTCATTCTCACTGTAGCCCTTCCCATTTCACAATAGCTTCCCACTCACGCATGTGTACAGTGACATGTTCTGCATATATTGGATAAATCTAGTGAAAGTAGTGTGAATTTAGACTCAGAAGAATTTTCTAGTGATACAAATAGTGATGAGGAATTAGAAGTTGAAGAGAAAATGCAAAAAGGGAAGAGCATTGCCAGTGTTTGAGAAGAAGTTGATTGCACTAATCCTCCTAAGCCTTTTCCTTGTGATTTGATTGGAAGACAATTAATTGCCATATCTGAAAGAATATTTTGAATTATTTTTTGATGAATCTTTACCTTATTGCTTTAGAGCAAGTCATAACCTGCAGGAAACCCTCAATAGCAATCCTAAATACATCACATTATCAGAAGTGATTTCCAATCACACCTAATGAAATAAGGATACTATTAGCAATGTACATGCTGATGGGGATAATTAGAAAACACACTTAAAAGGTATTTTACCCATAAACATATGTTAGACACACTGTATATTCCTAATGTAATGAGTGAAGAGGTTTTCATTGTTGTCTAAATTTCTGAATTTTGTTGGCAATAGTAATAAGGATATTGTAAATGGAAATTCTAAATTGTAAAAAAATTTACTAAGTGATTATTTAAAAACAAAATTTCAAACAATCTACATTCCTGGAAATTAAATTAGTGTTGATGAATCATTGTTATTGTGGAAAGGAAGGTTGTCATGGAAGCAAAATACAGTATAAAACCTTTTATCCGGATTCCACTTACCCAGAAAACCAGTTAGCTGGCTATTTTCAAAACTGACGCATTTTTCCAAAATTTGTTAGGAGAAAGTAATTTAAATTTGGCACCTCGCTAGTAATTACCTGACTCATCACCGTACATTAGATGCACTCCGAGCTTTTGTTTTTGTAGTGCCTTGTTTGTCTGTTTGTTTACTAGTATTAAAAATCTCCTTTCCTATTTTTCTCCATAAAATGTCTAAAAATCAGAAGCCCAGGTGCTTTAATGAAATCAAGGTTTTCCCAGTGCACTATACGGCCAATAATAGAGCATGGATTACATCTTCCATATTTATGGAGCGGTTCGAAATAAAATTATGTATGCTGGTAATTACCTGATTATTGTAGCATTTTTAGGTTGGTTTCCAAAAGAAACATAGCCTTATGAAATGGTCCTGTCTGTGTGTGTGTCCCCTACTAACAACTTTTGCACCGATTTTCATGAAACTTGGTATGAGGCTCGTGCTGCTAGGGCCCACCTCCAGGAAATATTTTATTTGGCGATGATTGAAGTTCCGGGTTCAATTCCGAGAACGTTTTTTCCCTATTTGTTTTAAATAGGAAGTCTCAAATCCATCATGCAGAGATGTTTTCTTTAATACTTTAAAATATATTAAAATTGTGATTTCGGAGAGAGGTTCGTACTGTTCGAAGGGGAAAAGAATTTATATTCTAATTCTTATCACCAAATTTTGATAATTGATCATAATTTCTTGAATTTCTACTGAAACAGCGTTTTTGCACTTTAAATCACATTTTATCAGATTGTTGCCATGGAGACAATTATTATCGAACTCAA
Organism: Tanypteryx hageni; assembly: GCA_028673005.1. Taxonomy (NCBI): domain Eukaryota; kingdom Metazoa; phylum Arthropoda; class Insecta; order Odonata; family Petaluridae; genus Tanypteryx; species Tanypteryx hageni. The sequence continues at coordinate 199,473,161 of CM054112.1, forward strand.
CTTGAACATAGATGAGTGAACAAATGGGTAATTTTCTTTTCCACTCAACTACTCTTCAGCAATGGACAGTTGATCCAAACATATTAGCGTGTGAACAGTAACATTTAATTAATTCGTTTATTTAAAAAAATACACACAAAATATAATGTCAGAAAGAGATTTTGACATTGCTTTTAATATTTTAAACCTAATAATGCTCTATTAATTTGTTTTCCAATTTTTCTGTATTATTGATCAACTATGAATTTATGAGAATTCCTTGGAATGACTAACACATACTGAAACATTTCTTGTCAATATAAGTAATCAATTCGGGACGTCAACTTTGGGAAACCAGCCTGCATTAGTCCTGGTTTGAACTTATTGTTATTATTGCACAGTATAGGTATGGTTTATAGAAGTGCTCGAAATAGAAAATATTATGAAATGGAATGCTTGTCCTGGTAGTGTGACTGAAAGTATTGGGCGTGAAATAAATGATAGAACATTTACGATCGACCTAAATTTGGATGTTTATTATTTACTACAATGAAGAAAAGTGAAAAAATACTTCTTAGCTGAGGGACTTAAATGTTGGGAAATGCTATCACCACAGAAAACCTATCCTTACTTAAATCAATCGACCAATACAATAAACTCGATGCATACAAAAGATTCTACATACATAAAAACAAAACACAGTTATGAATGACGACTTAGGTCCCACCTCCCACCCCCCCTTTTTCAGTTACTCAGTTAACCATACCCTTTCCTTTCACTTATCTTCCCCCCAACCATTTGACCGATTTTCATGAAACTTGGTGGAAATCTCTTGCTACATGGGCCAAGCTCCCGAGGATAGTTTTTGTTGTGAAGATTGAAGTCCCAGGTTTGATTCCAGGAACTATCCTTCCCATTTGATTTACATGGGAAATCTGAAATCCATCGGGCAGGGTAATTTTCTCTTGCACATTAAAATGTGTTAGAATTGTAATATCGGAGCGAGTTATGTACTATTCTCTGAGGAAAGGAATGAAGATTCTAATTTTTATCGTAGAATTTTGCTTATCGATTGTATTTCTTAGAATTTACTGTCAATTTTGCAGTTTTATCACTCATTACAAGTGTTGCCATAGCAACAACTATAGTTGGACTCAGATTCAGTATATTCTAATACGTACACGCGTTATTTTTGCCGCAAAAATAAGCATGATCAATTTAATATTTCGTTCAAATGTATTTGTAGTATTTTATAATGCTAAATTATGAAATTTGGGAACACAAACAGCTACATATCTGCAATGACTTTAAAGCTATTAAAGCCAATATAAATATTAAATAAATGATTAAATGGAAAGTAAGCATCATAAGTTTTGTTTGGATCATCTTGTAATATTCTAAAGAACGAGTTTTAATATCTACGAGCAATTTAGTTACAGCTATCGATTTACAATGAAACGGTGACATCATGTTTTGCGTATTATAGTTGCAGATGTAATTTAAATATGTATCAAGTGTTACTGGACTAAATTCCAAAATTTTGATTTATGAATGTTATTTAAATTCATCCAAATGCCGTTGACAATGGATACTTGAATCGTGCCTGTATAGATAAGTAATTTTCACCAGATTTGCCATTAACATTCTTTTCATAATTTATTTTACCCGTATTTTCGTTACTTCCGATATTTATGCCTTGGAATATCACATCAAGGAATACATTCTCTAGATAGTTGAAACACCTTCAACACCTAGGTTTGATTTAGGCAAGTAATACTTTTATAATGCGATTGCATTATATACAATCAACAGCTGGAGTCTGATCAGCTGACGGAATTGCCTATGGCCATACGGATTGACGTGTAACGAAGATAATTTCTTTCGTCATAGTGACATTTTCTCTAAAATAACGATAAGTGGCAACACTACATATCAATATTTGCATATTTGTGTGTTGGCCAATCAATGCTTTCAAAGTGAAAACTTCTGCAATTCCCGTTATTATGAAAATACGAACGTTAAGGCAATGATTCCAAAGAGTGAACAAATATAATTGAGTTACTGAGGCATATGTATCAAGAAATTCTCCATAGAACAATCAAATCAAGTGAGGGCATTAATTATTACCTATACTTACTGCCAGTGGTGATATTTTTGTTTGCTAATTTTTTGGGCAAGAATATAGTTCCCCCTTACTTTTTTACTAATATTTTGGCCAAAAAGGGGGGGAGTATGTTCGGACTAATACCGTACTGGTTTAAAGTAATAGGATTTTAAGTACCGTAGAAGAGTAGAGTCAAATTGTCAAAGAGCACAACCAGGCTATCAAATAGCACAGTGGAGCTTGCAAGCAACAGGTTGGGAACCCCTGCTATAAAGGAATTTGTCCGTCATTCTATGCTGCAGTTTGTGACATAGAACAACAATGTTTGGCTGCATTCCGATTCTTGTGGGCCTTAAGATTGGTACTTCATGAGGATATGGTCACAACACAAACCAGTCCTGTACTCACATGCATTGTACTTTCTCTCACTGATCTTTCTTTTTTGTTCGGTTCTTGTTTCAGTTGTCTCATTGATCCAATATTTTAGACGCCTTAACCACTCATCTGGGTATTTAATTTTTCAAAAACAGATGTGGGCATTTCAATTGCAATTGAGGTGAATCAAATTGCAAATCAATTAAAAAAGACATTAATTATTCAGTATTTGAGTTGTTTATTCTTAAAATTTGTGTCTTAAATTATTTTTACCAAAAGACATGAATTAACATGTTAATATATATTTATTATTACAATAAAAAATTAATTTGTTAATAATATTTAATGAACACAAATTCCTAAAATATGGTATAAAGATATTAAAAATTTACACAATTTCTAAGTGAATAAAAAATTAAAAAATAAAAATTTTATAAATAACATATAAAGGTTGTTAATTTTAAAATTAGGGTAACGGAAATGCAACCCGCAAAGCAAAGTCAGGGTCTAGACACGAGAAGTGTATATTTTCGAAATAAAGAAGTGAAGCCCATTTACTGCTGAGACGGTGAACTAAAAGGATGCAGCTAGTTGCCGGAGAAGCTGCGTGATGGAATATTACGGCATACCCATAGCAAACAGCGTGACATATATATACGGCATACCCAGATGAGTGGTTAATGGACAATTTTTGACAGCTAAAAAGTATATAATAAATTTTCAAGAATGAAAAATCTTTAGGCTGGAATGTATCCTGACTTTTAATATGGAAATCAATGGGAAAATCACGATATTTCAACGAATTTTCCTTTGACGAATGTTTTCCTTGAATCCACGTCATTTGTTGACAGAGTTGCCTGTATTAAAATAAAAAAAGAACAAATGATAATGTCAATTTAAAGAGGCATCCACCATACTACGAAGTCAGAATCCAAGTTGAGCATTGAAGATGAATTGATTTAAAAAAATAGTATTTCCCATCACCATTATTAACCTCTTGACTGGGGAGTAGCAAGAGAACAGAAGTGCATTCCAGTTGGGGAGTCGGGAATGAAATGTATCTTTTTAATATTACCTCTTACCAAATATTTCTTTTTAAATATATAAAGGAATTTGTTCATATTTGCAATAATGTATTAAAAATTTGTAACGTAACTAATTGTTTTAGCAAATAATTTGTTAATAAAAATTTATTAACAATTGAAAAGAAATGTCAAAATATTATGAATCAAAACCACATGATTTTTCTAGTAGAATAAATTAAAATTACTAATGAATTGGTTTTTGTGATAGGAAATATATAACAATCAAAGGAATGATGCAGCAGTAAAAGTTGGATTTAGCATAAAATTTGTATTCTACTTATTATAATTATCCACTTGTATATAGACAGTCTAGGCTTCCCCCAAAGAATTTAATCAATTTACAATAACGTATTAAAAATTCGTCAATTCTCAATTTGTTATTAACAATTAATCTGTTACACAATTAAATTTTTAATGCTTTTTGAACCAAAGTTTTATTTATTAGCCGCGGTAAACAAGATGTGTCAACAAAACAAAATCTGTAAAAACACCAGATGTGTCAAAGAAGAAAAATGGGTAAAAATTCTTGGTGTCTGAATTTGCATGTTCGTGCGAAATAGATTTTATTGCATGTCTAAGAATCGCAGACTGAGCGGTGCATATATGCAACCCCACACAATGCATGGAGGGCTTCATGACAAATAGTCTAAATCTTGGAAAATTTGGTTTAAATGCCATCTGTTTGCATGAATGTGAACCTAAAGAGCCAAGGAATACAAGAGGATGAAAAAAGCCTTGATGACGAAAATAACCGTCATGCCCAAATGGGGGTCACTGTGCTCATGATGAGTATGATCGTCACACCCAGTCAAGTGGTTAATAGCTCTTAGTCCACTCCATTATTAGTGATTAAGCAGATGAAAAATCCATATATTAGATAAATTACTAGAAACATAAATACCCACTGTCATAAGAGCCCAACCCAAGATGTAATTAAATGATTGATTTGAGAAAAAAACCTCTTTCATTAGGTGAAAAAAAATTAAACCTTAAACCAGGAATGTTGTGTGACACGGAGAAATGGGAACATGCAGGCTTGACATATCTAGAGAATATAAACCAAACCTTCTACTGGCTTTGGTTAGTTTTCTACGCAGCAGGATAACTACCACAGCAAGGCAGCCAAGCTCCTAAATTCTCAAATTTCTTTCGATACCTCAGAACTAGGCATTTCACGTTCTGCCTCCCCGTGGGGTAACGTTACGGAGGCTGACACACGGAAAGAGCCCTGCCGCAATGCAGCAGGTCTCTCAGGGACTGCGGGCTTGGGCCTCTCAACTTCAACACTGCTCACATCCACATGCTCCTCTTGGCCCTCTTTTGGAGGAACTATGGTCCTTGGGGCAGCGACTGGAGCCCTTATTGCCTGGGTGAGAAGAACTGATCGTCCTTTGAAACCTCCGTCATCATCATCTTCTTCGTCATCTTCAGAACGAGCCAAAGGAGCAACATCTGAAGGCTTCCTCTGTGTGACATCGTTGGGAATACATACAGGAACTGGTCGTGGCGGTTTCTCTGGCTTCTCTACTGGTGGAACTGGGGCTGGCTTATTTTTCCGGCGAATTACAGGTTTCGGACTGCCATGCGGTGGGCTATAATAATGAATAAATTGAGAGTTTAAGATAGAAATATATATTACTTTCAATATTTTACTTGACTAAATTTATCCTTTCATTTTAACCAAATCATCATAAAATCATACATCTCACATTCAGACTGCAGTAAGGTCTCTTATGGAATATCGTTCTTTCTCTCTTTCTTATAACTTACATTAATTTTGATATTTATGTATATACCAATTATACCTATGCATAGGATGCACATGTATTCCAGCAAGGGTATTTTATTATTTAGCGGTGAAAATTATGAGTGAATTATTAAATGTCTTTGTAATACAAGAAATAAATAAATTATACTATAAAGATTTTTTCCCAATTGTTATAATCAGACAAAAGACGTCCATGTTGCCAAAATTCCATTCATATTACCTACTTCTGCTCTCCCCCTTCCCCCATCTCTATAAGGTGAACTGGAAATTTAGATGAATAATACATTTGATAAATTGTGGTTCGGTGAATTTACATTTCAATGAATTGTGTTTTGATGAATTTTGTTTTGAAGAATTGCATTTTCGATGAATTGTGGTCAGTGAATTCTCCTAGATCCATGACAATGGATATGAAATCACAAAAACGATATAAAATATAAAATAACAAAAACAACAATGATAACAAACTGTTATGGACCACAAAAGGAAAGAAAAATTCTCAATGCATTCACTCGAAAGCTCAACGAATAATTGCTGTGAAAAGGTCTTTGAAAAACCCATACAAAAAGGGTGCGTCTTTAACTCCAGAAGTGAAGGAAAGGGTCTTCCAGGAATTGAGGAAAGAAAAGGCATCTGCAAAACCCACTGAGGGCGAATAACCTAGCGGTTAATAGATTCATTGGTAGGGTAAAGGATATATAAAGTTGAAATCAAAACAACTGGATTGTAAAGAGAAAAATATAGCTTGTGCAGTGTAAAATGACCATGCGAGTTCACTACCCTGCTCTGAGAAATCAAAATTGCACCTACTTCTGATGGTCAGAACATAAACTTCTAGGAAGGAATGAAAAAACTCCTTTGAGTTTCACAGGGGAAGGAAAAAATACAGTAGCCAGAGTATACCTGGACTTGTCAGAATTTGAGCATCAACCCGTTCCAAGTACAGTAAAACTCTCAAATTCACATGCTTTGCAGTTACGCAGGTTTTTTTACTATTGCTGCCAATCTGAAGTGAAAAGAACAACACGAAAAAAATGAAGTTTTCCATCTGCAAGGTTTTTTTATCACGTTGTGACCACATTTTTCGAAAATGTCTACTAAGAGGAAAGCTAGTGATAATACAGGAATCAGAAGCAAAGAGAAGACATTGACTTTAAGTGAGAAAAAAGAGTTGCTAAATAAACTTGTTATCGGTACATTAACATCAGGGATAGTGTTGCCACAGGAACCCTTCAGAAGCACGCAAGTTACTGGGGTTCATTTTGTAGTGCACACCAATTTTAATGCATGCATTTTTTTGTCTTTTATGTGATTCAATAAATATTTTTTTGGCAAATTCTTTGCTAATCATGGTTTACGCGAAATTATCTCAGCAAACTTACTGTTTAGCTACGGCAGATTTAGAAGCCACATTATATTGGTTCAAAATCACTTTTAGCCCACCATTTCATTATTTATTGTTGTCAAAATAATGGAGAGCTGTGAACCTAACCCCCATTTTCTCATAAGGCCTTTGCTTCCATTTTTGTGGATTCCAAATTCGCAGTGTTTTTGGGAATTTGGGGGTTTTACTGTGTATTCAGGATGATCAGGGAAGCAATTAATGCCTTTAAAATTTTAAATACCAATATTGACATATTTTCTATAGTTGTAAGAATCGATGGCAACATTAGGTTTCAAAATTTTTAATTTAAAAGTTTGCACACTTATGTGCACTGAAACAAATATTTTGCTTCTGGTGGGGTAACTCTATCCATCGCAAAATCCTGTCACTGCATGGTAGTTGACATTTGCTCGTTGTAAAAAATGAGAAAAATTCCCCCTTTTTAATAATTTATATATAAACTATGAATTAATTTTGGAAAACTATTAACAATGTTTAAATAGTGGTTTAAGGCTTTATCATCAAAAGAGTTTTTCATAACCATCATTTGTACCATTAATTTCTCCTGTAGCTCTCTCTAATTAATCTACATCTACATGATACCCTGCAAGTGCAAGTTTTTGGTGGAGAGCAGGGGATAACAATCCAGCTCAGATGCCAAATTTGGCATTAAAATGGCAAGATTTTCATTTAAATGTAATCATGATGTGTAAATTTTGTAATGAATTTCATTATGAATGTTTTCATATTCTAACATTTTTGGTAACTGGCTAAAAGTTGAAAAACTCTGAAAAATAAATACAATAGGTTTCTATCATTTTTTAAACATAAAATGTATTGTGCATACTTTATGTGAGATAAAGTACAGAAGGACATTACACTATTTATACAGAATATTTAATGAGATTCTTACTGTATTATTTAAAACTTAGCTGATTATAAATTTGATTATAAGGTACAACTAAATTTCATTTCCCTAACCTCAGACTACTTATGCAAAAAGTTATTTATGTACTAAATGTTAGAGAATAAATGAAACTTGCCAAAAATTTTGATGTAAATTATACACCTTGAAATGAAATGATCTGGGTAGGTAGGAAACCAATTGGAGAATAAAGAACATTTAAAGTACGAAGAACTATGCACCATCATGCAGAATTAATTAAAATATCGGCAAATGGTAATAACAGAGGAGAGAAAAAATGCAAATCCCTGCTTGGGATACATTAGCCCCTTATCACCAATGAATGATGGTGAGATCTTTTATACACTAATCACAAGACAGAACTTTGATATTACCATCTCTTTCATAGCACCAATATCAGTTAAGTTCAGACAGTGGTATTAAATTGAAACTTGAGTGCACGATGAAAATTCAAAAGTTAACTATTGATTTTCTGGGATTGATAAAACATACTACTCTAATTGTCTTAGGACTGTGGCCTACTTGTAATAAAATGATAATAACTATGTGACTTCAAACTACCATATTTACCTAAATCCAAGACGTCCCTGAATCTAAGACTGAAGACTGAAGCAGACTGTCGAAACAAAAAAATATTTTATAACCTTATTTCTCACTGAATGTATTTGGAATATATTTTGAACACTTGCATTAAGTGTAGGTATACTAGTTCATTCATTAATTGAAATGGTTTGTTACAAATTTTGCTCGAGGTAAAACAATTTTTAAAATGTATCTTTTGAAATGAATACTGTATTAAATGAAATCCAGATCATAAGTTTGCAATGAAAAATTTCAGTAGATACAATTAATGTATCATGTTTTATATGTTTAAACACCTGATGTGGCCATCACATGACTTTCTCCATACCTGTAATATTTCTAAAATTCCAAATAGGCTAAAAGATAATGAATATTTTAAGGAACTGAGAGAAAAATTCAAAGACTTTACAACAGAGATGGAAAAATTCTGGTCCCGGAACAAGGAACGGTTCCAAAATGGTTCCTGTTCCTGGATTCGGAACAGAAAAATTGAATCAGGAACCGAACTGGAGCAATGTTGTCAAAATTTCCGTTCTATAACAGTTACCCTAAAAATGGAATAATTGGTTAGAAGTTGATTCTTGCTATTTTAATATCATCCGTCTTCCAATTTTTCTCACAACAAATTTGTCTTGCAACGAATTTGTTAAACAATGAATTGATGCACGGTGAGTTTGTCGTGTGACATGCAACGAGTTTTTTCATATGATGAATTGATGTGTGATGAATTTACCATGATGTTTTGATGGTATACCACTTCATACTTGAATTTAAGAGGACCCTCGATTTTTGCAAGGTGAAATTTGGAAAAAAAAACATCATCTTGGATTTGGGTAAATACGGTATATTGGAAAAGTTGCTGAAAAAGATAGTATGAACTTCACAGACAAAGACTTACAGCGGTGGTTCCCAATCTGTGGTCTGTGGACCCATGATGGTCATCGGTCTAGGGACGCTATTTACCTTTAGTTTGGGTGCTAGCACGCTCGGGGCGACCTTTTTTCACTGTGACACTCTTAGTTGTTCCCTAACCATCACAGAGCAGCCGTTTCATTGCCAGCCAATTTTCTTGACATCATATATAACTATGATAATTATAGCCCCTTAACATCTATACTAGCAAAAATTTGAAAAAAATACCCCGTCACTGGGAATGGCAAACAAATTTGCACTCGCACGGAATGTGTTAACAAATATCTATTGGGTTAATCTTATCATCTTTAAGAATTAGACCCAAAATTTCCAACAAATCAATAGTTCAGCCAAATCTCCGAGTCGTTGACTCTGATCTCACCTCATAAAAAGATGTACAAAAAATTCAATAACTTACATTCAATCCTACTTGGTTTATGAAGGAAATTGATTCAGCATGATTAAGAAATAACTTAGATACAATTCAAATTCTAAATCTGAAATGTTTAACATAATTCTCAACAGAAGGAAGCAGCAATTGATGAACCCAACCTTCCATGATCCGAGAGACTGCTGCCAGACTGTGTCCTCTTAAGAGTCGACTCGGCAACGGGTGAGTTATGAAGGACATCACCACTTCCGCTGCTGCTTCGAGTGTGACCCTTTCTGTGTTGGCTTTCAGATGAATTACTACTTTGGATGGAAGTAACTCCATTCATGGTGATTGGGACAACACGGACAGACGACTCACTGCCATTAGTCGATCCATTTCCTTCTGGAACACTTCTAGAGATTGTTTGGTAAAAATCCAATTCTATTTGGAAGTAAATGAGAAAGAAAAAATACACCATCACAATTTAAAGTGACCCTGCAGATATATTTCTTTTTCAATCTTTAAAAATTAGACTTAACAAGAAAACGATCTACTCCATATAAAAATTTTATTTATGAGCATATAGATATTTAAGAAATGAAAATAACTGTAAAACAAGAACTGTAAAATAATTCCTCTTTAAATTTTAAGTGGTTCCTTATTTATAAATTTCATTTTCAGATTTATTATCTGCATCAACGAAATTCATTACCTCCAGGAAAGAACCAATCTGCATAGCTGACTAGGTGGTCTACAATGAAACTGTGTAGATTAGCAGTGTTCATATTCATCCTGAGAAAATAAACCAAAACATTTATTTATTGCTGATATCAACTTGAAGAAAGAAATAAATTCAAACCTTGCCTTTATCATTAAAACTTCTGAATTACTTTACATATATGGAATAAAGTATCTCTTACTTTAATTATATACTGAAATCCATGAATAATACAAACTTTTCTTTATACAATTTTTTTCTTTCCAATGTACATAGTCATTCAAAATAAAATTCTTTAACTATAAAAAATAAAATGAACTGTAGCTTTGTAGAATTTCAAATTTAAACAAACTAATTTTAATAACAAATTTTAACATTATACAAAATCCACTAAACAATAGTTCAAACAAACATGGTTAATTCTTGCTATATATTTAAAGATAACAGTAACAAGACCTTTATAGAATAGTATAAAATAAGCCAAAACTGGATTTGAAATGAACCTACCCCATAGCTCCACCTCCTTCATCTGCTTGGCTCCAGATTAAATTTGGAGCAATAACTATGGCAATATTCTGTGGATTCATTTTGTTCACTTCCTGGTTGCGTGAAAGCACAGCCAAGAACTTAATTAGGTATCGCACATTCTCAAAATTTGCAGGAGGTAGACGATGCAACACATGCCACAAAGCCTGCAATCTTTCTTCATTTGATCCTTGGGTTCTGAAGCATAAATTCAAAGAATAACATTAGCAACAATTTAATAAATGAACATTATTTGTCATATTCACATTTAGTAGGATTAATATTTTTCATAAAATCCAACATATCTTATTAAAACATCACACTAAGGAAAGAAATACAGTAGAACCCTGGGTACTTAGGTATTAACAATCCTACCTTTGTACAACGCCCCAAGGGGGCGAGATATGGAACTACGTGGAGGGAATGTCTACATGTCCATTCCAAATATGTAACGCGTATATTCAAACTATGTATCGCTAACATTGAAACTTGAACTCAAAAGGAGAATTAGTAAACGTTACTTTTTGGGCACCCAATCTTCGCTGGCGTGGAGGGTGACATTGGTTTAGAAAGGACACCATAGGCATCCAACACCGGTTCAATCTCCATTCAAAGAAATATACAGCCTATCGCCAAAAGCTCTATGTTAGCTCCACATAGTTCCATATCTCACCACTTTCAGCGCCATGTAGTTTTATATATCGCCCTTTGGGGCACTGCGCAAGGGTAGAAACATTAATATTGAAGTATTGAAGCATTATAATGTGGGTATCAGGCGACATACGTGTACTTGTGGTATAGCGGGAATTATTTGTTGTAAGGTTGCGGAACTATTTTTTTTAGGGTCTATCCCTATTAATATATTTAATTGCAAAATTTTATAAAAATGCACAGCCAATCTCTAAGGCTGTGTCCCACATCAAAGCGGTATGCAGGCAGTGGAAGCGATTGAGTGGAAAATCAAGATAACAAATTGGCATGGTGGACACGTGGGAAGACGGAGCGTGTGCAATTAACGAAGTTTGTTTCCGAGATGAGCGACTGGAGCAGGGATGGGAAACATTGACGGGACGGGCCACATTAGGGTTCACAATGGAAATTATTTGAGAGAATGCAAAATATTCTATTAGTAAAAATCAATAAGTATTAATATTTTAGCATCAAAACTTCACAAGAAAATGTTTTTCGGTCCTAATTTTAACCAACAAATATGAAATTATCTGCATTAGACTTCATGGTTCACTTTAATGGCATCGCGGTCAGCATAAAATGCTCTCACAGGCCATAGTTCTCCACTCATAGATTTCAGTGACCATTGCGACCTGAGCGACTACCAGTGAATAAACCCAATGCATGTAGGAAAGTTTAGGAGAGATTTTGTCTGAAAAAAAGCTTGGAATGATGTCACTTACACTTGCAAAATGACAAATGTATGGAAGATATTTGAAGAACAGTTTTGAAAACCGAAGCTTACGAAGGTTTTTCAAAGGATGACTTTTGGTATGTCAAAAATATTATTTTCCTTTTTCTTTATGATCACGATATGTAGGGCTTGATTCATTTAAAACTATCACATTTATTCTCAAAATAATATTTAGCCATTTCCTAGAAATGTGGCAAAACTTTTTTGGAAAAACGAAAAACCAACAAAAACATTACATCAGACTGATTGCACACATTGCTGCTCGAATACTATGCATCTTTTTAAAAAAAATTTGGGGGAAAAGACTACCTGCAATATACCTGAATCTGTGATATAACGGGGTTTTACTGTATACTGAAACAACTGGCATATCAGTTACTTGACACAATAGACATTATCAATGGCCATAAAAAATCATGAAAACCAGATGTGCATTTCTTCTACAAAGCAGTCATTATCAGTGTTGATTCACCAACAATACCTTCTATTATTATTCTTTATTTAAATTTACTATTGCTGAATCACCACTGATGATACCCATTTTGTAGTAAAAAAGTTCATCTGGCTTTCATAACCTTTTTATGACTATTGGAGATGCATATTGCATCAATTTGATTTTGGCTACAGGGCAAGCTTTTTAATTCTATATTGAAGCAAATTAATGATCAAATTCTACATCATGACATGAATTAAGTAAGAAATTAAAATGGAATTTTTAATGAAAACAAAAGAAGTGCTGTGTATCATAGCATCTAAATCAACCTTTAACCCTCAGTTGAGGTAAATACTTAATAGGACACTGTTGGGCGCAATGTAATTACAAGGTGTAATATATGTTCTTGTTAACATTTTTGAGTTTTAGGCTTTTAAAATATATTTTTTATTAATATAATCAGTTGTTACCACCTTATTTTTAAATGCCTACATTTCTATCCCAGACACAAAATGTCCTAAAATATGTTAACAGTATTAAAACAAATTACTAGATAAAATATAAATAAAAAAGTTATTCGGATTCATCTTCAGCATTATAACCATTCAACTTGACATCAAAGGAGCTTTTACATATCATGATGTCATGTTCTAAGCAAAAGACTTCATGGCAATTTTTGCAGGAATATTTAGAAAGTCTAGGTGTTTAGGTGTTCTTTATGAGCAAATTGATAGTAGCAGAATGCCTTATGGCCACGTTGCCTCTGTCCATCCATCCGTATGTTCAAACTTCAAAACTACTTAAATAATTAATTAAATAATTAATTAATAATTAAATTAAGTATTAGTGATCCTTATTAAAATTTAATGACAAATTCTGATTTTCAACTGCATTCATCAATTAGAACTACCACTTTATATAAGCACTTAAATAAACATATATTTGTATCTCGTTAAATGGCTTCCGTCAAGCAACAATTAAATACCAAATTTTTCTCTCCCTGACTCTTATATGATCTGTAAGGTATAGATTAAAAAATTTATTCGGCTCTAGGACAACATTAACCACAATATTTTAGATGAACAATTACGTTAACAGGTGCAATCAGGGGTATGAAACTCTTATGGGAGTTTTACATGTAGTTCACTATGTAGCGAGGTCACGAAGGGTATTGCAGTCACAGTCACAGCTCTATCTCTCTCTGCCACAGCACCACAATGCCACATGTTTCTTGTCTCTATGTTCACAGAGGCCATTTTGTTTTATAGAAATCTGCCATTGCTTATTGAGTAGTTGAGTACAATTCTGGCAAGAAGATATCTATAGTAATGTCTTCATTATGAGAGAAATATGCAGTGGCAGACTGCGGTTTAAGGAGACACAATGGAGTGCAAATGTTCTGCTCTCCAAGGAACAGAGCCATTAAGTCTTAAAAACAGCATACATTTTTGAAAAATTTTCAGACAAAATAGTTCTATGAAGTATGTGAATGCGTTTTGTGAGAATGCTTTTATATTTTCTTAACAGATACCTGAACTGGATAGATCTCCTATGACGGAAGGAGGGAAAATTCTTTTGTTTTTGTGTGTGCGAGAAGCATTTTGAGAAAAAGTGTTTCTGATTTTTACAACTGAAGCCTTGCTTGCTTCATCTAGCTATGCCATCCGTTACGCTGGGAGTGAATATGGTACGTGTCAGTTTTCACAAAATAAGCCATAATTTTAGATTCAATAATTGAAATTTCTATTTAAAACTTGTCGTGGTTATTCGTGGATTATAGTTAGTTCTTTGGAAGTTAAACTGCAACATAGATGTCCTGGAATAGAATCGTGCTTGTAATAGAATGAAATAAGTGTACCATAGCGATGTCTCATTTTGATTATTGTATATTATGTTTTATTTTTAAATATTTTGAATTGTTATGAGAAATTGTTTATTTCTTGTTTCTCATTATGCATTCGCTTGTATTCCTTGATGTTAAGATAATTCTTCTTTCTTTGCTCCAGAACGCATTTAGGAATATTTGTTTTTCGATCTAGAAATTGAATTTCCCATATGTAAAGTTTTCCTTGTTATTTGATTAATACATATAGATTTTAAATGGCCTAACTGTGACTACCAAGAACAACTGATCATCAGCAAATACAACTGTGCTTAGAATAGATTATAAATAAACAAACAAAGTGGACATTTTGCAGTGCAATGTTATATGATATGTTTCATTTTACAAATGGTAATGTGATCTCCATAGAAGAATTGTTTATGAACCACAAGGTAATACTATGTTAACCACAAAAACTTGCATTTGTGACGCAAGTTTTAAACTACCTTATCTTGTCCCCAAACATTTTCATTTCAGCCTTGTGCTTCATGATGCATCTCGTAATTACCTGTATACAACAGTGTAATGCAAAGAGTAATACATATAATGGCTCTGTAATTGCCCAGTACTGAATCTCCTATTCTTAGCTGTTTATTTCGTCTTGTTCTGTATTTGTATTTTACTAACTTTTAGATAAGCATACCTTCTCTTTGAATGGCACGAGAAAGGGTGCAGAATTCTTACGTTTTGCATATTAAAATTACTTAAGATTTCCGTAGGAACATGGGACTTTCACCGAAGAAATCACTTGACCATAGATTTTTGGTTGATCCGTCCTTAAGTTAGATTTCGGACAACATTTGAAGCATGCCCATTGCTTCCTACATCAATTTCTTTAGGTTTAACATGTAATTGTTATACTTAATGATTGACATTTTTAGAAATTCAATTTCATTCATCTTACAGATGGAACAGGAGATTCCCGTGCGAACATGGGACTTGCACCGAAGAATGCTGAAAAGAATGAAAAATCACTTTACCAAAGATTTTCGGTGGATCCACAAATTCGTTCTTAATGTGAAAGTTTGACGTTTGTTGTTTGTGTGAATTTCCCTTAAATACCTTTTCATGCATAAAAGGTATTAACACTATAAAAGTTGGTTACAATAATTTATTTTTATATCTGCATTGTATTTATGTACAAATACAGTGGAACTTCCATAAGTCGAACTTCAAGAGAAACAAAAAAATATTCGAGTTATAGAAAATTCGACCTATGGAAATATGTTTTTCTCATTTATATTTTGCCCAGTAAAATGAATTCACTTCAAGTCATGGAAAATTCGAGTTATAGACATTCGAGTTATGGAAGTTCCACTGTATCTCACTATTATGTAATTTGATAATGACTTTGTACTCTCGCAATGTGTGATATACGCTAATAAATTTGATTTCTTAAATTAAATTGAACATCCTTTCATTTAAGTCCATTTTTCCTATCCATCCAATTTATATTTTCTACGATTATTGTATTAAAATGGGAAAGGAAGGGGGTTAGCAACATCCTGTGATGACGTCACAATAGCGAGTCATTGTGACATCACGATAGCAAGAGCCGTTGTGACATCACGATAGCGAGAGCTGTGGTGATGTCACGATAGCCATTGTGAACATGTAGTTCCAAATTTTCCAGCGACCTAGCAATTGCTGCCTTCCATGGAAAACCTGGGCATCAATTCACAGTGGAAGTTAATAAAGAAAGAAGTTACCTTGCTGCAGCCATCCAATCATCATAGAGTAAGTGAGTGAAAAGTGGTTCTGGGAGTTCTCGTAAATATGACTTTAAGGCTCCAGCCACTACATGAGGGTCATGGTACTCCAGTGCTGTCTGAAGGCTCAGGCAACAGGCATCAAAACTCATTTTCATCCTCCTTACTTTGGATGCCCCTGAAGGAAATCGAAACGGATTGACATATTTACTAGCCAACAAGATGCATATCCATGTAAGTCATATTTTTCTAATGCACTGAAAATGTATTGCATTTTTTAGAGCTGCAAAATGATACAAAATTGTCTAGCAAATAAGTATTACTTAGGCTCCAAATGATCAAAGGAATGAATCTCAAATTAAAAAAAAACAAGAGATAACACATTAATTAAATTATATAACTGCAGTATGTAAAAGTTATCCTTTTATTTAAATTATGGAATACAAAAAGGTTAAGGCCAAGACTATCAAATCTGTGACAGATTTCAATGGAATGTCTTTTTTGTTTGTGAGTGTTCGGTTATTTAAATTAAATAAAACTATATGCAGAGATATAAAATATTAGATGAAATTTTGTTTAAGTACTCCAAGAATTTTGGATACCCTGACATTTAAATCTAAGTAAGACAATTAGGAAAACTGGGAGCATCATTTGCTAATGCAAATTGGAAAATTTTCCCTCTATTTACTTTCTCCATTTTATAGGGGAAAGTATAGTTTTCATAAAAAAAAATGATTTCGAGATTTTACAGAAATACACGTTTTGACCATTTTCACGATGATGTCCGTGTGTGTTTAGGTGATAGGAATTTTGTGGGTACTCGAACTCAAAAACTATTAATCAAATCATCACAAAAGTTTATATTTCACACTTTTATTAAAGGGACAAGAGTTGATAAGTTTTTGGTTAAAATCAGTCAACCGGAAATGGGTGTTTACTCTTGCCACTTACCGTAAAGACCCGCATATAGGGCGCACCCGTGTATAGGATGCAGGGAGGTTTTCGGCTCAAATTCTGAGAATTTTCTGTTCCCATGCATAGGATGCAAGAAGGTTTTCTCTTAAAATTCTAGGAATAAACGATAACTCACAATAAAAGATTCATATTCATTCTATTAGATGTCCCTTATCTGACGACACCCTGCCCATTTCTCTGACAGTAGGAACTAGCCCACATACAGTACCAGCCATAAGTATTTTACCATCAATGAAATTCTCTCAAAATCATGTTTAGACCTTATAAACCATGCTGGTTCCATATACACAAGCATCTACTTCATCATTTTATGAATAAAACATCCAAGCGCATTGTATCATTAGGTTCAAGTGGTTTAAAAGGTGGCAGAATGCGAGGTTTGCACGATGTGCTGATAGATAGGAATATCTGCAGCATTTTTAAATTATCACACTGCTCACATAAGAACTCCTTTAGCCACCAATTGGCACCATATATGCTATTTCACAGTTTGAAAACCAGCTTTGTGCATCTTGAGTGTCCGGAGAACCAAAACTTCAACAGTTTGTTGTGACAGTTGTGTGTGTGTGTGACTCGTACTATGGCTCGAAAGCGAGAAATCAGTGCCAAAACTCGTGCTGTGGTATTAACACTTTAGAAAGGCTATTGTTACACAAATAGCTCAAAAACCTGAGTAACACATCCGAACAGAACAGAAATGAGGAAATGGGATGCAATTCCAATCGCGCTCGGTCTGGGAGGCCTAGAATCACGTCAGAACAGGAGAATAAGTTTATTAGGATCACCAGCAAATGGTGCAGGACCAAAACTGTGCCTGACATACACGATGAAGTTAATGCCACACAAGAGACTCCTGTGTCAGTGAAAACAGTGCAGCGCCATCTGAGGGAATATGGACTCAATGGGTTTGTGGTAGCAAGAAAAACACTTCTTCATAAACATAGCAAGAGGAAATGGTTTATAATGGGCCCAAAAACATAAAGATTGGAACTTGGAAAAGGGTGCTATTTACCGACGAATCGAAGTTTGAATTATTCGGCGGGAAACGCAAGCAGTATGTGAGCAGACAAACTGGTGAGAGGATATCGGAGCAGTGTGTTGTCCCCACAGAAAAACATGGAGGTGGGTCCGTGATGGTTTGGGGCTGTTTCAGAGGTGATTTGCTGGGGGATTTCATTCAAATAGAAGGAATTTTGATGAAAGAGCACTACCACTGCATTCTGCAGAAGCATGTTATAACTACAGGGAAGAGAATTATTGGTAAAGGATTTGTCCTGCAGCAGCACAATGATCCTAAACATGCAACAAAATTGTGCGGGAACTATGTGGCTAAAAAAGAAAAACAACAGGAACTGAAATATGCACAATCACCAGTACTAACCCCAATAGGGCAACTATGGGACGAGCTCAACAAAAACATCTGAAAACTGAGACCAACCAACACGAAGCAGCTCGGAGAATACCAGAAGGGGTCCTGGAAAGCAATAACAACCACAACTGTGAAGAAATTATTTGTCAGAATGCCTCAAGTTTGCAGGGCAGTGATCAAGTCAAAGTGTACTTACTTGGAGGAGTCCAAGGTTTAGTGCAGAACTTCATATTTTTTATTTAGTTATATATGAGAAGTTTCACAGAATGTTATGTTTAATTAATAAATGTCAGTTTGTGCAAAATAACCGTTTCAGTGACTTACTTACAATTTCGGGCAATTTTTCTTGGTGATAAAATACTTATCACCAAACTCCTCACATTACCATCATCCTCATACCCCCACCCAGTGTCACCTAGATTTAGTTAGTCTCTCTCTGTCACTGAGGAAGGGTTTAAGCCCAAAAAGTCTGTGTTTTTTGTGTTTCTATGTGTTTCTCTACAACACCCCCAGCAGATCGCCAACTTGGTAAGTATCCACTAGGCTCCCTCCAACACCTTGTTGCCACCGTCATTACTGCGCCTTTCCTTTTCCTCAAGATTATATATATATATATATATATATATATATATATATATATATATATATATAACAACTTACGGAAAAGGAAAGGTAAAATAGATATATGGATGTCAACAAGGTGTTGGGATGAGGAAACCCAGTGAGCACTCACCAATCAGACGACTTCAGGTTGGCGAGGCCCCGGGGATGTCGAAGCGACACACGTAAAATAACACAAAAACACAGAAACATCACAAACGTAAAGCTTTCGGAACTACTCCTTCTTCAGCTACAGAGAGAGTTCTCTCTCTGTATAATTTACGCATAAATCGCAGGAATATTGATGTTCAATGTGTTACCTTTACGTTTTGTAGAAACTTGGAGCTAACATCCAGATCTTATAATAAAATATGGCTGTGGTCTAATTTGGCGACTCCATCCTCAGCAGTATGACTCTGGTCTTATCAACAAGATTCAGGAAGCAGACAATAATTTGAGAAAATCTTTTTAAAATAATTTTTATTTTTAAAACAAAAAAATCATTTTGTAAAAAACGAATCAATCTTCTTTTGCTTTAAATTATTTCTTCCCTCTCGAAGAACCGCCCTTTCCACTTCCCTGAATGCGCTCATGGCATTCTTGGAGCATCCCTCAGCAGAGAGTAAGAATGCTACTATCTTGTCTAAAGCAGCACTCACTTCACGGAACTTGGGTCTCACAACCTCCTCCTCCTCCTCATTGTCCTCTTCAGTATCCATGGGAGGTTATTCCCGCTCCTTCCCCCTCCTCGCTTTCAACTCCCGCTCTTTTGTCCCCCTCACTTTCAACGGAACACGTCATTATATTTTCGTCCACATCAACGAAGTCATCGAAAGATATGCTTCGTATAGCAAACCTATCCTGCAGTTCCTCCCAATATTCATACTCTGGGGCCACTCCTTCACTATCGGATTCCACTTGGCAAAATCCTGCCTTAGCGAAACAATTTTTGATTGCCGAAGGTGAAACGGCATCCCAGCAAAGGCAGAGATGCTGCATGGCCTGCAGAAGATTCCATTTAAGGCGAGTTGGGTTACTGCAATTATCCATCCTGCGCATTAAATACTGCACCAATTGGCGCAGGTACGCCCTCTTTACCTGGGATATGACCCCCTGGTCCAGCGGCTGTAACCGGCTTGTGCAGTTGGCCGGGAGGAAAATCACCCTCACATTTTTTAAATTAATCCCCTCCAAATTATGGGCTGTGCAACGATCGAGGAAGAGCAGAATCTTTCTGTTCTGTCCTCCCATTCGCACATCGACCCCGACGAGCCACTCTCGAAATATGACGGCCGTCATCCAAGAATTCCTGTTGTTGTAGTAGGGGCATGGAAGTCGCCTAACATTTTTAAAACATCGGGGTTTGCCAAATTTCCCGATTACGAGCGGTGGTAACTTCACCGACCCATCACTGTTGGCGCAAAATAGCACTGTAAACCTTTCTTTGCTCACCTTCCCCCCGTGGCAAATATTCTCCCTTCACACTTAGGGTGCGGTCGGGGAGCAGATTGTAAAAAAAACCCGCCTCGTCTGCATTAAAAATGTCTTTTGGCTGGTAATTTCCCATTAATCTCGACAACCTTTCCCTCCAACTCTCTTCAATCCCAGGATCAACAGCTGCCTCCTCCCCAGAAATTTTTAAAGTGGCCAAGTTCCACCTCTTTTTAAACTTATGTAGCCATCCGTTGGAAGCTTGGAAATCTTTAATTCCCAAACAAAGGGCTACTTCCCTTGCCTTCTCTTGTAGGAGAGGTCCTGAGATGGGAATTAGTTTTGATTGTGCTTGGGACAACCAATTAAAAACCCTCTGATCTAGCTCATCGCTAACTCCAGTCCGGACTAGTTTTCTGGCAGGATCTAGCTGCTGAGCGTTGATGATCTCATTCCGTTGCTTAATAATTGTAGACAAAGTAGAAGCCGGAATGTTAAATCGGCGAGCGACTTCTGCCTTCTTCCTTCCCCGGTCAACAGCTTCTAATATTTCTATTTTCTGTTGGACAGAAAGCTGTCGCCGCTTGGAACCACAATTAGTGGACATGGCCTCTATAATTATGAATAAATAAAAGTTAATATTCCACAAAAATGACACTTAATAGTTCAAATCATAATAAATACATAAATAACAATACATGTGAAATTTCGCAACAGCGTAATTACCATTAATTATTTTCAATGAAAATAACGGGAGTATACAAGCAAAACTTTTAGAACGTAATTGAAACAAAATTTTTAATAAGTGATGCTGTAAAAGAAGGGACCTAAAATTAAAGTTAGCCCTCCATTCAGGAGCAGTCTGAGGTATTGTACGTTAATGTTCATTGAGATATTTACTAAATACATTTTAATTTATTCATTGCTCCGCAAAAATTATTGATAATGAAGAATTAAAAGGAATGCCATCGAGATTCTAGCCTGTTCCTCTATATAAATTGGTATCCAATATTTATTCACTTGCAAGTAAAGCATAGATAAATGATCGGAATAGCGCCTCCAAAACTTCGGCGCCCCGGGTAGCCGTCCGGCTCGCCCGTAGCTTGGGCCAGCCCTGCCTCCATTTATGCGACAGTTGTGTTCCCTTCCCTTCTCCTCCTACTCCAGATCTATGCTGAGCATCACCCGACTCATTTTGTTTACCGTTGTTTACAGTTGATGACCTTTCTCCTCCTCTTCCCCCACTTCGTCATCCTAATCAAGCATCACGATTCATTCATCCGCTCTGTACTCACTCTCACGCGACCCCCAAAAGAAGAAACTCACAATCCAATACTACCCAACCCAACCCTTATGCAAAAGAAGGTTGGCAACAAGGAGCAAATGAAAATAGTAAACTTAAAATCTATAAACCACCCTAGGAACGCCAATAAAAAATTATTTGGTCTTTCTATATTAAGCTTTGATGCAAAAAAATTATTCTCATAAGAGCGAAAAATTAGC
Organism: Tanypteryx hageni; assembly: GCA_028673005.1. NCBI lineage: Eukaryota > Metazoa > Arthropoda > Insecta > Odonata > Petaluridae > Tanypteryx > Tanypteryx hageni. Next base: position 199,495,216 of record CM054112.1, read on the forward strand.
TCATTAAATGAAATACTAGCATGTAAAATCCTATCTCATATAAGCCAAAACTTGTAACGCGATTGCTCGTATAGTGAAGGATAAGTGTACTATTAAATTTAATATTATCATGTTCACATCACAAGCAAACGTAGCCATGTTGGCTGACCGGTTACAAACTAACATCTACATGATGATAGCAGGGGATACATACCTTGAAATGAAAGTTAAGAGCTGAAATTTAGTCTTGTGCTGCAGCGGTTTTTCTCGCAAAAAAGCGTCGCCTTAACAAGCCCACCACTGCCTCGAATATCTCAGGCGTAGATGCTTCCATTGCAACGGCTTTCGTTAAGTAACCTTTAAACATAACAGCTCATATTTTTATAATGGTATTTAATATTAAACTATTGGTCTACAGGCAATATTATCATGATTACTTCATACACAAGCATATATATGCTATGAGTGACAAACTTACCTTGAAAAGTGAATAGCTAAAATTTCGTATCTTCAAGCTATTATCGGACCGCAACAGAATATCTCCAGCATAGATGCTTTTCTTGTAATGCAACGACTGTTCGCTCAATGTCACCTTTCCTTCAAATCACAAACACCACTAAGCACAATGTTACCTTTCACTTTATTCATACAGAAGCGCAGAGAAACGTCATTACAAGGGTGCTCTGATTGGATTACTGAAAGCTCAATTCTAATTGGCCCTTGGTATTTCCAACCCATGCATATGAGAAAAATACACATCCGGCGAGCGAAATTTCATTCTCAAGAGGTCAACATAAGCGGAAGGGGCCATTTCACCCGTTCGTTGCTCGGAGGTTTTCGTAGTGCAGGAGTTCGTACTAAAAAGGTCGCAATGTATGCTTTTTAATACAAGGTTGGCAGGACCGACGTCATTTGTTCGTAAATCGGAGGTCTTTGCAGTAAAGGAGTTCGTTAGGTGGAGGTTTTACTGTATATATATATATATATATATATATATATATATATATATATATATATATATATATATATATATAATTATAAAATTAGCATTTACTCTCTTAAGCAGTATAACACCTAATGATTTTAAACAAGTAATATTTGCATTTTAATACATATAGTCTGAATGAACATGAATTTTAAATTTTTATTAAATTAATGTTAAATTAGTTTGAAAATAATAGTCGAGCAAAGCAAACCATTAGACGGGATCAGGCCCTGGGCCAGGAACAAAGCCCCTAATTTTCATAAAATATTTAATTCACACAAGATCTATAAGATCACATAGGGTTGCTAAAATCGTATGAAAGTACTAACCTCCTGCTACCCTGAACAGTCCTTCTTCCTCCATACCCAGTTCTAGCAAGGCACAAACACACAGCTCAATAGGAAAAGCTACTTTCCTGTCAGTCACTCTCAAATGCTCCTCTAAGGGTTGGCCATAAACTGGTTTTGTGGAACTATCCACTGCAAAAAAAGTGTTAAATAGATTACATCAATTGTGTGACATTTACTTATTTTCATTTTTGTAAATAATAAAGCCGACCAAATAAAATGTGTACTGCGAGAGAGAATTAATTTAATGATTTCAAATATCTTAATTGTGGAATATGCTTCATCTTTTTCTTGATGTAATTTTTAGGTAAAATTTCCTAATTACATGTACTTATCAAATATGAATGAGTAGTAAAACAGAAAACAACTGAATTAAAATTGTTCATTTGAAAATGAACTACAACTGCATCAAAAAATCTTTAACAGATATTTGAAATAAAAATATGAAGCATAAATTCACTTTTGCAAGGTGCTTTTGAGAAAATCATACAGAATAATTTTCTTAAAATGTAAAGGATAAATTCTGAGAAGGCACACAGTATACCAGGAATGCTTTATATTGCAGTTAAAAGCAAATAACAAACAAAGGAAATCTAATAATGACTATTAGAAAGTAAAAAATTATACTGAAATAATATATCTAATTCATTATGCAGTTTTATTAATAATCAATGAGTATTAAAAAGGTTAACTTGTTTATTTGAATTAACCATCCAATTCCTTGTAATTGCAAAAGGTTTATATATCCAATAATGCTTGTACATATGAATAAATATTCAATGCAAAAGATTTGTGCAGCAACAATGAAAATCTATCAAGTGATATCACACTGTGTCTAAGCCACATAATAATTAATTGCATAAATTATGATACTGTACAGTGCAGGTAGATAAACAGTTGTTATTAGCCTAATTTTCAGAATGAAAATAGGCTTATAGTTTTGTTGTTGTGTCTCTCTCTGTCCCCCTACTAACTTTTGAACCAACAGACCGATTTTCATGAAACTTGGTGGAAATCTCTTGCTACTGGGGCAGAGCTCCCGAGGATAGTTTTTGTTGTGAAGATAGAAAGTCCCAGGTTCACTTTCAGGAACTTTCCTTCCCATCTGAATTACATTAGAAATCTGAAATTCATCATGCAGAGTAATTTTCTCTTGCACATTAAAATATCTTAGAATTGTAATATCGGAGCAGGATTTGTACTATTCTCTGAAGAAAGGAATGGAGATTTAAATTTTTCTCGTAAAATTTTGCTTATCAATCATATTTCTTCGAATTTTGCAGAAATACTGGCGTTTATGCAGTTTTTATTGCTCATTACGAGATTGTTGCCATTGCAACGACTATCGTTGGAATCGGATTCGGCATAGTCTAGTATATACATACACAGTTATTTTTGCTATACAAATATGCGTGATCAATTTAATTTTCCATTCGAATGTATTTGTAATATTTTACAATGCTAAATTATGAAATTTGGGAGCACAAAGGGCAACTCATCTGAGGTGATTTCAATACTATTAAAGCCAATATAAGTAATTGCTGCACCACATTTTATTTAAAATAATTATGTGAAAAGTAGTCATCATAAGTTCCGTTCGGATCATCTTGTTAATATTTTACACAGTTTGAAAATTATTGCATTTCATATCTTTTATTATACAAGCATGCACTTTTAATTCATGAGCATACATACTAGAAGTGAATATTAAAAAGTTACCTTTAAAGATAATACTCTAAAATATTTTTCATTCAATATTAAAAATCACTATATAAGAAAACGGGCTAAAACTATGTTGAGCAAAAATGAACTTGTTCTAAAGACACTATGAAGTGCGTCATAACTAATATTTTCAAATATATACAGATTTAATAATATTTGAGGAATGAATGTCATAAAGTTCATTCAACAGGGAACTATTGAGCTTGTCTTATGGCTGAAAAAATTCAAGAACATGCAATTTTAAAAATGTACTTGCCTCAGGTATCTCCAATAGCCACAAAAAGGTTAAAAAACCATATGCACATTTCTGCTACAAAGCAGCAGTCTTCAGTGGTAATTCACCAAAAATATATCTTTTAGAATCTATGCACTTATGGTTTTTAACCTTGTTGTGGATATTGGAAATACCTGATGTAAGTACATTTTTTTAAATTGCTTTTTCTTGAATCAAGTTGATTGCCTGCAATTTTAATTGCAGGAAAAACAATTTTTCTCTCACTCATAACAAATATTTTTCCAATGAAGACCAAGTTTGTTTTCTTAATTCACTATCATTAAAAGAATATTCTTGTTATTACAATAGCCTCAATGTTTTTATCTACAAACTCCTGAATTATTCATTTATAGATATACTGATGCTTTATATGATTAATAATATTAGATAGTTATATAAAAATTCTGCAATTTAAAATCATGAAAATCTATATTATATTACTGCAATAGTCATAGGCAAACTTTTTTAGACTCCACCACCCCTATCCTCCATAAGAAAAGCATTGGAATCAGTTTTGGGCATTATGAAATCGCATTTTAAAATTAGTTAGAAGATTCGACCTTGGGGCCTAAACAGTTGTATTGGCAAAAGAATGAAGTTCATTTTGGTTACCATGAAAATTCATTTACGTTCCGAATTTGCCGGAAAATTCATTTTTAATGCAAAAAAAGCAACTTTTCAACAATGAGAATTGCCAGTTACCATAACCGCCTCATTTGAGTGTGCAGTAATGTTAAGTGCACTAGCAAGCCCCTTGATGATAGTACGTCATTTTACTTTTTTGTTCTGTTTATGAAGAAAGAAGTTTAAAAGAAATTAGCAAGGTCAGTTAATTTTATTTATCAGTTCACTTGAAAAAGTTAACGAAGAAAGAAGTTTAAAAGAACTTAGTACAGTTAATTTTATTTTTCACATCACTTGGAAAATTAAAAAAATTAAATTAAAGAAAAATTAAATTAAACTTAACCTAAATTCCCATACAGGTTACTAATAAATACGAAAGAAAAACCTGTTGATAACACTGGTCTGCATTGATTGTGATGTTTTTAAACTTGCAGCTGTTTTTTAACCCATTTTTGATGGTGATTGTGAAAATTAAACCTGTTTTCGGCTATCACATACAGTTTTGTTGCAAACAGCCTGGGTCTGATTTTTTCAAAATTTAAATAAAAATTGTGTAGGACTATATAGCAACACATGCATATGCATATCATCATCATCATAGGTAGACTGTCCGTAGACAGGTCCGTGATTATTCTTGGTTAAACCTGGTTCTCCATATACTCCTATTTTCCGCTGTCCTCTTTATATCTTGATAACTCTCTTTCCCTTTCAAATCGTCTATCAGCTGAAACCTTTTCCTACCTCTTTCCCTTTTCCCATCTAGTTTTCCTTCTAACACGTCTTTAATCATACTCTCTCTCCTCAGGTAATGTCCAACCCAGTTACCCTTCCTCTTTCTGATAGTCTGTATAATCATTCGCTTCTCTCCTATTCTTCGTAGCACTTCATCGTTTTTCATCCTATCTGTCCATTTTATCTTCAGCATTCTCCTCCAAGTCCACATTTCAAAGCTTTCCAAGTATTTGATGTCATTTTTCCTTAGCGTCCATGTTTCTGCTCCATACAATGCTATACTCCATACGTAGCATTTTATCAACTTCTTGCGGATATCTTCCCTTATATTCCCTGTAAGTAGTTGTTTCTTTCTCCTGAAAGCCGCTTTTGCTTTTCCTATTCTAGTTTTGATCTCATCCGTACATTTTGCCTCTCGTGTTATGATACTTCCAAGGTATTTATATTCTGAAACTTGTTCTAATGGCTTTCCCCCAATAGTTATGTTCAGATTCTCTTCTTTACCCGATATTCGAATGACCTTGGATTTTTCTGTATTTATTTCCATACCATATTTTCTACCTGTTATCACTAGTCTATTTATCATTTTTTGTAGCTCCTCTTCCCTTCTTGCTAGAAGTACTTGATCATCTGCGTATTTTACTGTTCTTATAATCCTTCCTCCAATTTTGAAATCCCCTGTGCCATCTAAAGCTTCTTGCATTAGACTTTCTCCATATATATTGAATAGGGTTGGCGATAGGCAGCAGCCTTGTCTTACTCCTCTACCGATATTTATTCCGCAGGTGTCCACAATCTCAAACCTGACCTTTACAACTTGATTCTCATATAGATTCCTAATCAGTCTCCTGTCTTTCCAGTCTACACCTATATCCTTTAATATCTTCATCAACTTTACCCAATTTACTCTATCAAAGGCCTTCTGCCAGTCTATGAAACATGCGCAGATATCTTGACTGTATTCTATTGCCCTTTCTGATATGATTCTAACTACTCCTATAGCATCTCTAGTTCCTCGTCCTTTTCTGTAACCGAATTGATCTTCCCCTATTATTTCTTCTGCCTTTTTCTCCAGCCTTTTATTAAGAATCCTCGTGATGATCTTCGATGTGTGTGACAGAAGGCTTATAGTTCTGTAATCTTTACACTGCATTGCCTTTGGCTTCTTCTTTAGAGGGATCATTGTTACTTCTAGGAAATCCTGAGGCCACTCTCCCGTGTCGTAAATCTTATTAATTAATTTCGTGATCGCTTTTAGTCCTTCTGATCCTATGACTAAGTATCTCAGCCGGTATTCCATCGCTGCCCGTGGCTTTCCCCTTCTTTAGTTCCACTATCGCCTTTTCTACTTCGCTCTCCATAATACTTGGTCCTAAGTTGTCTTCTTCAATGTTTTCCTCATTTTCCAGGTCTATTTTTGCCGCTCCTGCCTGTTTGCTGTATAATTCCTTAATGTATTCTTCCCATACCTGTGCTACATCCTTTGTTTCTGAGACTATCTTCCCATCCGTATTCATAATTCCTTTACCACAAATTCCATTAGACTTCTTATCTTCTAATTCCAGTGCCCTAGCGTACATCATATCGTACCGTCCTAACTTCTCCATTTGTTCTATTTCATCACATTTTCCTTTTATCCAATTTTCTCTAGCTTTATCTGTTACCCTTCTCAACTCATTGTTTATACGCCTATAGTTGGCTCTACCTTCTTCACTGTTAACGTTTTTCCATTTTCGTCTCTCATTCATTTTCTCCAGCATTTCCTTCGTGATCCATGGTTTTCTGATTTTCTTCTCTTGTTTTCCAATCTCTTTATCCAAGGTATCCTTGATACTGGTTTTAATTTCATCCCATTCTATATCAACGGTCTTCGATTTGTTTTCCAACTTTCTTAGGTTATCTTCCAACTTCATGCTGACTACATCCTGCCTTTCTTTCAGTTTTTCTAGGTCCCAGGTCTGTCTTTCTCTTCTCGTTTTTCTTATTTGTTTGAGCTTTGTACTCATGTCAAGTATTAGAAGGCTGTGATCTGAATCAATGTCTGCTCCTTGCAATGCCTTGGCGTTCTTTATGCTGTTCCTGAATCTTTGTTTTACAAGGATGTAATCTATTTGGCATCTCATTCTATCTCCTGGGCTTTTCCATGTGTATAACCTTCGTTTATGGTTTTTGAACCATGTATTAGTCACTACAAGGTCATTATTGATGCAGAATTCTACGAGTTTCTCCCCTCCTCGATTTCTCTTCCCAAGTCCGTATTGCCCGACAACATTTTCTTCCTGTCCTTCTCCGACTATGCATATATAATTCATAATATCTGACCATGTTTAAGTGAGAAATAGATTTACTAGACCAAGGATAGAGGTTGACAACCTACCAAAAGATTCGGCAGAGCTTCTGGGATCTAGACTTAAAACCAAGAATCTGCTTTCTGCGGTTATGGTTTTTCATAGTACAAGCATCATGAACAAGAATTAGTTCCCTATTTTTCTGAGTTGGCTCAATGGTGAATTAGAATAACATTTGTGCCTTAACGAACTACTTTAAATTGTCTATCGAGCAATTCAATGGCAGTTGTTTATCGACTCTTCAAAGAAAATCCTCAAATAAGTTCTGCTTCATAATGGAAATGTGTATGCATCGACTCCTGTGGCCCACTCAGTGGATTTGAAAGAAAGTTATGAAAACCTTAAACTTCTCTTGGAGAATGTGCAATACAAAGATCATGGTTGGTTTTTGTGTGGAGATTTCAAAGTGATTGGTTTATTGCTTGGTCAACAGTCTGGATACACAAAAATACCATGCTTTCTGTGTGAGTGGGATAGTCGAGCATGAAATGAATAATGGGAAAGAAGACTATGGCAGCCTCGGAAAACTTACAACAGGTTCAAAAAATAAAATGCACGAGTCATTGATTGATCCTAAAAAGGTGCATATTAAATTGGGTATGATGAAACAATTTGTAAAATCCCTGAACAAGGAAAGTGATTGCTTAAAATACATCTGCAGCAATTTTCCTTCACTCACAGTCAACAAAATAAAAGAAGGAATTTTTACAGGCTCTCAAATTCGAAAGTTATTCCAGGACAGGAAATTCGAAGAAACTATGGACGAAAGTGAAAAGCAAGTACGGAATAGCTTCAGAAATGTTGTCCATAACTTCCTGGAAAACAAGAAGGATCCAAATTACAATATGATTGTGGAAAATATGCTGGAGAACTTTCGAAAACTGGATTGCAATATGAGCCTAAAGGCGTACTTTTTGCACTCTAATTTGGACTATTTTTCCGAAAACCTAGGAAGCGTTAGGGAATAATAAAGTAAAAGATTTCATGAGGATATCAAAGAAATAGAGAAGAGGTATCAAGGATGGTGGAATGTGAATATGATGGTGGATTATTGTTGGATACTGAAAAGAGAGTTCCTGCGAAGAGAGTTCCAGAAGGACGTCAAACAAATGGAAATTTAATCCTTTGAACACCTAAAAATGGGCATAAATATGACAAATTGTAGTATTCACTTCCATTATGTTCTACTTCAACACAATTCCATATATAAAATGACTGTTGACATTGTATTGTATACCTTTATTGTGAAATGTAAATTAAAGAGCTGCATTAGAATCACAGAAAAAAATCCCTTTTTTATTTCTCAAACATTCTGATGTGATAGAATAAAAAGGTTGTTATTTTTTAAATCAGCATGAGAAAACGATTTAAAAACATCTGTCGTATTCAAAATATCATTTTTTTTTCAAAAATGCAGACCAGCATAATTTGTTCCAACTGGTATTGAAATACTGGATTTCTCTGGGCACTGCTGGGTACTTCACTGTAGCATCTTTTGTAAATAAAATGTATCTGATCAAATGAATTATTTTTAAAAATCAAAATCAACTTAATGTGACAGCGAAGCGTCATAGGCTCCCTAGTTACAAATACATTTGTGATGTCCTATGTATCTATTATTTCACAGAAGCTGCATTTATATTAGAATGGAATAACTGTACACTATCTTTTTGAACTTCGCGAATAATTGGTTCCGGAAAACTGATGCGAAATGCAAATTCGCGAAGTGCAAGTCCTAATTTCTCATAAGACGCAATGTAATTATGAAAGAGTGGTTCCCAGCCAACAGCAAAAGTGGGCAGAGCAAAGGAGGATGCCGGGAGCTCACTGGGTACCCCCACTCTTTCGACTTCGGATAACTTCACACCTTATGGCTGCTCACGCCTAACTGAAGAAATTCTCACGTGGGATAATCGATGAATTTTCTGTTGAATATTTCATGATTTCTGATAAATTATTTATCTGTTGCGTTTATAAAGTACTTTTGATTGCTGAATGATGGACTGTAACAAGTATCAAATCATTTATTATAATAAACATGCATATTTTAATTTCTTAAGTTCAAGCAGACAAGTATAATTTTGCGAATGTACGCAGATATTTTTCCATGAAATATCGGTTAAGTATTTTTTTAATTACATTAGTAATAAAATTAATGCCACAATTAATAAATAATTCATTCACCATTACCAGGAGAAATATGCATAAAATGAAAAAGACTTTCCGAAACACATTCCGACGCTGCGTCCCAGATGTCCTCTGAACCCAAAAAGAAAAACCAATAAACTGCGAATTCTAAAAGGCTGAAACATGTGCCATTCTAGCTATTGAAAAGGAGGGGCCATAAACAAATAAACGAAAGAAATCCTGGCGTAAAGCGTAGGTACAGGAGCCATGATGAGTTAAAATAGTGAAAAATATTTGCCATTAGCGAGAGGTTACATTGTGCTGAGTGTGAATGTTCTCATATTTAGAAACTTTCAGAATCGGTACTTTTTTTAAGATTATAAGGTGGCTCAGTTGAAGGGACTGAATCTCTTTTATATGAGAATAAAAGGAAGCCTCAGCTGAAGGGATCAAATGAAAATACGTGAGGAAAATTCACAAGTAAATTCATGGAACTAGAGACTCCAGTAGCCGTACTTGTGCTCTCCACTACGTTGTATTTGAGACCAAAATATTTGCTTTCCCATAAGAAAGTAGCCACTTTGTACACAATCTCCCGTGCTTGTCCTATCAATGGTCTCCCGGAAACGGGCGTACTTCTTAATGAAGATGCCATTTCATTCAAAAACAACAATAACCACAAAAATAACAAATAAAGAAAAACTAAAGAAACAACGAAATGCCAAATAACAATAGCAACAATAAAAATAACAAATACTATCAACAATCAACAAAAACTTCAAAGAGGAAGATACCGGGGAGATCGAAATGTTCAAATATGCGCGCTGAAACTGACTGAAGCTGCCGCTGTAGTGTGGAAAGGGGAAAAAAGAGGGGCTGCGCCAACTGGAGGGGTAAGCTACGGCGCTGGTTCTTTTGAGTCCGGTCGACCTATAGTAATCGGATTCAAAATATGCGGCAAAAAATCCTAAGTTACAATATGATTGCAATTCTTAGATTTACATTAAAAATTCATAATAAAAAATGAAAACCTAAGAAAACAACAGTTCCTTAAATTACTTTAAAAATACAAAGATAACAGCATTAAATCAGTCGAAACCAGCAACCTCATACACGAAGAATGAATATTTTCAATATCATACTCGTAAAAGTTGTGAAAAACTAAATGCGCAGGAAGTTTTTCCATTGGCCAATAATTTCTAATTTGGCAGCTAGATGCCAGCAACTTCCACTGTTATCGAAAATATTGCCAATGGCACAAAAGAATTAAGTTGATGGTTATCACGTTTGTTTACTTTGAAAACTGCTACTAATGTCCTTTTCTAGAGTGCTAAAGTTTCAAACGAACTTAGGAACAAAAAAGTAGAGAGAGTTCAAGTTTGTTGTCATCGAAAATGCATGATGCGAAATGAAAGTAATATGCGCAAAACACAAGTAATGGTCATAAAATATTTTGTCGCGGTCCAAATTCGCGAACCGCAAACACACGAAGTTCAAAAAGGTGGTGAACTTGAAGAATGAAATGCTTATCATATCTAAATTTCAGGTTAATTAGCCAAATATGTACTTTTTAGCATTCAATACGTCAACTGAAAATGAATCCCTTCATGCTGAAAAGATTATTAAGCAAAGTCACATTCATCTTGGCAATAACTTTCAAAATAACCCCTCAGAAAACAGGAAACATAGAAAAGCTTTAATGTATTCTAAGTATAATTCATAATTATAAATCATTATTTATATGACTTACTAATGTAATTCTCCAAGTCAGGAATGACACTTCCCAGTATATTTAAGGCATTTTCATGATAAGCACGTTGAAGCTTAGCATACTCAACAATAAGATTTGACAAGTGAGCTTCTTTAGAGATCAATGTGAACATTTCTGTAGCAAGCATATCCTACATGAAAAAAATGAAACAAATCATTAAAATGACGAATGAAAATGTGTAGTTACCTTAAATTAAAAACTGGTGATAAACACAACATTTCTAGATCAACTTAAATTTTATCATTGTAGACTATTAATATTAGGTTTTGCAATCACTCGATTAAAATGTTACAAGTGCAAAACTGAATGGAAGACAGTAAAACTCATTTTGTGCAGAAAGAAATATTATTGGGAAACCAAAATTTTTGAGACACTACATACACATCAGCTAACAGATGCTCTCGTGTTACAACAACTTTTGAAATGCATTGAAGCATAAGGGATGTGTTGTTTAACAACACTCAAGAAGAAAATAAACATACCCGACACTGTTCTACTTTCTGCTCTGCATCTTCTAGCTCTTCTTTTATAGAATCAACCTTTGCAGTACCACCAGCAGTATTTCCACTGTGCTTCAAAGCTGTTTGGTGCCTAATAAATACATTTATAAAATTTTAAAAACTTTCCTTGACAAATCTAAAAATAACTTTTGCTAGTTTAGGCATCATTAACTATTCGCTGCAGTGTTATCATAATATAATAAATGACTATATTGGTTGATCTGCCATTTTAGAAAGCCAATTAAGAATGGGAGGGAAAGACCACCATGGATGTTTTCACTATGTAAACACAGGTGTGTTGCACTCCATACAGTCAATTTTATTTAGTCAAGCAGTTCATCAAGAAAGAAGGGTGTTTTTCAGTTGTATTAGGTGTATTTATTATTTTTTAATAGATCGAGAAAGTTATAAAACACCCTTTCTTTCTTGATGAACTGCTTGGCTAAAAAAATTTACCCCACAGTGCAGACCTGTTTATATGGTCTGATCTGGCCTAAACAGGATTTTGGGTAATACCCGTGTACAATAATGGCACTAGTTTGATTCTAGGAGAGTTTCATTCTTCCATTTGAATGACATGGGAATAGGAGCAGCATATATTATTTTTGCATTTCAAAATTCCACATAATCGTCATAAAATTTCGGGCATTAAACAAAAAAACACTAAAAAGAAGGAAAATTCATTTTCCTAACGGTGATTTTCAAATATGTATCAAGTCAGTACCCTCATTTGTTTTGAAAATGAAGTTTTACATTTTCTGAGGTAAAAATCTAACGTCATCAAGGCCAACTGCATTGCTGCTAATTTCAGGAAACTATGTACATTAAATAAGATTAAATTGAAAAAGAAAAATTTGTGGACTTTTTGTCAAAAAGATTTCCTCTAAAGAACATTCAACTTAATTTTAAATTTACATAATTGAATACAACATGTGGGGGAAGAGAATGAGGGAGGGGGTATAGAGAGTGGGGGGGGCAAGGAGGGGGAATGGGTAGAGAGGGGGTAGGGGGTAGAGAGAGGGGAGGGGGTAGAGAGAGGGGAGGGGCAAGAGGGGGAGGGGCAAGAGAGGGAGGGGGCGAGAGGGGGAGGGGGCGAGAGAGGGGAGGGGGCGAGAGAGGGGAGGGGGCGAGAGAGGGGAGGGGCGAAAGAGGGGAGGGGGCGAAAGAGGGGAGGGGGCGAAAGAGGGGAGGGGGCGAGAGGGGGAGCGGGCGAGAGGGGGGAGGGGCGAGAGGGGGGGGAGGGGGCGAGAGGGGGGGAGGGGGCGAGAGGGGGGGAGGGGGCACGAGAGGGGAGGGGGCAAGAGAGGGGAGGGCGCGAGAGAGGGGAGGAGGTGAGAGGGGAGGGGGGCGAGAGAGGGGAGGAGTTTATTTGATGTTTCATTCTTGTTATTTGTGCTTGCCTTTTTGACGTGTAATCTTATCCTACATAAGAGTATGTTGTCCTTGGACAAAAATAAATTATTATCGTTGCTAGTTTGGATATTTTTTCATAAATGTCATGTTATATTAAGGTACAGCCATACCTCATTTAGTGCAATTGGAATCTTGGAGCAAATTTTTATCTTTGAAAATTTAAAAAAATAAAATTGAAAATAAACACTGCTGTACTGTAAAATGAAAATACTGTGCAGCATGTGTGTTTTTGCAGGTTTTGTCTTGTTTTTATTTACTTTTGTGCTGGCCAATCACCAACCTAGGTCTTCGACATCATCAGTTCACTTGTCATGCGCCATAGTTATTTTGCTTCATTTATAGAGCAAATTTACTATTTAAAAGTAAATGGGGGAAAATAATTTAAATAAATAATGGTAGCAAAGAGAAAATTGAGTGACGGCAATAAAAGTGCAGAAAATAATTCTAAATTAGCAAGGAAAACATAAATCTTGAGGAAAAGCTTAAAGTGATTCCGTTTTTTGAAAAAGATGTGAGAGCAATATTGTACTTTAAACAACTTCCACAATTCTGCTCAATGAAGAAAAACAAAAAGTACTATTGAATCAGCTGCTGCAATAACTGTGAAGAAACTCAAATGATCATGTAGTAATTTATTAGAAATTTGAAGTTCTAGTGTTGTAGATTGACTCTAAATGTTATGATTAATGAATGCTAATTAGTCAAAAAGTCGTTTGAAATAAAGCCTTTTCTCTATACGAATGTCTAAAGCAAGAAGAGGGTGGGGATTCTTCTGAAACATTAATGCCAGTCCCAGTTGGTTTCAAAATATTTAACATCGCTCAAATATGCCAAGGGTTTGCTTATCTGGTGAATCAGCAAGCACTTTAACATAATTGTTTCTTCAGTAATAATAGCTAATATTAAATAAATATTAACCAACTAACATTATTTTCAATAATATCCATGGGTATTTATACATTTTTGTTTATTTGATATAAAAATATAGTGAACCGTGAGGTAAAGTGAACCAACCCTTAAGTACTATGATATAAACTGTCATTTTGCACAAAGACCTTTTGGAACACATCCTTTGCACTAAATGTACTAATTTCATTCACATGCTAGAGCTAATTTTGATAATATGATTGAAATTTTATGCATATAAACTGCCCATCATGAATCACTTCCTTGATCATGGAAAAAAATCATAAATCATAATCAAATAAAGTTCACTAAATGTATAAAGTATAATTTATGTGACAACAAAGGCACGTTACCTGGTTCTTGCTGAATCCATATCAAGAATAAGCTTGGCTAAATTACGTTTGTGCTTTAAGATATTCGGTATTTCTGTCTCCAGAATTTGCATTATAGGATTTAATACTTCTTGCTCTACCCTTAAATCATGTTCAACTCCTTCTCCTGCCAACTGGGTCTCAACCTTTCCACAATTAGCTAGTATGTGCCTATAAAATTAAAAAAGAATCAATCAGAAAGTAACTTTAAAAAATACTCATAATAGGTTAACAAATTACTATTTATAAATATTATAGAAAAAGGAAGGAAAGATAAAACTTACAGAAATAGGACCTAAATTCTTTCATTGATCAAACATATCAACAGTTTATAAAAAATTTAACCCATATTTGTTAAAACGTTCACCCATTAGAAAAAATATTATTCTATTCACATACTGTTTATGACTTGAACGACAGAAAATCTCGGATGGAGATTTGAACATCTAAGCCAGTTTCATTTAAAATGTTCGAAGTTTTCTTGTGGATATTGAAGGAATACACTAGTTTGGCCATAACTAACGATTTACCTACCTTAGCAGGTAATTTTCTTCACAAACACTGCTATCAAGCATCGCATGACCCAACAAATAGTCGGGGCTCTTTTTCTAGAAAAATAACCCAAATAGTCTTGTTAAGTTAAAAAAATACTAATTTATGATTTAATATTACGTAGAGAGAATATGAGCAAAAAAGTTTTAAAAAGAATATTGTAAACAATGCCATAAGATGTATTGTGCCGACTAGGGCGTGGCAATAAGTCTCAAATTTATAACCTACCAGTCTCTTTTCTTTAGCAGTGGCATCTACACCTTGTCCTAGAAGTGAAGCAGCTAACTTTTTCGTTGTATTTTGACAAGCATTTCGAATGAATTCGACTCTCTTGTCGGCTCCTTGAAGATCGTCGGAGAGAACTTCAGTCTTGCCAGCTCTTAAATTTAATGGGGAGAATGTTTTGTTTAATTAGCAACTCTGAATTTTTTCTCATTTCAAATAATTCTATATCGGCAATAGTGTTTTATCTTATAGCAGCACTTCACTTACCTTGAAAATGTTTGATCAGCAAGCTGTTTAACACGAAAGAATTGTTTCTTCATTTTAAAACTATTGAGTTAGAAAAACTATTTAAAAATCTCAAATAAAATACATTCAAATAACTTCTCTTGCAAATGGAAAAACGAAATATAGTACATAAACTAACAAGTGTGACTCCCATCACATGCAAATACTACTGGAAGATTCAATTAATTTACAGAATAACATCTATCACAGGCACCATGATCCTGGAATGGAGAACAATATTATAAGAACCCAGCATAGTATTTTTAAATGAATAAAATAACACCTTTATCGGTTGTTAAACAATATGAAATGTACGAATTCATGTCAACTTAACAAGACAAAAAAAGCTTTATCGAACAGACTAATCCTCGACAAAAAACCATTACATTACATTTTTCTATGACAGGACACTTTTTATTAAATAATGCCATTCTAAAACATTAACTAATTCTCACAACATACCTTTATTTTTTGCATCAAATTTTTTCTTACTTCTTGGGCAATGTCTTCTGTATCGACATTAAAATCGATAGTGTCGACAACTTTCACTATCGATAATCAGATTTTGGAGTTAAATAATTACCGGGAAACTTGAAAATTTTGGCATAGCACTTCTTTTTAATTATTATGAATGAAGATCGACGAACCTGCCTTATTTGAATATTTATTATGTTCCAATTTTGGTCAAACGTGAATTCTTATTAGCTCAATATGCATGAATGAAGCAGAAAATAATACGTCCCTCGGATGCTCGATTGTACCGGGTAAATGATAAATACATTTCCTATAGATATTTAATAATAACTTTTATAATACAGTTATTTATTATTTAAAATGGTTGATTTCATTTTCAAAGTCAATAACATTCATAGCCACCTGATTAGTGTTTGGCATTTGGGTGCTCAATTCTTGCGCATGCGCAGTACAATTTTTTGGGGCGACCGTCGTCTTGGTCGTTTGTTAAGATGTGGTAGTGAAAGTCACCGGCAGAGAGAATGTTCAGTATCCTGCCGACTCTTTATCAGTCATAATCATCCCCCTAAGAAGAGAACATTTTAAAGTCATCATGATGTTCGATAGGAAATTTGTGAATGTCATAGTACTAGGGTTCGGATTCATGTTCGTATTCACCGCTTTCCAGACGATGGGAAATATAGAGGTAAGAATATTTACAAATTTATTCTATTAAATTTTACACTTGAATAATTTTGCATTGCCGGCTATTTAAATTTATTGATGAGAAAGACTTATTATTGCATTTCATATTTTATAGGTTTTCATTCATTATTAGGAATTATGTGGGATATTTTCAGACTAGAATCTTTATTTTCATTCTGAAAATTCGGCAAATCCCACTTTTAACTGCTTGATTTCTAAATTATTTTACTATAAAAATTCGTAGATATATGTTTCGTAAAAAATTTTCATTGGAAATGCTTATACTAGGTTAAATATTAGGATCCGAAAAATTAAAATGTATTGAATACGATAGATTTGCGTTCGTTGTTTCAAAACAAGACGCTTGGCTTAATATATTCTTTGGTGAACACTTGAAATTTATTTTTAAATAATGTAAATAAAATGAAAATGAAAAGTTATCTCTGAATTCGAAAGGCGCGCCTTTTAACTGGGATAAGACAAAGAATGTATTTTGAAATAATTATTATTCTACCAAATTAACGATTAATGACATTTTTGGCACTCGAGACATAAATACCTGATAAAATTTTTTAAAAGGAATATAGGTATCCCTAAAAAAAATACAGATCGTGTGGTGAAAAATTAAAAAACTTGTAGCCACTCTCACAATAGCATATTGATTAAGGATTTCACCAGCATGGTAGCATTTAAGTTTTGTGATAAAAATATGAAATAGTTCATTTTATGCTACTCATTTATTTTAACCTGTTTCCCGGTCCAATTTTCATAACTTATTTAGTTCCTGAAATTTTTAATCATTTTCACATTTGTGATTGGACGATGGTAGATTTTAAATGATCCTCCTAAATCCAAAATTTATTTTTAAGAGGACTTAGACTATTCATCATATCGCCGTGTAAGAAAACTTGAACTACCCCAGATTCTGTGAAATCCACCCACCAGACTGGTTGCGGGAAAGAGAGAGTCCAATTCGCGATATTCCCGCTTGGCAATATCTTTGCAATAAGTTATTCAACTTTCACGCCTGGACATCTTGTTTGTTGCTCTTTTATGTTTTGTGGCCCACTTTTGTCGATAAGTTTCGAAGGGGTGCTTCCAAAAATTTCTACATAACATTGACAATTCATTGGCTTAATGCGAGTATTGTCCATAGTCGACAATTAACCGTGCTTGGGCCTGTAAATATAAAAATTTCTAAGTACGACAAAATTAATAAAAACATAGTGATTGCACTAGTTCAATGGTGCCCAACCTTTTTACATGGCAGGCCGCAACGGTGGTTGCGAATCCTTCGGCGGGCCGCATTGGAAGTTTCAATTCTTCAGCCGGCCGAATTAGAGTTGAAATCGGAATTTACTTACATATTCTGAGGTGTCATATTTGTGAAAATCAAGTCTAAATAAGGTTTTTATGTTCACGTTTCAATATTTAAACTTTCATTATCAAAATTCCATAAAAATGAATGAATTTGTGTGTTAAATTTTTGGTATTGCTGGTTCATCATAGTGTCGCAGCTCGCATCCTGCCCGCGGCCCGTAAGTTGGGCACCATTGCACTACTTTATAGCAAACTTTACTCGTCAGTCAGGAATAACAAACTACAAATGATTTCTTAAGACTTTTGGTCATTGCATCACAACCACTTTTTAGCTAGAAACGCAATTGGTCAATGCTGTATTTTTACGGACCTATAAGCGAAAATTTTCTGTATTTTATAGAGCGTTTATATTTTATTTTATGCTAATAACTTCTTTAAGGAAGTCTATATTTTTGCTGAAGATCTTTTCAAATGATTTAGGTAACTCGACGTATTTTATAACTGACCCGCTGACATGATTACTGCTTTTGTCTGGCTTAATTAGTACCAATCGGGAAAATTTTTTTTACTTATATTTAGCGAAACTCGCTATTACAAATGACAATAGGACATCTGTTCGAGTCCAGTAGTACACTTGATAATGCGCAGCGTCGAGAGAAAGCCGGTTTAATTTTACAGCCCGGTCAAAAAAATGAAGAAAGCTACTAATGGCCAGAAGCGGAACTAGCGTAATTTTTATTGACGCGTACATTTTCCCTACATTAGATTTGGTATAAATGTAAATTCTCGCACTTTATATTTGATGCCATTTATGTTTACATTTTCTCATGGTCAACGTAAATTCGAGTGTTTTCGTAATCTTATCTATCGATTCACATTCTCTCTTAGCGATCTAAGTTCAATGCGATTAATTTATATTGTATTGCGCTCTCGCATTTTATCTATATCTGTTTTGCTTGTACGTAATGAACTTCCTGATCATATTTCCCATTGTTTTAGAAGAGGACGCGCACGAAACGGAAATTAGGCGCGTTTCGTATTTTTATTTGCGACTCTAAGTAAAAGGATACGTTAAATTTCCAGTACCGTGCTTATCTTTATTAATTGGTATCGTCCAAACATGCAATTCTCAATTGTCAAATTTTATCAAAAGACTTCCAGCCGTGATATCCCCTGATACGTGGATACAGTCAGGCAGACTTAAATGAAGAAACCGATATAATATTGACTTTTTTGTCGAGGTACTGCGCTTAAAGATCGGTTAGAGGAGATTTTCACAACCGAAAGTTCATCGCGGACCGGTGTATTAACTGAATAATCCACTAAGCACCGGTAAAATCAATCATTCGACAGTTTTACACTTTGAAAGTGAAAACACAAGCCTTTCATTAACCAGTGCTGCCCATTATAAAACTTTTATGAGAAAAATAGAATATCACAGACCGGCCAATACTGGACCGTGGACCGGCGGTTGGGTTAGAGTATAAAAAAGTACATTAGGAAAAGACGCATTTCCATACCTATAAACATAATAGACTTAAATTACCGTGTCAACTACCGTCATCTAATTTGACCTGATGAACTAAATTGCCGCAATACCATTTTTATTCTGTACCTGAGTTCTATGAATGAAGCAGTCTCATTTATTGAATTTAAAAATGCTAGCTAGCATGTTTAAATGGTAATTGAGATACTAAAGGCCGCAGGAAATAAACTCCCTATTAATTTATACATAGCGTGAATCTTCAACATTTGCCGATTGGTTCCACGGGATCTTATTTTTATCTTATTTATTATTGTAATTTGAAGGTCGAAATTTAAGGTAATTCCCAATAAAGGATTCCAAACATTTTGGAGATCGACCACCGCTCTCGGGTCAGCACATAGATGCGAAGGTCTGCATATTAATCTTGACCTATATTTTTATCTATCGAAATGTCACCTCGGTCACTTCATTTTTTCGGCCCCAAGACACCTTGTATCATCTCGATAATTGCATAATTAAGTCATGCATCGTTCAAGGTGCACATATTCGTGTTACGAATCTCGCATTGCAATACCCATGCACGTACAAATATAGGTATTTTTGTTTGTATGTGTATATATACATATATCGTAATGTCGCTTTGAATGAGATCCATGTGGAATAGATACAGCGGCAAAGCGAATCCTCACTTGCGCTTAAACACTGAAATTGAATAATATTCCGTATTCAGTGATATGCATGTCGTTGGAAATTCCCAATGTATGCGATTCTTTGATTACGCGTTTAGTTGAAAGTAAGTGTTTTTATGATCATTTTTTAAGGTATCTAAAAATAAAAATTCAACCTTTTGTTAATCGTTGATGGAAAATATGTAGCGTGGTCTTTCTAATTATTGGAGTTAGCACTTTTAAAAGTCGAAGAATTACTGAGCCACTTTGGGAGAAAAATATTCAAAAATCGAAACCTATAATAAATAATTTTTTTATAATTCGCTCCATATTCCTTTTTAAAAGTCATCAAATATTCTAATCCGTACTCAAGTTTTCGAGTTCAGATTTCATTAATCCTAATGTGCTAAAGATTAGAGCACTTGAATAGTTTCTTATTAATTTTATCGGATTTAATAGGTCGACATTATTTATGCTCGAGAACCTTCGAAGCAATACTTACTAGACACAAAGATCCAAAATAACTATCGAGATATGATAATCTGTAGTTTAAACGATCACATTGGTTACTCATCCGCTTTACGTATATAAGAAATGCCGATATCAACTATATGACGGAAGCCACAAACTGAGGACGTAAATCCATTTTCGTATTTTGGCCGTTTCGTATTCTTTTTAAGACAGCATTTAATCGAGCTGCAAAAAATTTCTTGCTGATATTTCTATTTTTTTCCCTCCGAAACGCTAGCAAACTGTCCTGGACAGCATTCACCAGGATGATAGTACCTTCAACGGGGATGGCTACACCAGTTTGGCCGTTATATACGCGGCTTTTGCCGTCTGCAATTGGTTAGCGCCTTCCATCTTGAGTGTCACCGGACCCAAATGGGCAATGGTAGTCGGTGCAGTTACCTACGCGTAAGTATTGTTGTGATTCCTTTCCCGAGGAGACGAGTTTTTCTTTAAGAGGAGGAAAGCGCTAGAATTGGTTTTCGGTGCCAGTCCGCAAATTTAGAACCCTCATGCTGGTCGCGCGATTTGGGCATAAAGTATCTTATCATTATACAATTTTTTGGCCAAGTGAAACTAAGGCTAGCCTTCGATTTATTATTACCAACTTTTATATTAACTTCGCTTTATATCTATAATAAATAGCTGCTTCTTACGGAGGATATCATTATATATAGACGTTCCTTACAGAGGAGGATATAACATAATAAGAGGATACTAATGTCCAGCCCAAACTACATGAGCTAGAAAGCTTAAAGTTTCAGTTTTTGTAGATATGATGGAGAAACCTACAGATAAAATGAGACTTCTCACCTAAGTGACATGAGTTCGACTCCAGAAATTCCGAAAGTTGCATTTTTCCCATAAGAAAAGCATTGCGCCATTTTTGTAAATTAATTTTGGGCACTTGCCCGTAAGCTAGAAAAATGAAATTATCAGAGTTGCTAGATGGCCACAATATCTATTAGGAATTGATGTGACTTTTGCTTATAGTGTCTTGGGATCGACTCCAGATACCCCGGAATATCTCCCATAAGTTAGCATGAGAAAAAGTTATCCCAGTGTGTAGACCAATCTAATAAGTTTAAGAAGCTGAAATTTTGCAGGATTATAGAATTTCTCTCATAACCAACTATAAAATCGAAAATTTCAAAATTGCTTATTTTTAGGGGTTGTTTTAACCCCATTTGAACATTAAAGTTGAATAATTTTTATCTTGGAAACTATATGCTGTAGGTTCGAGTTTTTGAAATCATTTTGTAGCAAATTAGACAGAAAAAAAGGAAATTTTGAAAAAATTAAAAAATTCGCAATTGTTTAAACATATTTTTGAGGTTTATGTATTACCGAATGTGCTACGAAGCTGAAATTATTTTTACCGGTAGAATTTGTAATAAAACGAAATAAAAAATTATAGAAATTTTGATATTTTAATTTCTTTGGCTGTTAAAAATTCTTAAAGTTTAAACTAATAGATAAATGTTTAGGTATTTTGGGGCAAGCTAGGAAGCTAAAATTTAAAGTTAGGTAGAGCTCTGTGCATTGAAACTAACAAACATTTGAAAAGCTCCAACAAAGTGTTATTGCGGTCGTATTAAACTTTAAAAAATTAAATAAATATTATTTCACTTCTAGATGTGCTAGATAAGCTCCCTGCTACGCTAAAAAATGAGTAAAAAAACAGATCCTTTAAACATAAACTTAAGGAGTGTCTTGTAAATGGTTGTTTTTACTCAACTGATGAATTTTTGTATAACTAGATCATGACTAACATTGTATGTTTTATTGTGACTTATACCTGCATTTTTATGAATATCTATGTGTATATATATATATATATATATATATATATATATATATATATATATATATTATCATTGACTTATCCTATATTTGTATTAACAGATCACTTGGACGAATAAAATTATTATTATTATTATTAACTTCAAATTTGACAAAAATGTGTGGAATTAGTACCTTACATTGGATAAAGTATAATTTTCTTAAAATTGCAAATTTAAGGATTGTTCAATAAGGAAAGATAAAATTTGGGTGTAGAGGTGAAATATTTTGAATTAAAAAAATATTTATAATAATGTTATATCTCTCTGAAGTAGTAATACTTATCAGGGTCAGATGAAATGCTTGCAGAATGCAAGCACCAACTACTTGTATTGTATATAATGATATAAAACCTAAGGTACTTCTAGATATTCTACATAGCTGAAATGTTAAGGGAACCTTGGTGTTGGTCCAAAACCATCAGAAAAAATCGAAAATTCCAAAATTTCCCCTTACAACGGGGTCATTTACACCCCAAAACGTTCATTTTCAAGTCTCATTAGAAAGCCATTTAAATCCGTACAAGCCTTTTTATAATTGTATTTTTAAATTACTTTTAATTATGATACAAACTCCGGATCTGAATTAGAAGACGGGAAAAAGAACGAAAATTATTTTCCTGAAAGTAGAACACGAATCCGTACCGAATTTGTCCAATTATTCTATTTTTACTGCATAAAAACGGGATTTTATGCAATTTATAACAATGGCCCAATATTTCTGTCATGACTACGAGACAATGCTTTTCTACGGGAATTTATTTTACGTGTTAATAAAACTGAACGAGAGGTTAGTGCCACGAACTGAAAAGTAGCTTAGTGTCATGGCGTCACTCTCAGACCGTGACATTTAAAAGCAAAGGGAAAACGTATTTGGGTGCGCAGACTAAGAGGAATATTGCGCTAAAATTTTCAGGGTTCGTAGACGTCAGGAGTAGGCCTTCGGATAATATGAGACATCTTATGTAGGTGTCCTAGGTTCGACTCCAGGCGCTCCCAATGCTTGCAGTGTGCAAACACCGATATATATATATATATATATATATATATATATATATATATAAAATCCCAAGCTGCTTGCGGGATCGAACCATATCACATAACCTCACCATTGCGTAAGACAGGGCTTTAGTCACCTCGGCCACCAGATCATTACCTTCGAGCTGCGATAAATGTATATTTGAATTCACGTGGGAAGATAGACAAGCGTTCATCATAGCAACGAGATTAAGCTAACTATTGTCAGTCATTGTTAATGCTGTAATATTTAATAGAAGTCTCTTTCGTTTAATTGATATTGATACGGGCATTCCTACGTTTTTTGAAGTGACATTTCTGCTAGTAGTTGTAAGTTTTTATTTATCGTATTTGTTATTGATAGTAAGTTTTTATTTATCTTAAATACTTTTTGTCTTTATTCACTGTTTAAGATAGGCAATACTGTTGTAAAGGATGTTAGTTTGAACAAATTTAAATGAAACATTTTAAGTGTTGTGTTGTAGCTTAGCATTTCTTCAGATAACTATATTTATACAGTGTTTATATGGATGGTTGATGTGATGTTAGGAAAAGAACAATTTATTATTCTTGCCATTTAAGTTAGGTGACTAAAATATGAAATGTTTAACAATTTCACTCCTACTAGTATCTAACTCAGAATTTCTCTGAACTAGCAGTATATTTTCGTTGATTTTAAGCAATATGAATGGATAAGTTATTATTTCCATTAATGAAACAAAAAATACTATCAAACTTCTTACTACTTATATAACAAACATTCTTACGTTTGCCACTGAGTTCTCTACTTCTGTCTGCCATTCTCTCAACTGTAAAAAGATTAAATAGCGAGACCCCCACATCACTCAACAGCTGGTAGACACTTTTGCAAATTTTTATGCCCATCCAAGCTGAAAGGTTATCATAATTATATTATCAAGTTTATTCATATTAAAGTATTAGCCATATAAAAGTTGTTTATAAAAATTCATTTTTATACGTTTATTTGTTTTTAAAAATCCATTAGATAGTGCAAAGGGGTGAAATTCGTCAGCTGTTGCAAATAATAACACCGTATTAATTGCATACGTGAAATTAAAGTCAATGCAATGATGGGATTGGTTTTATCAGTGAATGTAATAATCTATTCATGAATTACATTTCGATGAGGGTTCTAACAGATGAACATATTTATTGCTTCAATTTATGGTCGCCTCCATTCTTTGATAAGATAATGTTCGCATCGACCGCGTTCCGCGAGAGAATTTTATGTGGCCCGCGAACCTTTTGATGAAAAGGCGATTTGTAATATTTAATACAAGTAATTTTACTTTTTTAAATCAACAATCGGGCGGTAAAACCTTTTTGTTGCAGTTCTGACGCTAAAAGATTGCTTAGACCCGATGCTTCCTTTTTTTATAGCAACCCATAATCTCTTTAATAAATTCCGATGTAAACTCTTATCCGACGCGTAGGAGCACTCGCAACTTGTAATGCGGCCCACCAAAGTGTTCGTAACTGCGAATGCGGTCCGACGCGTCAATAGGTTGCATGTTCCTGTCATAAAGTCATAAAGGGCTTTCATAAATCTTCCCGTATTCAACAAACCACAGTTACGATAAAATGGCTGTAACTAGGCGCTCACGAACTTGGTCAACGCAGCGTAGTCGTGTTCATAGTCGGATAAAACAACCGCTTCCGGAAAATCCGGCAAAAGATTTTCCCGGTTATGGGCCATTCCCCGTGGAAGTTTTAAGTCAACACGTATTCTTTTTAATCCTAATAATTGTTAACATTTCGTTTCGTCACGTACGTTTCGCTTTTCCAAAATATTGCGCAATTGTTTTGAAATGAGTTGGTTTTAGCGTCGGTCATTTCCTCAAGGTACCTCGTAAAATCCGCGAAAGAGACCGTGGAAGGAAATGAGTCTTTTCCTCTAACTTTCGCAGATATTTGAAAAGTTAACCGAAGGAAAGCGAACAGTAATATGAGCTGTAAAAATAAACTTCGATTTTTGCCAAATTACAACCCGGAAAAAATGTTCTGCTCGGAGAAGAAAATGAACAATAGACGGCGGTCATATAGGGGTGTTCAGCGTTCCTCCCTCCCCACGCTAGGGTCTCGGTCTGCTTTGAGTTGGCTACACTTAATATTCTCATTGTAAAAGGTTGTGGACCCCAGTTCGCAAGCAAATAAAAAATCCATTCCGTTCGTGGTTTCCTCGTAATTGTAAGGATCTTTTTCCTCGTTTCTTCAATTTCTCCAAACTTTCCCAATCCGTAATCCTACTCACCCTTCCACAATGGCTCCCCTCCTTCCGCCACTTCAGCTCGATTCCTCCCTTTCTCCGCCGTCTACCTTCCTTCATTTTCCCTCGCTGCCACGTACAACGCGAGCTACGCGAAAACTGAGGAAAGATTTCCTCCTACGGGAATTCCATAACTTTTGCTAACCTAGCTCTATGGACTTCTTCCTTCCTTTAGTCGAGGGAATGTTATGCAAAACTGACAATGTTTTTGGAAGGATAATTCGATTCGCTTGTTTTTGTTTATACGGCGTGCCATATGGTTTGTTTGCTGCGAGTCATGATAAAGTCGTCTTTATTCTTCTTTAGAGCTGGTAACGCCGTCGTATTTCTAGGTTAAAAGTAGATAGACGGGGACCTCGCGGCGGTCAATCCTTTGGACCGTCATTATCGCACGAGATATCTCAAGTCCTCGGCCGTGTGAACCCTTCCTCGACCCCTGAGCTCACCATTCCCAGCGGAGTATCCCCTGGCCGCAGGGATGATTGAGCACGAATTAATCAAAACTTTTTAAATGCATTTCTGATGAGAATGCATCTCTGTTTAACACTGTACGTAGTTTCTCGACTATGCACGTCTTTTAAACGGCTTTCTACGGCAATTATTAAGGAAGTTGATATTTTTCGCTCAAAGGCACCAACCCAGTGGGTTTGTTTCCCGCGGTTTCTGCCACGTTGCGATGAATACGGTAATAAGTTGGTTGAACTTGATCATTGATCTGGTATTTTTATAGTATTTTAGGGCTCTGTAAAAATTTAGTGTCACATTTTTTACATTACAAGCGTAAAAATGCCATTTAGAGCGAAAGTTTTCTCAGGAGTTGGTTAGCACAACTTTGTTTTCTTTTTTTCGGGTATCGTCGATGCGTAGTGACTATATTCTGGCTACGTTTGGCCGACGACACTGCTTGAAGAAGCCAACAGCATTGCCGGTGAAACGCCGCCGGAATTAATTCTGCCTCGCAGCGCCCATTCTTGGGAAATAACCGCGAATTTATCAGGAGACGCTTTCAACTAATCGGTAATTCGAGTTGCAGACGTTCGATTTATTTCAAGTTGGTCCTTTACGACGCTTCATCAATTTCAATTCTCAAACCATTTTGATCGCGGAATGAACGACGTTTCGAGCTAAACGATTTAATCATCAATTCAAGGGCTATCCGCCTTATCCCAGAATCTTATAATTTAAATGTTCCAGCAATCCGATTTCTCTTAGTAGCTATTATTCTCGTTCCGCCACGGGCATCATAGAATGTTTAGCATAGCAAGGTTACTGAATTTTCAAGGTCCCTCCGAATAATTTTTTGACACATTTCAAAGCGGCCCTTTCCTTCTTACGTCGTCAATCGGCGAGGTTTTACCTGGTTTTCCTTGGGCACCGGACGATGCGCACGACTAGGAAAAGAGGCTGGGAAGGTGGGGGTAGGAATAACCCGTTCCGAAAAGAAAAATATTTGGAACGACCCAAGAGAACCTAACCTTTGACGTCGTTTCTCTCGCGAGAATCGGCCAGATAAAAAAATCCAATAAAAATTAAAAAATCCTAATATTGGTACTCGCGAGTAAAGTTCCGATTCTGCGTTTTAGTTTTTTTTTGTTTTGATTTGGATTGCGAAAGTTTATCGCTAAAATAAAAAAAAAATACTGTGCTTTTATAGGATGATCGTTTCGCGAAAGTCGTAACTAGGGAGACGCAATCTTCAAAAGCTAATTTTTCCTCTTCCCGCTTCCTTTTTAGGGAAATAAACGCGCGCGTAATCTTCGGTAGGAGATTAGCGGGAGGTTATCTCCATCCCTTGTATTGGTTCTCCGCCTATAGCAACCGGTATTGACAACGCGATCGTTCCTATCGACTCGCGATCAAATTGATTTATTTGCCATGCAATCTCAGTGCAGATCATAATTTTCTTTTCACTACAGCTACGATTTCAAAGGCCTCGATATACAGGTGATTCCAAGAGATGTCAAAAGGGTTAAGTAAACAACGTTCTCCTTAGCACCATAGGTCAGTGAAATGTCGCTAAGGACGGTTACTTTGTGGTTGAAATTACTCTATCTTTGTATAGCTACGGCGAATCACCCACATCATTTATTTCACGTGCATAGCATAATTTGATCTCGCTAATTAATTTTCGGATCGAACGGAACTGCTTCACACATTACACACTCGGAAAAAAGTAAATATATGCCATCAAAAGGATTCCCCTATGGGTACTTATGTAAATGGTGTTTTGGAACGTTTTTAGCGCGAGGGCGGATATTTGCTGAAAAAATTTGGAGGTGGTCGCGAACACGTCGTTTCGTATGGTTCATTCAACAGAAGCGGTTGCGACACTGAACAAACAAACTGTTCAATCTTTCCTCCTGTCTCACTCTTATTTTTGATCCGGGTCGCCGGAGTCGTTTCGTGACATTTGATTGACCGAAAGAGAGACAGAGAGATTGAAGTTCAATCCACGATCGCATGCGACTTGGCGAAGGCTCCGGCAAAAACTTTCCACCCTTGGGCGATTATGTAATCCCGGCTTAGGTCATTTCCCTCGTTTTTGCGCATTTCTCGGTTCTCGTTACGTCGATCGATCATAGGAAAATGAGCGACTGCCCTCCTATAAGGAAATGATAAACGCGGGAGGAAATATACTCCCTAGCGGCGATTCTGCGAAACTCTTATTGTCAATCGACTTTAATGAAAGCGCGTACGCGGGAGTGGCGTCGCATTTCACCCTCGATCGATTATTTGATCTCGAGGGATGATCGGAATAATCGTAAGCGACATCAGTCCAGATAATGAATCATCTCGATTGTGCCGGGCGTTTCCTTAATAAGGCAACGGCAAAAAATTGTATGATAGATATATGATTGCCGCATGCATTAGAATAGATACTTTTGAAGATTACCGTAGGATTTATCACTCGCGATCTCTTAAATCGGAGGTTAACGTCCGACTGCTCCTTACCTTTTTTTTCTTCACTGCTCCGGAATCCGATTAAAACATTTTCTCGCGTCTCAACGACCGGTTTAGGGTTGAAATTCCCCACGATTAAACTAAAAAATAAAATCACTTTCTCTCTTCGGCATCGACGCGAGCGATCGATGGAACAGAGTGGGAAACCCTCGCCGTCGACTCTACTAGCTGACGCAAATATCATCCACGCCCTCTGGATTTTATTTTCTTTTTCCGCACTTATCGCTCTATTGACGGAAATGTCTCACCCTTTACTCATCGTCGCCGGCTATCTAAAAATAAATCCGAAATCACCCAGAGAGAAAGAGAGGACATATGTATTGAAGTTAAGCCGCCTCGTTTTTCACGGTCACGAACAACAGTAATGTGATGCATATGACATTCAGATAACGGTTCTCTTTCGAAAGTGAGAGCGGGAGGAAAATTTTGTTCGTTTCCGTAGCGACTGAAGATTGTAATTTCAATCACTCTCTCCACCTCGCGTGATATCAATCCGACCAATATGGCGAGTCGGTCAAGAATGGGGTGGAACTCCCCGCTGGGGGTTGGGGAGGACGACGATGTCCCCATTCAGCTCCTTTCGATCCAATCCGCCGTCGAATTGAACCTGATTTAGCAGGGTCTTATAGGGGGGTCGAGGATGAGTATGGGAATCATGAAAGTCCATTGGTATGAGGGCGCGCCCTCCAGTCATGACTGGTCATAAAAGAGTTCTGGACGGTTGGAGACGTCCGACATCTCCCTGGCGATTGCCAAAACCTTGGAGAATGGTTGAATTCGCTGCAGCGAGATACGTTTCCATTCTTCGTATGACACGCGCGAAGCGAGGGAATGTTTTTTTTTCGTGAAAAAAACTCCAGGATCAGCGTCGGGATTGTGTATTGTGTATGTATATTCATAATTGCGCCAACCCCAGTTAAACATATGGACTGTTAACCCTTTAGTAGGCGCTTGGGGGTCTGTATAACTCCACCAGATATTTGCGAGATCACTATACCATAAAATTTTTTATTTATTTTGTTGTTATTTTTGTTCGATAATAATTTATTTGCTCTCGTACGCCATTGCAGTGCAAGTGTGTCAAACTGACAACCCTTTCTGTGCCTTATTGCGACCCGAGTGCGGATTTTTATCTCAACCATATCGTTCGAGATTTTGTAAAAATGCTACACGATATTTTCTTAGTTATTGAGGCGCATGAAGAGAAAGGGTTTGGATAGCGCAAATTGGATTGGGTGCGCCTAAAACCTATCGGAAAGTAGAGTTACAATGTATGTATTGAGATCCAATAGAGCGTGATTTCTATCTAAATTATAGTTTTTTTGCAAAAAAAACGTCCAATCTCCTAGGAAAAATCTTTTTTTCCAACTCGGGCCCTTATTAACAGACTGTAGTCCTAATGCGGCTCTTCCATAACATTCATTGCTTTAATGCAGCCCTGATGTTTCTTCTAGTTTGGCATGCCTGTTGTAGTGCATTTTCCGTCAGCTTACTTCATTAAATAAATGGAATAAAAAATATCATAATTGTTTAAAGAAAAATACAACATGGGGTCATATAGACCCCAGGCGCCAACTTGTGTGTGCGCGCGCGCCTACCTACGAGTTTTATTTTTTACAAAATTAGTGTCTCTTTAAATGAGCGATGCAAGCATTTTATTTTTCATTTTAATTATAAAAACATATTCGTGGATTTCATCGCCCCTTAAGCGCTACGGCTGGACTAGTCTCCCTCCCCCCACGTTGCCCCGCCTTCGTCTCGATTTTGTCTAAGAGTGTTAGTCGGAGAGAAGGTGGCTTCGTTATATTGTATAGACGAGGAAAATGATTCGTTCTATTGATGTTATGCTAATTCTCATGGACCGTGATCAATTAACATGCAATAAGGAGCAATAGGAAGAATTTCCAAACCGGTCTACGACGAAGGAAGAAATGCCCTCGAACGCACTCGGGAAGCTACAAAAAAAACAATATATAATCACAGTTTTTTTCCATTCTTTTTTCTTTCTCTCTCGCTCCTAGACACTGAGCTGTTTTCGTTCAAAGTTGCTGTCCTGGAATTCTAAAAACTTCAATTGGTTTAAAACTTAACGGCGAAATACACGCTCAGTCGTTACGATGCGACGTGTTCGAAAACAAGAGAAAAATTAGGATATTTTTTATTTTAATTTCTCGGCTTTAAAACGTGCCGTCGTGGAGGTAATTGTTCCGGAAATTCCCAAATACGATTTCAGGTTCTCTGTTGAAATAGAAATGTTTATTTG
This sequence comes from Tanypteryx hageni, assembly GCA_028673005.1. NCBI lineage: Eukaryota > Metazoa > Arthropoda > Insecta > Odonata > Petaluridae > Tanypteryx > Tanypteryx hageni. The sequence continues at coordinate 199,525,888 of CM054112.1, forward strand.
TCATGGAAAAGATTGAGTGCGCGGTGGTCCATCTTTCAACCTCTCTAAACATATTTGAGTAAGATAAAGCGAGTTCTGGTTTGACGCTTTCACGGGGCAAAGACCTTATGGAAGCAATCCGGCATCACTTAGCTTATTTGATCGGCGTCAGGTCAGATAAATCCGTCATTTAAGGGTCGGAGCGTATTGATACGCTTTAATGTCTGGACAAAACGTCTTTTCCTTTCTCTCCCTCCCTCTTCTCTCGTATCTCACAAATGCACTCATACGGAGGCGGGATTCAAATCCCGCTGCCTACATGCATTAATCGGGGTCAGTGAAAGTCTTTATCCTCAAAGGCTAAAGAGAATATAAGATGTCGTGGAAAGTTGTTTGCTAATATCCCCTATCGATGATTTGCGTTCTATCTAAACTTTCTATTGAGTTTCCGCTGACGGCGTCGACAATCAAGAACGGTGGCCGGCAATGACGCGCGGATTTTCCCATAGCCTTAAACTGCGTATTAGATTTTCGCAGGATGTGTAGCATGGGATCCTTCCGTTTGATTCGCACGACGAATAATAATTTTCCGAAGTAATTGCCTCGTATGGCATAAACATTCTTCACTCATCGCATCTTCCTTTCGTTGCATTACTTTCCCCATGTCGCTGTACCCGGACCGTTTTCCGAGGCATTCCCTTTCATTTTTTTACGGACTGATATTCAGTCCGACTCCAACCGTGCGCGAAATGTGGACGTTCGTACATACTGTCACGGGGAGGTGCAAGCATTTACTTACTATTATGAAATACACAGAAATGTCACGCAATGCTTTTTAGAGAGTCCTCGACCCGAAGGACGGAGAGCATGTGCGTATTCTCCGTGCGATACGCCGAGTCTGGCCCCCGCCAAACGCCGAGTTTGGACAATTTCGAAAAATATCACGAACGTAACTTGCCGAATGTTGCCATGAAGACCGACCCAGACGAAGATTGCATCGAATAATAAGTTTTTTGTTTTGATGTTTTAAGCTGCAGTCTTATCATATAAGCCGATATCTTTTTCCTTTTTCCTAAACGATTAGAAGGTATTCGTTTTAAACGCAAACGTCTCACCGAAACATTATCTCGTTGAGATAATTTTCTACCTAACGGTAGTCCGCTGGTTTATTCCTTCGAAACGATCTCCTCGTGGCTGTATATAACCTTATTTTACATGCTCTCAATAGTTCCTTTTACTCCCTTTTATGTCTCCGATCTGTGAGATTCATTCTGGGATGACCTCCTTCAACAACCCCATCCCTCTCAAAATTTGTCCTAATCACTTCAATCTACCTTCCTTTTACCACGTTTTTAACGTTCTCTCCTCCCTAGCTACATCTAATGCTTCCCAATTTGTTTTTTGTAAAACTTTTCCCTCCTTTCTTTATCAAACCCATCTCGTCTACGTGTACCTCCGATGCAACGGCTTTTTAGATCTATTTTTGTGATACCTTTGTAGAGCTCCATTTATCACCTATGTATGCATGAACGTAGTGTGTATGTGTGTGGTTGTAAATAAATACACACACACGTACTTGAGGAATACTAAAGGTAAAACGAGATAAGTGTGACAATAAGGTGTTGTAGGGAGGTCTATGGAAACTTATCGTGTTTGGAGAGCCGCTGGGGTTACCGAAGAGATAAAACTCTTTTTGTCTTCTCACCATGTCTAGAGGAGGGTTTTACCCGAAACGTTTTTCATCTTGCATCTCTTTATGTAAGTCTACAACCCAAACATCCCTCTCCAACCACGGTAAATGTCCACAGAGCTTTCTGCAGCACACACAGTACAGCATTAGTTATTTTAAAGAAACTTCAACATTTTACGATTTTTAGTTTAGCAAATTCCCTCGGCGTTTTTGTGTTTACTTAGCTGTCGAGAGGAAAGAATTCGCAGCGTGAAATAACTCATTGGCGATCATCCGTGCGGAACTTCCTAGTATTGCGACGTGTTATAGGAGTAAGTTCTGGTTGAGGCGATTTCTCCATAGCCAGCAGGGTGTGAAAGTTCTGCGGGACGAGGACGATCGAGAAATTCTCAAACAGCACCACTGGCCCCAGCACACGTGGGGCGTACAAATACATATTTCAAAGGGGCAGTTAGAATTCCCTCGTACGATTGTTGGTTAGGCGTGCATTATTTCGCACGCTGCATAAGCTGGCGAAGATATCTCGATTACTATTATTTTGTTGTAATTCGAATTAACATATTAACATAAATTCAAACACTTTTATTCGCGACTTGGCAACTGGGAAAACATTGCTCAGCGGTTAATAGTCGCGTAAATTTTTAAATTTGTTACCGAAGTTTTGTTAAATTTCCTCATTTTTTCAGGAAAATTGTTATTGGAAGTGACGCGGCGATTGAGTTGTAAAATTTGTTGCGAATACGCAAAAAAGAGTAAAAATTTTGAATGAATTGATGATTTGATCTGATTTTTGCGTATTCCGATTTTTTTGCGATTAAATGCTGTTAAAAAGATATATTATTTATTGAGAAAGAACATTCGATTATAACGTGTAGCTTAGATTGTTTGGTTAGGCGGCAGTTTTACTTCTTCTCCACGATTTTTAAATCACTTAACTTGCCACAAATGTTTTGCCTTTTTCAGGCGCCCTTTACATCGAGTAAAAAAGAACGCCTTATGGACAGATCGTGTCGGTCCGTCCGTCCGTCCGCGTGTTTCATTTTAGAAACTATTATCCAAGTGACTTCTTGTAAAAATTTGAATGGAGTTGAACTTTTTTATTAATTTAAGATCAATCGATATCGATATTACGACAATCTTTCCTTCGGATGAGTTGTCGCACAAGTCAATGCCCGAAGCCCAAACAAGGAAAAACCTAAAGCTTCTCGAGGAAGATGGTTTTTCCTGCGCGGACTTGATCTCCGAAAGCCCGTAGGAAGCGGAATAAAACGTCAAAAAACATCAACGCGTCGGAAATTCCGTTTCGGATTTTTTTTAAGTTAAAAGGACGGACTCGAGAGCTTCGCCGCTGCGGCCTTGGAGTAACGAAACGGTTTCCTCCCGAAGAAATTCGGGCTAACTGTTCCTTCTTTATTGCCCCGCGTTATGTTTTGCCTCGATACGATATTACTTCCCCCTCGTATTCTTTCGGATTCGACCCATTTTCGAACGTATCGACTTTCAAGTCTATTTTCCTGCGTAGAAATGCGGAAATGTTGACGATCAGATAAGCGTCGATTATTGATAGGATAGCATAGATTCATTCCTGTCGTCGGAGATACCGCTCTCCCCTGCACAATTGAACGTATGAAGGATTATTAAACGAAATGTGTTGACTAAGAAAGAAACCATGCTTTTTTATGCTTGGAAATAGTTTTCAGATATGTGGATCTCGGTCGAATCGGATTCGGATTTTATTCGATTAGATAGGGAATGTCTGTGCATTTTGTCATATGTTTATTTAATTTCCTGAAGAGGAAATTTGCATTTAAAATCTGTAACACCATTGTCCGGAACTGAAAAAAGGGGACAGAAGGAATTCGTACTTTTTTGGTGCGTCGACCTGTGGGAGCTGGAATTTCGCGTGGAAAGTGAGAGTCCTATTGTTATGCATCGTCCGTATTCTCAATGTGACATGTCCAAATCACTTTCAAGTTTCGTGTGTTTGTTCGAATGCAAGCATAGTAGAAATATAGAACGCTGTATAATGAAGTGGCGAATATTAATACTGTTTTATTTCCTTGCAGTAGTTACCCATCATTCATCGAAAGGAATTCCTTTAATATAGTTTTAAATGTCATTTTAGCCAAATTTCCAGAATAGAATATCGTTTCTTCGTTGTGTCCTTCTGTCCGTCTGTCTGTCCCCCTATTAACTTTTGAACCACTTGAGCGATTTTCATGAAACTTGGTGGAAATCTCTTGATACTGGAGTCGAGCTCTCGAGGATAGTTTTAGTTACGAAGATTGAAAATCCCGGGTTCGATTCCAGAAACGATCCTTCCCGTTTGATTTACATGGGAAATCTGAAATCCGTCGTGCAGGGTAATTTTCTCTTGCTCATTAAAATTGTAGAATTGTAATATCGGGGCAAGATTTGTAGTACTATTCTCTGAGAAAAGAAATGGAGAATAATTTTTATCGTAGATTTTTCTTATTGATCGTATTTTTTCGAATTTCGCGTCAATACTGGCGATTTTGCAGTTTTTTTCACTCGTATGACTATTGTTGGACTCGGTATAGTCTAGTACAGGGGCGGCCAATCTTTTTTTAAGACGGGCCCATAAAACGGCGCGATTATTTTGGCGGGCCACTATCTTAGTATCCTTAACATCCGGTTTAAATTGATAGCTAAAGCTAATTTAAATTATCTCAAAAATAAACAGGAATGTTAAAAACAATAAGAAACTTAAATGGATTTGTTTAAATAACATTTGAAATATTTATTAAAAAAGAAAAATATTAATATAAATACCTCCATGTGATTTTTTAATTTGCGTTTCAATTAAAAATTTATCAATATTAGGACTGTTTTTCGACGTCAATAAAAGAAACAGACTGCCCACATGAGTGTCTGTTAAGATAGATCAGTATTAGTTTTTAACAAAGTTCTTTGTTGAAAACGTGTTCACAGACGTAGGTTGATCTTAATTCCAACAATTTCCAATTGGATTTTTGGTGGATATTTTTCTATTTGCTGTCCAAAATAGAGAATGGATTTATGAAGAGATAGAATTTGTTTCTTTCAGCTTTGAAGTTTTACTACTTTCACTTTGGAAACGTTTTAGAGTTGAAAATTGGTCCAGCTTTTACTGAGATAAACTCCTAGAAAATAATTTCAGTTTAGCCTTGAAAGAATTTACTAGGTTAAACATTGTTGGAAATAAGCAATTGAAAGGATAAGATAGATAAGAGAATCAAAACAAATGTCAATTTTGGATCCCCTCGGACGAAAAATATTTTTTTTTCGGTTGGGTGCCTCACTGAACCGCGGCCCATATCAAATGTTGTCGAGGGTCACTTCTTGGCCCGCGGGCTATGGGTTGGCCACCCTTGGTCTAGTTACACACACTCGTTATTTTTGTTACACGAATACGCGCGATAAATTTAGTTTTCCGTTCGAATGTACAGTATTTACTCGTGTAATACCCACACCTTTTTCCCCACACGTTCCCATCAAAGAAGGGGGGTTTCGGACATTACACGAGATTTGCCCATTCATCTGTTGATGGTAGGCCACCCGCGAAACGGCTACTCAATACTTCAAGCCTGGCGTGAAGTATTATAATGGGTAGGCGTTTTTTACAGAAGGCGTAATATGCCGTGCATTTTATTTCTCCGATTTTTAAAAAGGTATTTTTAAATGCGTGGAATAATATAATAAGCACGATATTTATCAGGTATATTTTTTAAATTTCTTTCCAGCTGTCAGTAGTAAACCTAAGGGTGACGTGACATGTGACCTGGCAAGTGATCTTACCCATGGCACAAAAGTGACATCTGTTTTTAAATGGAGACAATGTAAACAAACGGAGCAAAGCCCATTGAAGTGATATGACTCGAGAGTAACGCGCAGCATGCCACACCATTTACAGAAGAGTAGAACAGGTTCCACTTTTGTCACTTGTCATTTCATGTTGCGGCAGCAAATATAATTTGTCTCGAGTATTTTTACAAAAATGAAAGACGAATCCGAGTTTAATATTCGTTTCGTTGCTGTTGTGGAAGAAAACACATGCCTATACGACAACAGCAGTGCCGATTACAGCAACAAAACTTTTGCTCATCCTGTAGAATGACTGGAGTCGGGTACATATTTAACTCTTTGAATACGTTAAAAGCACCAGATTCGCTTGATTTCGCTCGCCAATAAGGGTGTATCCAAAACCGTCTTTTAACGCGATTCCGATTTTCAATATTATTTTAATTTAACCATGCCAGAACAGCAGACACATCTTCATCTTTGGAGGAGGATATTGTCACGTGTGACACTTTTTGTAACACTTTGGTGGGCGTTAAGTCACATCAGAGTTACATCAAAGTCACGTCTGTGCCACGTCACAAACAGATCACTAGTCGTGTTACTTTGGCGGGCGCTCTCCCTAAATCACGTAAATATTCTATGTATGTAAATAGAAGAGTGTCAGAGTTCATTCTCATAGAAAAGGTGATGTAAGATAAATAATAAACTGAATCGCATATATTTTTCATTATATACAAACGAATTCTGTTAGATTGTCTTGTAATTCGTGACATGCTCAAATCACATTTTACCGTAAGTAATTTGGGTAAAGTAATTACCTTAAGTAATCCTAAAAGAATATACTGTGTTGTTTATCTCCGTAAAATTCTCTTTTTCTGGGTGAAAATGGCTGAGTTAGCGTTATTTCGCAAAATTAGTGAAAATTACTCATTTTAAATTAAATAATTTGAGAATGTGCAACGACTCAAAATAGAACCTTTCTGCGAGATTAAGGAGCTAAACCCCAAAATAGGTTTTTGAGTTGTCTCCGTGTAATCTAATGGCTATGGATGTCAATTTTTCATGATTACGTGAGTTTAAAAAAATTAAAAATAATTTTTAGAAATCACTTCTTAAATATTTGCTTGTTGCCGTAATTGTATCATCGAACTCGTCGTCAGATAGATTATTCACCCGATGTTGCTGTAAAATATCAACATCGAAATTTCGAAAGTGCGGACATTACAGGAATTCCAGTATTTCAAGACTTATAACTCCAAAACGGGGGTGCGGGCATTACACGCGTATTTGTAATATTTTATAAAGCTAAGTTATGAAGATTGGAAAAGTAAGCATCATAAGTTCCGTTTGGATCATCTTGTTTAAAATTTCATGTTTTATTCTTGCTGTGCCAATCATTATTTCCTTTCCTTTTAATGAGTATTTTGTCATTCGTACATTATTTCTTTAGAGGCGACCGATTGTTTCCCTTGAAGCAGTTCATGTTCTTTCCAAATATCACTCAATACCCAATCACTTTAAAACCATACGAGTGAATGACGTAGGTTACTACTAGGGTTGCGTCTTGGGACAAAATTTCCGGGTTCTTCCGAGACAAACTACGTAGGCATTCGTTTCCCGAATCCCTACGAAAACCTTAATCAAAATCCTGGAAATTTTCAAATTAGTATAGAAGCACCTTGGTTGGTCTATTTTAATGAAGTATTTTAAAAATGTTAACGAAGTGAAAACGTGGTAGGTTTTTACATGAAACTACCTCACTCATACTAAAATTTTACCTCTGGTAGTTAAGCATCTTACCGATTCGAAACAATCTTGTAACATTTATTATTCTTGCTGGAAGTTAATCTTGATTTGGAATTACGAGAAGAACAATGTTCATAATCTCATAATATTTCATTTATGTCACTAGAGAGGGAAAAGCCTTTAAAACTGAAAAAAATCAAATGCAAAAGCCCAAGATATAAATATAATGATAATATATACTGTGTGTGTTTGAAGCCACAAAATATATAATTCTTAAAATTTTGGAACTTCTGTCAGAAACAATTTATTCCAGCGAGATAAGCAAATATCCTGTTCAGAAATGTCTCGGGATATTCCGGAACAGGAGCTTAGTTGCCCCCCAGTTCAGAAACCCTAGTGAATACAGCTGCCACAAAAACTGTTTTGATATTTCAAGAGGTCGATTAGCCGTTAATACAAACCAAACCAAAAACATTTTCGTAAATTACGACCTGCAAAGTAGCCGTCGTCAGCAGTAATATAATAAATTATCGGCGAGTTGCCACTGACCACAGTTACTGTGTAGATGTGGTATTCTTCTGACATTCTCAACTTTCATTGCTAAAAGATTTAACCTTGTCATTTGTTTGAAATCTCCGGAAGCTACACTCTCTGACTCAACCTTTGAGTAAACCCTAGAGTTTCAAGCAGTCTTACAGGTAATGGCGGTGAAATCGCATTATCTTTATTGTGTATCGCATTCGATGAAAAAAACAATCAATCACTGCAGACCCTGTTCATCGGGCGTTTTTGATATTGCGTCCTGATATAAGAGAGAACAGGCATCGCAGAATTATAAAGTCTTCGGATCGAGAGAGAGAGAGAAAACAGCCATTCCAAACATATTTTACGTACAATTAACTCTTCGGAAGATTGATCGACGATCATAATCAGCGGAGAAGATTTTTTTTCTCACGCAGGTATAAATCACGCGCATTCGAATCCATATTGTTTCTTTCATATATCTGTCAAAGATATCGCTGATAATGTACGTCAAGGATCATCTTCTCTCTCTCTCAACGAGGAAAAGCTAGCGAGATCGACAGGTGCTTTACTTTATAATTCAACTCAAAATGGACGGCGCCGCCGCATACACGGCTAAGCACCATTAGCTTTCAGTTGCGACACACGGTGTTTGACTGCGGAGTGTAATATTATTCCCAGTAGCGTTTTTGCATATCTCATCTCTTCTCCATAAAATATTACTGTCGCGGCGAAGTCATTTAGATGGAATTTTGGTTGATTCGACTTTTTGATAAACTTCCTCGAAAAACCGATATGTTGACAGAATTCGAGTTCTTAGGGAAATTACTTCAGATTACGTTTTTGCTTGTTACTAACTTTTTCCGTCCTCGTGTGCTTAAAAGGAATGCTGACGTATTTCTTTAAAGACGTCTTAACTTTTCCTTAAGTAAGGATCGGGTCGCTATGGAAAGGAAGATATTTGTCTCACTGTCCCGAATTGATGCGAGTAACGAAATTTCTAAACGAGCCTTCAATAAGTAAAGCGTTTCAAGGTTGGATATAATCGGGGCCCAGTTCAAACGGGTGCATCAAGAGGCGACAAGGCTTCTGAGCATAAATAGCGGAGGAGGGGGGATACAGAAATAGCAAGCGAATCGAGTAAGAATAGATCGAAGAATAGCGACATTCCTTGATGCAATTTGAAGGTTATTAACCTGAAAGGAGGGTGATTCAGGCCGTTTCATCATTGTCGGTTCTCGTATCTTCCAGCCGCGGGAAGACATTAGTCAGATATAGTTCGAGTTTTACTAAACAAATCATTTGGTCGTGTAACAGGAGAAACGAACGTGAATTCGCGAAAATATTTCGTTATTCGCTAAGTTGAAACAACGTCGCGGAGATGAACTGGAGGGGACTCCTGACCCTTAGAATGGTAATCCGGTTGATAAGCGTGGCTGACACAAAGTGGCGTGCCTTATTATCTCCTCTTAAAAAACGAACCAAAAAAAACCGACGGCGATTATCTAACGGCGAGGGATACTCGCTCGAAATTTCGTAATTTTTTAAGCAAGCATCCCCAAGTAAAAGGATTAAATAAATTGCCGTTTCGTACCGAAAGGGGCGGCGACACTAGTTCGTCAACTTTTTCCTTACGCGGTGGAAATCAGAACGAGAGTAAAAACTAACGGAGACTATCGTGTGCTACAAGGAAGTTTGGAGAAATTAACGAGTGGTCGGGCGAGACACGGATAAAAACCCGTTCCCTGCTTTAATGAGGCGGGATCCTTTTTTTTATTTAATTTTATTTTTTCGCCTTCTCGCTTGAATCGTAAAAAGGTATCTTGAGAATGTGTGAGAGAGGGGTGGGGGTGCGGGGAGAATACGGCGCCGTGTCATGAGGCGCGTAATTGACGTCCAGACGTAGCGAACCGATAATGGGGGGAGGGGTGCGTGAAATAAAAGAAAAACGGACTCCGTTTTGAGGACGAGATAGATAGAGAAGGGGGACGACGACGAGGCGAGCCTACGAGTCGTAGCGGGAACGAAAAATAATATCTCTCTTGTCCTACAACAACTAACTCTGCGTCCTATTTAATGAAAAGGATTTCATGGCCGGGGGAGGGGTGGAAATTATCGCGAAACTGGGATAGGGTAATCCACCTTTTGACCCGCGGGTGAGTGGGTTGGGGTGGGCGTGGGTATGTTCACATATATCATCCGCCCCTTTCACTCCATCCCACTTATCTCTCGAGAGTTCTTTCGTCCGCAAAAGCGGGACTTCTTGCTCTGCCCAGCCGTGAGTAATGCGGCGGCATAGAACGGTTTTGCAATGGCGACAGCGTGATCTATCCCGGGAGGAAAAAGCTCCGGAGGTCGACGTGGAAATCCCCGCGAAATTAAGCCGGTGGCAGCTGTTGCTCTCTAGCTTATTAATTTACCATTTAAATCGATTTTTTTTAAATAACAGGAAGCGAAGACTCTGATTTTTATGTGCAGGAGGATTTTGCGAGACGATTACGCGTGTTTTTTTGTGACGTTAAAGTTCTAACGCGCTTGAAGTCTTGAAAACGTAGCGCAAAGCTTCCTACTCACCCAATCAATTCAAAGATTTAATTATTTAGCTCCCTTTATGGCTTTCATTCCATAGATGTCGTTGGCCTGAAGTTCTCAACCTGTGGTTCCTGGACAATTGGTGGTGTACGGGCTTGCTACATTGGTCCGCGTTTGTGATCGAAAAATAAAATCAAAAGCTAGAAACGATTGTAATGAAAGGATTGGTCATTTGAAACCGGCAATAGAATTCGGCTACAGAAATGCAGTTGAAAGTTGCCCACGGTTATATTTCATTCGGGTTAGCGGTCCGCTGTTACGCTCTCTTATAGCTCTCTTGTTGTTGACAGTGAGCGCAGAAAGTTTGAGAACCCCTGTGCTGCAGTTTAGTAGACTTCCTGCAGCCATGAAAATTTCCAGTGACTAGATGCGTGTTGCATTTATACAGTTGCCGTCTTTGGTGATGAATCGAATTATGATTCCAAGCAAGCGTCGGTGTTTTTTCGCGCAGATGTTCATCCTTCTCTTTCGCCACACAATATCGTTATTTCGAACCAAAATTACCCCTGAGATTAAATCTAAATGCAGATAGTGCTATTAAGGGCTTCGTTTTCTTTTCGGTGGACTTAGCAGGTGAGCATTTCTCTCTCGGGACGATATCGAAATTCGAATTTGCGTCCTCGACCACTTTCGCTATGCACCTGTGGCATTTCGAGGCTGAGTACTTCTCTAAAGGAACATCTTTTTCGCATACGGTTCGTGCCTCTTACTCGGACATCCGAGAGAAAGGCTGTACCGCATTCCGATTCCGCGCCTCGAATAATTAAATCCTTCAAATCGTATGATTCTTACGCTTAGTAGAAGCATGTTTTTCCTCAATAATTTATGAAGGTGTAACCCTTGATCGGCTCGATCAATTTTTCCGGATTCTGGCTCGCTTGAATTTCGATCCTTTTTCGCGAAATGGAATTCGTACTCGTATTGTGATGAAACAAATCTGGCCTCGATTATTTCTAAATATAAATTCCGCATTCTCGATCCCTGTCCTATTTTATGTGCTCTCTTTCATAATTGTATATCCCCATATCTCCTCCCTCTCCCATCGATGCCCTCCCACTCCATTAATGTTGCTGCTTCACTTCCCCGCGGTCCGCGCCACAGATTACTGCTTGTCCATAGTTTCAAAGAATAGGGCTTAATGCGCCGCTTCCACAACCGTGGGGGCGTAACTCACCGCCAGGGGCTGAAGGGGGAGGTGCTTCAGCGGCAAACGACGTCAGCGGATAAGCAATTTTTTAAATCGATGAATGCAATAACTGAATGCGCCGTAATTATCGCTTGATTTTAATTATCTTAGAGATATAGTATAAACGGCTCATGTGTCTAGATATATTGGCGATTCGTTATAATTTAATATCCGCGAAATAATAACGATGCCGGTTTGCAAGTTTTATTTTGATTTATCGTACAAAGTTGATTTTATTCTCCGCTTATTTCAGAGTGAAAAATTTGAGCGTTTTTCCACTCATTAAAAATTCTATAGCCTGTTAACTCTGCGATTTCAGAGAACATATGGTAAATTGGTTGACGCAAGCTTGTGTTGTTACGTAAGATGATTGGTAGCTAGTTAGCCTCTTGTTGGCACGTTTTCGTTAACAGTACTTACTACTCTATCTGTTTTTGTCCAACTTTTTAAAGACCTTTGCTGGATAGTATTTTTATGTTAAATAGATCTTAGAAAACTTGCAATTTATTTGATAATTATTACTTCATGTATATGAAATTATATATAGTTTATAAATGCCATAGTTCCTGATCAATCCCATAACTACGGAGTGACGATTGTGACACGTGCCATAGGGGTCGCTTGCTTTCATTCAAATAAATATTTAGTGGTATCACAGTTATTTTAATTAGAATTATTTTTTAAAATTACAACGGGGGAAAAATAATATTCTGCCATGCCTTTCTTGTAGAGCAGTGGTTCTCAACCTTTTGGTGTTCGCGGCACACTGGAATTAGATTTGAATAAAGAACTAGGATTTATAATAAAAATATCTACATATATTTATTATATTATGTCGTATGTATAATCGACCAAATTAAGTTATGATATCGTAAAACAGAACAAATGATGAAGTTTTATTAAAAAATCTATTTTAAAATCTTACCTAATGTGACACTTGAGCTTGGCGTTTTCTAATGATTGCACTGATATTAGGACTTATCCGTGATAAGCAGACTCTCATCTCATCTTCAACACAGTTGAACCGTTCCCTTTTTCTGCATTTAATGTTTGTAAGTGTCGAGAACCCCAACTCACGCAGGATGAAGAAAACTGCCAAAGCTTTTTTCGTAATTTCTAAATATTCCTCTCTAACAGATATTCAGAATATATCCAGAAACAATTCGGCGTACTTGATCTTCAGAGAGCGATCAGTTGAAAGAGAAGCTAACTCTTCTTCTTTGGAGAGAGTAAAAACGCATAAGTCAGTTGTCACTGGTGTGAACAAGTTCATTACCCAGTAGTATTTCTCTGTAGTCAAGGATGGAAAGTAACTCGCTCGACATTGTGCTCTAGAGTTGCTAAATGCCCCACCACGAGAGCAACAATTTCTTTCGTATGGGTTTTTGGAATCAGAGGAAGCATTTCAAGATTACCTTCTCTAGCTCTCTTTTCCAGAGGCCTATTTTTCTCTGCAATGCCAGTAGCTTATCCGTAGAAGTCAGGATAGTTTCATTCCGCTATTGCATGCTGGTGTTCACACTATTCAGACACCTAAATATATCTGCCAAATATGCTAATTTGGCGCACCAAAATTCACAGCTAAGATATACAATAGTAACATCTCTTCTTTAAGTTCATATACACGCTCTTCCCCTTGACAGCCATCTTATTTCTGTGTGTAAAATTAAATACTCGTACTGCGAATCCAGCATTACTAAGTTGTTTGAAGAGGCGAGTATTTAGAGGCCTTGATTTCACAAAATTAACCATTCCGACAACTTGGTCTAATGCAGACTTTAAGTCAACTCCTAATGTCTTTCCAACAAGAGCTTCCCTGTGCAAAAACAATGGGTACCTAGTTATTGTAGTTGGATTCTGTTGTTGTACAGGTGAGACGAAGCCTTTGGCAGATCCCTACATGGATAGGGCACCGGCGGTACAAATTCCTGCACATATCTTCCATGAAATTTCCAAACGTTCTAAGTAAGAAGACAAAGTATCGAATATATCTTGACCTCTGGTGTGTTTTGGAAGTTTTCTGCAACACAAAAATTGACTAATCATTTCATTTTAATGAATGAAGAGAACAAATGCTAATAGTTGTGCTTGGCCGCTAATTTTGGTTGACTCGTCAACTTGCAAAGCAAAGTCTGACATTTTAAGCTTATTAGAAACATTTTTCTCTGTTAGCTGACATATTCTAACCTTCGAATTGTATCATTAGAAAGCGGAATTTTGGCAATTTCTTGTCCCGCTTCATCACCGATCATTGTCCTAACTATCGTATGGCATGCAGGCAAAATAAGTGACTCAGCTATAGTGTGGAGCTTCATTTTTTGAGCTATGATTTACGCTACCTGATAAGAAGCAACTTGAACTCGATCAGACACTTGAACATTTTTTTTCGAAGTAACTCGCTTGTTTAGAATGCAGTTCCATCAACCTTTTGAAATAGTTCAAATCTTTTCCTTCAAGGTGTGTATGTTTAGTGGTGAAATGTCGCTTCAATTTGCTGGGAACCATGGCTTCGTTTGATAGTTTCTCACCGCTCACAACACACATTGGAACAGGACAATCTTTATCTCCACACCAAGAAAATCCCAGACTCAAATAACTGTCCATATACATGCGAGAAACCTTAGAAATCTTACTTGGCTTGGTCCCGCTGGTACTGCGTTTTTCCTTAATATGTTCTTCATATTTTTCACCGTAACGTTTTCTTGTAATAAATCTGTCCATTTTTAAAGGCGCAAGTTTTATAATTTTTAGCAATGATAATTGGACGAAACCACAAATATCACACAGTTTCCTGCCAACGGTATTACACAAAACACTTAATAAAAAATTATTTTATACAGAATAAACTCACGAAACATACATTCACAGGCACCAAATTGTAGTATAAGCCAGCCACGAATCTAGGCCAGTACTGATTTGATAAAGGAATGCGCCAGAGTCACGGACAGCCAGGAAGGTTGCCGCATGCGGAGCATACGTCATCGTAGATAAAATATGTACTTTTATTTCGACCATGGTTTCGGCGTGTTAAAACATCATCTTCACCATGGCCGAAATAAAAGTATTTTAATTGGAAATATACAACTTTTCTTATTTTAGAATATGGAGAGATTCCTCAAAATAGAGCCCGCAACTGTAAACATTTACCTAGTTCATTTACGCAAGGAGAATCGACGGACGCAAGATGCGTTTTTCAGGGGAGGGGAGAGGCAAAGAGACGCGAGAATGAAAGATAGCCGGGCGAATGCAAAAAATGGACTGGTCAAAATCATAAAATGACTTCTGTTGGCTAACTTTTTCGAAAGATAATGAATAATCAGCGGAGAGGAAAACATCCCGAAAAATTTTTCTTTGCCCTAGAACGTGGTATTCAGGCGCAAGCCAAATCATGACGTAATCACTCGATATCGCAGACCAAGAGGGAAACGACCAATGAAAACAAAATATTTTTTTCGTGAAAACACATTCTACGCGTTCGTAAATAAAAATCCGACAGAAATCAAGACTCTTTTGCTCTCCAGCAGTGGTGTCCACTATTGGCGCATCCACCGCCCAAAATGTGGCGCATGGCGCTTAAAACAATTTTTAAGATATTTCGTTTTTCCGCAGTTTAAATATCTGAGATTTAAAAGAATGATCTCACATAGGCGTGTGAACTAGTTTTCTTATCCGTGAAACTTACCAAAAATAAACAACGGGCACGACTCACTGACCTTAGTCTAGAAAATTTGCTGCTACTTGTAACAAAGAAATTACAACACGATAGACAAGTGGGCGGAAATGAAATTGCACCAGAGATCGCATTTAAGATAAGATTTGTCCTTGATCATATTCTTATATTCACTTATTTCATGCTTAGAGTTAAGTGGCGCATAGACACTTGGGCACCGCAAAAATGGCGCTCGACAGGTAAAATGTTGAGCACCATTGCTCTACAGCGATGAATTCCTCTCCGCTATTTCCTCCCATGGTGCATAATGTTTACACAATTTCCTGTTCCTCTTCTCCTTGGTGACTTCACGTATCGGGTGCGCAAATCTCCCTTCTTTGTCTCGCGCATAGCTCTCTTTTGCAAGTAGCGAATTTTTTTAAGGCTTCCTGATACTCACGCTCTCTTTTTTCCGTTCTCTCACGCACCCTTCATCGCGAGAAGTGTACGTCTCTCTCTCTCTCCCGTTTGTTTGCTCTACTCTCGCTAAGGTCTCGCGAAGTAAATCCCATCGCGTCTGTAATGCAACGTTTATTTAACATCGCGAAAGATATGCGTCAGATTAACTTTGGCCAGGTCAGTCAGTATTGCAGCGTTCACTATCACACGTCTGCGTCTGTGCGCGTGCGTGTGTCTGTGCGCACGCTTGCATGCATTTAACAATGTACCTACTGCGTTCATCCGAAACGTTATCGTTCTGCTTCGTGTTTCACGGCTTAAAATCTCGCATTTGAATTCCTTTAGTTATCCCGTTGATAAAAATCCCAGAAAAGCATTTTAAATTCAGTTTCTCTTTCTTAGAAATTTTGTCCGTTGTGATAGTTTATATGCGTTTATTTGAAAATGTTTTTTATCTCTCGAGTAATACACTACGCGTATTTTTTCGGTGCTTTGCAACCACAGCATCTAATAGAACGGCTGCGTTATTAGTGATTAGCGATGCGCTATTTGGAACGGTTCCAATATGCCTCTTTAGATCTGTTAACACCTCGGCTATCGTCGGAAATTATTTGACTCACATCTGTTGCACCTAGAATTTGAAACGGCTATCCACTCTTGAATCTTTGCTTGCTGAAAAATTATTCAAACTTTTTTTCAGGACTCTCGGGTGATGGAATTTATTATCTAATACATATGGGCTCCACGTGGCTGAAGTGCTGTTGCCCTGGAGATCGCGTTGGTTTATTTACGAGTTTAGATCTTGGTGTATGGTGATTTTTTTAAGCGCTTGCAATATACAAGCGCCGACAACTCGTATAGGATATATGATATAAAACCTAAGGTACTTCTAGAAGTGTTACAGAGCTGATATTTGGCATAAAGATAGGACATCGGGTACAAACTCAGGAAAAATCATAAATTCCAGAAAAAGTTATATTTAATGGTACTTATTTAATTAAAAAGGTCCATAAACAGCCAAATTTGGCCTTTTACAATGGATCATTAACATGCCTCAGTATAAAATAACAAATAAAAATATTTAAAAAATGAAAAATAAAACAAACTGCAATGGGAATAAAAATTAACAATCGTAGAATAAATATTAAACCGTCCCAAACATGAAACAGAGAAATATACGAACACAAACATATTAAACGCATTGGACAATCAAAATTTATAACCGGGTAACTAGTGTAGTGAAGGATGAGATGGGAGAAGACATATCAATAGTATGGAAAAAAACCCACCAGGGAATTGAAAGTTTGGGACAATCGATAAAAGCGAGATCTTTTGGTGACGGAAAGGCGGCATTTGGGTAAGTGGAAAGGGTTGGGGTTGCGGGTGGGACGAGAGGGGACGTGAAGAGAGACGTAAGTAAGAAGATCGTTAGGTCGGTATTTACCATTCATTATTTCGTGTAAAAATTTTAGGTCTAATGTTTTCCGACGCAATTGCAGCTGAAAGTAATTCCTCACGAGACGAGTTACGGTAAGCGGGGATTCGATGGCGTACGATTGCTAGGAAGAAATTTAGAGGGCGATTTAAGAGCTTGAGGTTGGTGGGAGATGCCGTGGACCATATAGGAGAGAAATATTCAAGTAGGGGCAGAAAACAACCCGAAAAAACTGATTTTAATGCATGTGGGTTTTTGATTTCGGTGAATCTGTATAACAGCCTGTCAAGGGAGAAATTTTTTTATATGTGAGGAGAAGGTAAGCTTGGAATCAAAGAGCACTCCAAGGTCACTATGTGAGGAAACTGCAGGTATGGGTTGGGAGGAGTATGAATAAACTGAAGGGATGGGTTTGAGTCGAAAGGTTAACTGTATGAATTTAGATTTGGTGGGATTAACTTTAAGTGCTCCAATCGGAGATTGAAAGAAGGGTGTGCTGAATCAAATGACTGTTAGTAGGATTGTCGATTCTCTTGAAGATATTGCAATCGTCGGCGTATAACAGTCTATTGCAGGAATGGGAAAGAACGGAATCAACAATATCATCAATATATAAAGAGAAAATAAAGGGATCAAGGGCACTTCCTTATGGAATACCGGAAGGAACTGGAAGAGAAGGGGAAGTAACGCTGTCGATTGTAACACGTTGAAATCTGTTGGGTAGAAAATTGGTGAGAAGGCTAAGAAGGGGTCCATGGATATAGTAACGATTAGTAAGTTTTTTAACTAGTAGGGTGTGATCCACGGTGTCAAAGCTTTGGTAAAATCAATGTAACAAACGTCAAGTTGGGAAGATTGTTCGAAAGCGTTGGTGATATGATAGTGAATGACGAAAGTATTGGTGAGACATGAGCTCCCTGGAAGGAAACCATGTTGATAGGGGTAAATCTAAGGAAGGATAAACGACAGAAGGCGATTATGAATGATTCGTTCAAAGAGGATGGAGAGGACAGGAAGAATAGATATGGGGCGGTAATTATAAATCCAATCTTTAGAACAGAACTTTAGAATAGGTTTAGAATAGTTTTGGGCGCTATTAGGGATAGGACTAATTATGCGGAGACCATTCACACTTGTAGGCTAAGCCTCGGTCGCGGCACAGTCCCATTCCGGCCCTCTCCTACAGCGTGACGTAGTTTATGGATGCCCCTAACTAGCAGAAAGATTCAAGCTTACTTAAGATGTCTTCGAGGATTGCCGATATTAACCGAAGAGGCTAGGACTCTAAGGGGCTTGGGACAAAAGTTGCCTCATCGAGTGACTCAAGGGGTTTGTGCCGAGGCCGTTCCCTACAAGTGTGAACGCATTCGGGACTTCTCCATAGAATACCCATTGAAAATAGGATTTTTATATTTGGTCTAAAATGTCTCAACCGCGACCGTCCCTCCAGTGTGAACCAGCCTTTACTGTTTTCCACTGCGTTGGAAAAGATCCATTCGAGATGCATCTGTTGAATATTTTCGTGATAGGGAGGTGAAGAGTGTTGGCCGTGCGTCTGAGGAAAAGGGAACCGATGGCATCAGATCCTGTGGCCTTATTTGAAGGTAAGGAGGAAAGAAGGACTTAACGGGTGGTAAGGGGGATGAGAGAGAGGGTGTGGGAAAGTTCGAAGCGAACTGGTAGTTGAAAGCAGTGGGCCTATCGTGGTTCGTGAATGATTTGGAATCGGATCTCACAGTAAGGGGAATACGAGAACACTTTCTTCTGCCATTTATGAGAGTCCAAAATCTCTTGGAATTTGTCTTTGATTTCTTCAGTGATTGTTTTTACGTATTTGTCATAGTCACGTCGGAGGAGCATTCTCGAGCGGCTGCAAATTTTAGCAAACGGCGCGTGTGTGGGGTTTGGGGTGAGTCTTACTTACTTAGTTTCCAAGCAGCTTTGTTTGTTAAGCCGGTCCCACACCACTCGCGAGTATTCACGAGTTCGTGAATACTCGCGAGTGGTGTGGGACTGGGATACTCGTACAACCTAGTAAATATGTACTTTCCTTGTACTCGTAATCGCCCTTTTCCCATCGGTTGTCGGTACATTTACCGCGAGTCAAAGAAAAATTAAACTCGTGTGTTTACTCGTTTCCGCACCCGTAGTAGCTCCCAGACCACTCGGGAATCCTCGGCATCTATACACAGCCAGTGAACGAATGACGTGGGATAGTGGACGGATGACGAGCCGAGTATACGGCAGGATGCACGAGGTTTCACGAGGAGAAGAGTTACAAGTATGCACGAGTGGTGTGGGAGGACTGTCTCGGCATTGGTCGTTTCTTGTACATACTCGCAATCGTGAATACTCGTGAGTGGTGTGGGACCGACTTTACGGTGTCGCCTTGGACATCCACAGGTGTCTTCTCTTGGAAATCTTGTGGGAGGGAACGAGGTCGTCGATGGCACCGTGGAGGTCCCATGGAGGAGGGAAAGTGCAAGGTTGATGACCTGCCAGTCCGCTTTGTTCCACGCTCTCACGGTTCGGACTGGGGGTGACGGCGACGGCGGCAGGGGTCGGTAGGGTGGGAGCAGGGGTAATTCTAATGACTGGCGGTTGGAACCGAAGATGTTTCTGCCGGGTATCATGGTCTGTACAGGGACCGAGGAAACGAAGAGATCCAACGTTGCCAATAATAATAATAACGAATTAGAGTGGAACTTCCATAACTCGAATTCCAAGGGAAAGTAAAAATTATTCGAGTTATAGATCATTAGAGTTACGTAAATATATTTTTTTAAATTTTTATATGTACAGTGGAACTCCAATAACTCGAATCTTAAGGAAAAGCAAAAATTATTCGAGTTATAGAAAATTCGAGTTACGGATATATATTTTTCTCATTTTTATTGCATCGAATTAACTTCAAGCTTATTCCCTTAAGCATAAGTTGACTTACTCTAATTTTCAATATCACGTATATTTGAAAACATCATCACCTATATTTTTTCCGATAATGTGTAAGATTTTACTGTATCCAAAACGCTAATTACATCACGCATTGTGATTGAGGATATCATAGATAATTGGAATTCTCACGTACTACTGAAAGCACAAATACAACGGTTAAATTTGAGATATCGACTGCAGAAAGGAGCGTTTGTTTTTCTCTACTATCATGGATCACTAAAGGAGAAGCAACCCTGATAATGGTGACGTTAGGGACTGCCTGATGCATTGCATCCACTCATAAACTCCTATAGTGTTACTTTCGATATGGGCTGAAATGCTCGTAGAATGCCACCACATTTCTCCATTTCTTCATTACATCCTCCTCCCGTTTCCCCATCCCTTACTCTTGTTAACTTTTTCTGCATATCATTATTTTTAAAATTCTCATTCGGTTGTCATAAGCAATTGGTATATACAAGGAGATAAATTTCCCATGGCGATGAATTGTTGGCGGTGAATTTTCCGTGGCGATGAATTGCTGTCGGTGAATTTTCTGCGGCGTTGAATTGCTGGCGGTGAACTTTCCGGATACCCGAGGAGACATCCAATAGCTTTAAATCTGTCGTCAAGTTGTATCAAGTGTGCTTTAAAAGGATGGATATTTGAGATAGCTTGATTTTCAAAAAACGCTCACAGAGTTTAGATACTAAGTCAAAGACTCGAAACATACATTTTTGCCACTCAGTTAAAAATTTGCAACATTGCAATTCGGCAACATTGTATATATGGAAATATTTTCATCAATACGTGAAAAACCAGAGAAAATATTTGCTGCGAATAACTTGCCTCCGTCCTTGTTTTCAGAAATGCTAATAAATACCAATCGTGTAGTTATATTAGTGAGATTAAGGTCACATGCTGAAGTTGGAATTTTTATAATGAAGTAAATAGTATATAAGGGAAGTAAATAGTGATGCATTGCGAATGTGCCTGAACTAACAGATATTTTTATATAATTTCAATGGCACATTTGTGACGTGTAGACATTTTTATCGAGTTTAAGATTTTTGCGATACCGTCGCCCATTATCTGACGGTTCTTTAAACATATATAAAGATAACAGAAGTTCCTTTCAATCAGAAGGGCAGATAACAACCGCGAATAAAATTCTTTTAAAGACATTCTTCCTGAAACTCGCCGGTCTGCGAATTTATCCCAGGACTGAAAAACTACTCCGCAAAAAAATGAAAAATTTTACCCAACCTTCCGACGATCGATTAGAATTTCCTTCTCTCCCGCTCGTTGCATATTTTTTTTATAAAATTGAAAATTTCCCGGCAGGGGACGTGAAGATTCGCCAAGACTGTGTTATGAAATGCCGTTAATCCGGTTTGCGGTTTTTCGCCGCAAGTGCGCTATCACTTGCTGAAGCAGCGTGGGTCCACCCGAAGAGTTGTCGAAACTCGATCCCGCCCACATCCCTCTCTCTCTCCCCCCACTCTTTCTCCATCTCTCTGTCTCCTGTGAGAATTTCATAATAGGTACGTGGGCACCGTAGAGAGGGAAACACCCCCACCAAGAAAAAAAACGAAAGATTTCTACGCCCTTGGGATTATGCATGTGTGACACAAAATGTTACGGCCTTCACCTTTTTTCGGGACAAGATTCGTCTCATTTTTCCGAGTAATACCTCCGCGACACTCTCTCTCTCGCACTCTAATTGGAATATCGGAATGCTTGATCAATTGGTTTTTGGGCGCCTGACCCTATTACGACATTCGGAACCGCTCGGGACCATGTTTCCGTTAAGGACGCGCGAGATCCGAATCTCTCGACCCTCTGTAAAACCATCAGCGAAATCCGAACAACGAACTTATGTATTCTGTCTGTCATCCTTTATCTTTTGTATACAATACGCGGCGAATTGGAGGCGATCTTCTTTTTTTATATCAAAATTATTTGAGATGTTAACATTTCTTTGTTTGAAAAGTAAATGTTTCCATGTTAAACAATTTCTAATATTCCCCCACATTTTAGGGGCGCCCGTGAAGGATATGAATTATTTTTTGGAAAATAAGTATAAAAAATGTTAATTTTCCCCCGAAACATGCTATAATCTGAGAGGCATTAGCCAGTGCCTATTTTTAGAGCATAATTATAGTTTTTTGGAGGAAATCTACGAAAGTATTGAATGTATGCACCTCCTAGCAACTAACAATTACATGTGAGGGCCCCAGAATATGACTACCGTCTGGATCCTTCAGATGTTAAAATGCGCCACTGGCGCGCATTGAAATCCTATTGAATACCAAGATGTCATAAAGCACGTATATCATCGGGGCAGAGATGAAGATAATTTCTAGAGTTTTATTATGTAGGGATATGACAAAAAATGTACGGGTTCTCTTTCATAAGTGGTTACACTTTATGAGTGATTATATTTTATAAGTGGACATTCTTCAATGTTTTTTTCATTTACACATATCGAAACAATACCATACAGTTAAGACTTCGCTTGTGACTTTTTTCACATCTAATTTTACATTCCCCCTTTCTCCTCGCAAACAGGCTTTTCATCCTTTCTTTCATGCTGCCCAAAACGTGGCTCCTTTACGTAGCCTCGGTGGTCATGGGATTTGGCGCTGCCATCATATGGACTGGACAAGGAAACTACCTCACTCTCAATTCGGATTCCTCTACTATGTCGCGAAATTCTGGAATCTTTTGGGCCATGCTTCAGAGCAGGTTTGTATCGAACCGTGTAAATTTGGTCCCTACCGCCTGTAACCGGTGGTACCGAATATCAGAGTCGATTGTTGTTCAGTCTTTCCATTTATGTCTCCGAGACTTTGTCTGGGCAACGTAGCAGTAGCAAGAAAAAGTAAACCCGTGTAAATAAAGATTATGTATTCACTGTAATCCTTTTGATCAGACTCATACTTTTTGATGCTGAAAAAACTCGGGTAAAGGAAGAATAAAAGGAAAAAACAACTTTTGACAATGAGGTTATAACTCGTATCGTATTTATCTCAACCAACTTTGCAACTTTGCTGAAAGGGTGACAATAAAAAAAGCGCTTTAACCTGTTTTACTGGGAAAAGGCGACAAAAATTTGAGATGCAAGCTTTTGCCTGCACAAAAATTGGAATTAAATAAAAATAATCGAAACCATTCAACCATTTCTGATGGTAGATTTTACAGTAGCGGCAATTTAGATTTTTCCTTTAAACTTCAATAGTTATTTTCGGTGTTTCAGTTGCATTGTCATTGTATTGCGCTAGTATTTTGATATTTGGCTCATAATGACCAACAATCGAGCTATTCGCAATTTTTTTAAGGTCATCCAAAGAGCGGGAGGAAGGTTAGTCGTTCTAAAAATAGGTAGAACTGGACCCCGGCGCGGTTATTCCGTAAACCGGATAGTCGGCCCACGGGTAATCAAATTTCAAACGTTTCTATCGCTTTGAGGCCTCAGGACAAGAAAAATATGAAATGAGTATAGGTTTGCGGCTTCAAACTGCCTTTATAGGAAATGACGGATAATAAAAATAACATCCGACTTGTTTTGACGGCGAGTGATATTGGTATCAGGACATGCTTATGCCAATAATGCGGCGTAGCGAAGACTAATGTTGACGGGCATTTTAAAAAGCAGTGAAATGGTTTAACGCCGTGTACCTCATTGACGAAGGCATTACTTTGTCGGACGCATTACGAACCGGAAGGCAAAATAATAATTTTTAATTTGTATTAGATTCAACCGTGTAAAAGTCATGCACATATCCTCAATCACCCTCTGAAATATTAATTGCCGAATAAAAATCAATTCTAAGAAAAATCCCACTTGTCATGATGAACATATTTAAAATATTTTTAAGAAGTGCTAACTTTCTATACGGAAGAATAAACACCTCCGAGAAAATTTTCTTTTCATCTTGACCTAGAAAACCTCAACGAACGCTCAAATTCCGCCGTTCGTTTATTTTTGCTCAGAAGAACTTTAAGAGGACGAGAAAGCCACGAAAGCGGTCCCTGCGAAGTTCTTCTCCCGGGGTCACGCGGGGTCCTAATCGCGAACACACCCCCTTCGGTCACGAGGGCGCCATCTTTAAAGATACCGTTATTATCTGCATTCGTTTTCACTCGGGGAGAGTGACGGAGAAAGGGAGAGAGATAGAGAGAAGGGGATAGAAAGAGAAAGGGAGAGAGATAGGGAGAAAGGGGTAGAAAGAGGGAGAATTGGAGAGAGATAGAGAGAAGGGGATAGAAAGATAGGGAGAAAGAGGGAGAAATTAATAGAAAGAGAGGGAGAAGAGGAGAGAGGGAGAAAGGGAGAGAGGGAAAAAGGGAGAGAAAGAGAGGGAGAAATGGAGAGAGATAGGGAGAAAGAGGATAGAAAGAGAAAGGGTGATAGATAGAGAGAAAGGGGTAGAAAGAGGGAGAAAGGAAGATAGATAGGAAGAAAGGGAGAGATAGGGAGAAATGGAGAAAGGGATATAAATAGAGGGAGAAAGGGAGAGAGATAGGGAGAAAGGGGTATAAATAGAGGGAGA
Organism: Tanypteryx hageni; assembly: GCA_028673005.1. Taxonomy (NCBI): domain Eukaryota; kingdom Metazoa; phylum Arthropoda; class Insecta; order Odonata; family Petaluridae; genus Tanypteryx; species Tanypteryx hageni. Next base: position 199,550,437 of record CM054112.1, read on the forward strand.
AAGGGAGAGAGATAGGGAGAAAGGGGTATAAATAGAGGGAGAAAGGGAGAGAGATAGGGAGAAAGGGAGAGAGTGAGGGACAAACTTCCATTGGAATTCCAAATCCTCCCGACATAAACCAAAGCGTGCATACAAACGCCACGCGTATTTATCTCCCTATCATGACCTTGAGCCCCTCGCCCTTCCACAATAGGACGTTGAGCAATTCGCGGTTCAGAAAACACTTTGCTCGCGCTTTTTTTTCTTCTCGTTTTAAATCGATTCGCTTAGTCGTCGTTTAACGCGTTCTTCGACTGACGAATACGCGAGAAAAAAAATGGAACTTTTTAGCCACAAAAAGAACTTCGTAACTTAATTGGAGCGGAGTTTCGAAAATTGTTGGGGCGTTCGAATTTTATTTTTTTTAATACTTAATCGATTTGAGGAGTTATTACTGCTTGAATATTCAAGCTATCCACTTCGTTATCCTTATAGGAGAAAGAGCAAAGTTCATTATTCCGTTTACTTTGTAATTACAACGAACACCGTTAATACGGTCGTTTCGTCGAGCGAAAGTCAGAAAGAGTTCTCCTGTGCACGCGTGCCAAAGAGCGAGGGTTTTATTAATCTTCCTTTCACACTCTTCTCCCCTCCCTCCCTCCTTGGAGAAGTGCATAAACTTGTCTTGGAAAATGTCATCGGACCCTAACCGTCCCAGTGACCTGCATACATAGGTTTTAGATTATCTTTTTACGAAACGAGCTGTACGTCATTAACCGGAGAAGTATTGAGGTTCCATATACTTTGAACGTTGCGTTAGAACAAACTGAAGCTTTATTAGGTTCTCCATCGTTTTTTTAGAACCGCTATTTTCTGAAGATCAGTGCTCGTATTGTAAGTGCACTTTTGATAAAATGCGTTGTCGTGTCTGAGATTACTCGGGCTCAATAAGTGATTGATGAGACGGAAAAGATGTAATGGATTTTAAATCCTCGAAAAATACTCTCAATATTTATAGTAATCCGAAAACCGATGGCAGGGAATAATTTGTTTTTCACCACATATGGATTTCTGGAACATTCCTACGAACGGATTACAAATGCTGGGTTTTCTCCTGGTTTTACAGCATATGGTTATTCGTATTCAGTTAAGCAAAACGAATTTTTTCAAATATTATCAATTAATGTATCTTCAATCTCGTCAAGAAAAATCATCTCCCGTTACATTTATAGGATAAACGTTTAAAACTTTAACCTCTTTTTACTTTTTCTTGAAGCTGAAGGTAATAGTACAGAAAATCTATAATATCGCACGACTCCATTATCTTCACAAATCTATACATGTTATTATTGTCTTTTTCGATGGCTCCTAAAACCGCCGCATCAAATACAGTTTCAGTTATAGAATCGATTGTGTTAATATCGAAGAAGAAAAAAATCCATTATTCTGAAAGTGGCGAATATAGTTAGCACGGCAAACATTAATATAAGAAATATACATCACCTAAACGAAATTTCGAGGCAATGCAGATGGAAGCGGAATCTTAGAGAGATAAAAAACTATTTTGCGATTCCAGAATCGAACTTACTATTAGAATCTCCGAACCGGCGACCCCAAGAGAAACGAGACAATGTACTTTATCTAATCGCCCTCCGAAGGCCAGACTTTGTATCATCCCAATCTCACGTAATTAACTGATCAATGAATACGACGGAATTGGGGAAAAAAGTTTCGAAATCTACTTACAACGCGATAAGCAACAATCTGAGTTCGATGTAAATCGTCAAGGCTCCTGGATTCCTCGGTTTCGTATGGCGAACGATTTAACGAAGTCGGCATATTTACCGAACAAATCTAAACAAAAGCAATGTGGAAAAAGGGAAGGTTGTATTCCTTTTCAGCGTAGACGATTCTTATTAGCGTTCCCTGAAACGGAATCGTTTTCCTCCCGCATTCTCGTCACTCCCGTCCACGCACCTCCCTCGCCGTTAGATTCCCAAATCTTCGCCTCGCCTTTCTTCCGATACTTTCGCTTAGCGAAAATTAGCAAACCTCCTCCAAATTTCACTCTCTTCTCGAGTCCTTGACACGCGCGAAGGTCCGGCGAGGTTGTCAACCCTCTTTGGACGGTCGGACGGGACCTCCCAGTTTTACGACTAAGCAACTTCGTACGTAATCAGAAACCGGGTCTTATAAAAAAATCGAATAAAAGCGCATACGTATTTCGAAATCTCGTTATATGTGCCCGTCCTAATTACACGCTTCGAGAAAAATGTAACCTATTTTCGTTTCTCTTCTTTTTTAATCGTGTTATGACAACGCGTTATGCATTAAGGGTTGGACGACCGTATGTGATGATTTTTAGCGGAGACGAGCGAATGGGATCATTTTGAGCCATGGGCGTAACAATGGGATTAGCGCCCCAATGTTTCAGGCCGAGGGAACGCTCGGTTCGACGACACACAAACGGAGAAATAGCGTGTCAATTGTTATCTAACTCGGGAGAATGAATGGAGATCTGGGGAGGAAGTGAAGAGGTATATCAACTTCCGCATTCCGGGTTTTCTGGGCTAACATTTTTTTATTAGTTCCTTCGTTTATGAGATTCGACTCACGAAACATCAACTCGGGTTCGAAAATGGGACATGCAAATTAGTACCTACTTCTTTTAAATTTCGTCGCGCCGATCGCAAAAATTTCAAAAAGCGTTAACGGCTTCTTTTATTTTTATTTTAGGCTTTCAACTTAATGAGTTAATGTTGCAATAAACATCTTTATTCGTGCTTTGAAAAGAAATTCGAGTTATGTGAAATATGATGTAATATATAATGAAGCGTATCATACAAAAACATTTCTTCCCGTGACGATTTACATCATTGCGCATTTAAGATTCGCTTGTTGATTTTCGTTGAATTTTTTCACCTTGAATTCTAAGGGAGAAACACCGCGATATAGCAAGTTCTAATGAGTAGTTAGGATGCTACAAGACTTTTGGTCTAATTGTTATTCATGCATAACTGTAAAATAAATTTTACGTAGTTTGATTATTATTCCGTTAAATAAACCGTAAATAATTTTACGAATTCGATCACCGGGAGGGTCTAAAAAAATCAGGGATATACCTAGTGACTATATTTTTGTGGAAAATGCATTATGTTTACGTACAAAATATCAATTAAAAATGAAATAACTCAAAATGGATGGTAAAAGTGTAATGTGTATAATATTCGTTTCTATTGGAAAATTTTGATAAATTATATCCCAATCAATAGATGAAATTGATGGAATGATATGATCCGAAGATCCTATTCAAAAATTGTTCCAATCAATAGATGGTAACTTTCATAGAAATCTCTCTTGGTCCTGAGGTTTTTGGCCTCATGATTCCTCTTTCCAACAAGACTGCGTAATTATTTCCATCGTTTGGTAATTATCATTTTGATACTCAATACACGTGTTTTCATTAAGAAATTTAGCGTTTGCAGAAAAATTACTGTAAAAATCTTAATAACTGTCAATTTCAATATGAGTTATTGAAAATAAATTATTTAAAAAATGTCCAAAACACCGTAAATTATTCAAAGTATTGAAAAGTAGGAGAAAGTAGCCAATTATGGGAGACCATTTTCTTTTTGAGTGATATATTTTTATTTATTACAATGAAAATGCTTATGAATACTTGAATATCCTCCAAATCTATTGCTCCTAACGTTACAATTTAAAAAAATAGCAAATAAAGTCACTAGAATAAATAAGAAAATGCTTTTTAGAATCTGAACAAAAAGGGGTTCCTAATATGGAATACCCTTAACATGCATTTTCAATTAATTATTTACTTGCAAAATTCGCAAACGTAGATGTCCTTCTCGGCCCCACTGCATGCCTCATGGCACCACCTTTGACAAGCAACACATTGTACCCACTTTACACCTCTTACGTCTTCCGAAAACTTTTCATTGCAAAACAAGCACTGTGCATCTTCGCTGCTTGGTAATATCGGTTCCTAAAAGTCAAAATCTTCCGAAGATACGTCATTCCTCACACTCATTCCCGATTCAGATGTTTCTTCTTCATCTTCTTGTGTTTTTTCTTAGATTTTGGTTTCAATCCGCTACAAAATGCTTGAGAATCATTTAAAAGACATTTTTTGACTGGTCTGGTGCCTTTGCATCTGCTTTTCTTCGGCTGAGACGTTTTGGAAGCGGGCCTCTCTTCCAACAACGCTTTGTAGGGCAATGCCATTATCAATGCAGCCTTTCTAGGCGCCCTTTCTCGTTGTGGCAATTTATTCCTCACAATAGAACGAACGGGAGAAATCTCTTCAGGGCTCACAAATGCATTAGCGGAACATGGAGAAATACCTTCTGATACCTTGCATTGGGCCTCAGCCACTATAAAATCGCTCTCCTCCAAGACGTTTCTGTTGGAAGGGTAGATTCCTTTACTTCAAACCCCTTCACAGCAATCGCACCAGTTTGTACATACTTTAAGATAGGCTCTCCCGAAAAGTTCTGCAATGTCGAACTAAGTAGCTGGCTTCCCTGTACGTCTAATATGAGCTCAGTATAGTAGGCCTTTAAAGGGCTCAGTAAGGTCTTATCGAGTGGTTGCATTTTGTGTGTTGAGTGGGGAGGAAAACAAAAAATGCTTACGTGGATTCTTCGTGCTAATTCAATTACATCGAGGTTCCGACTATAGGAGAAATGTCTATCAAGTAGCAGCATAGGGTCTTCCTCACTTTTTTGATGAAAAAATCTGCCCATTTCGTAAAGAAATCTGCCTGAATCCATCCCGAGGGATGACAGGCAGAAATAGTTTCTGGCGGAGCACCTTTTAGAAGCAAATTGTTCATATTTTTCCAGGGGAAAATCACCATTGGTAGAACAAAGGTGCCTCCAGCGCTCATGCAAGAAACAACAGTCACTAATGATCCCCGTTCAGCCAAAGTTTGGGTACCAACTTGTCTCTTGCCTTTTAATGCAATCACTTGCGGCACTTTTGGCTGTACGATTGACAGACACTTCTCGTCTACGTTAAATACTTTGTCAGCAGGATATTTGTGCTTGTCAAATTCTTGTTCCAGTAGATTAAAATAGTGGGATACAGCTTCTTTATTAAATGCTTTTGCCCTCGCAAAAGATGTTCTTGTTGGATTTCTTAGCGAGATTTTATCCTTATGATGGAACAGAGACAGTTTTAACCATTTCATGCCTGTTGTTTCTTTTTCAATAATTTTCATTTGGTGTTAAATGATGTTCCATTATCATTTTTCCTTTTGCAAACTACAATTGGGCATTGTTTCACATCAAATACATATTATCGAAACCAATTTTGTGCTGAAATTCGAGAAGTATTTAATGTAAATAATTACTGACATTTCTTCAAAACGAGGGTCTAAATATGGAATACTACTCCATATTAGGAACCCTAAGTGGTCCATATTTGGAACCTCACCATGTTGGAATTAGAAGACATATAACAATGAAACTGATGAAGTACACACAATTTATTCACCTACAGCTTAAAGAACACTACAAATGCTTAATGTAAATGCCAAGATTGAAAAAGGATTCATTAAGTAAACCTACAAAATAAAGCAATGAATAAATATCTTTCAAAATATTTGAAATGCACTGAATGAACTTAAATATGCAAAAAAAACACTCTCAATGGCGGCATCCAACCAACTGATCTCAGTACTAGAATCACTTGGCCAATCCTTTCCTTCAGTAAAGTCTGTGCTGCCACATACCAGACTTGAAATATTGTGGTATTCCACATTAGGAGACTATTCCATATTTGGCTACTTCCCCTAATATTCAGCTTTGTATACTCATGAAAAACTATAATTTTACTTTATATTGAGGGAAAGGTGTGATTCGCTCAAATAAATTTCTGTTATTATAAGATGGAATACATTTCATGTAATCATTTGAAATAACTTAAAAGTCCAAGTATTTTTAAAAATTTTTGTTTGAGATTACCAGTTTGCTAGTTATTTATTCACAGAAATAAAAAAATTTTCTATTCCATAAAATGACTATTCTGAAATAATCAACGATTTTAGTAATGAACTATATTTACTTATGCTTTTTTTACAGTATGTTTTTTGGAAACCTGTTTGTCTACTTCCAATTCCAAGGGAAAACTTTAATTGATGCAGACACTCGTTTTATTGTCTTCATTGTATTAACAGTATTGGCTGGAGTTGGAATAGTTTTCCTTTTGCTACTTCGTCCAGCATATCCAACTGACTCTAATGATAGCATTGCAGCTGTTGAAGATAATTCTTCTTTGGGGCCACTTCATGCCCTAAAACGTTCTTTTGCACTGTTTTTCACGAAGGACATGGCATTGCTTAGTTTGGCTTTCTTTTATACAGGTATGTAGTAAAGTGTCAATGTATTATATGTTTATAGCAAGCATATGAGAACCTTCAATTTTCTTAATTTGAAAAGTTACAAAAAATTATTAATTAAATAAATAATTGGCTAATAAGTAGTATTTCACAAATTATGAACAATTGTCTCTCTAACTTAATTTGACTTTTTAAAAATTGAAATGGCTAAATTAGATTCCTGATGAAACATATGAGTTGAAAAATTAATTAATTTATAAACATTCAATTTCACCTGACCTTAATACACCTTCAAATAGTGTTAAAGGTAATCCACAAATGATTAAAGTTCATAATGATCTAAAAATGAATATTTAGACAAAATTTACATATATTTGGCTCAGTTATGTTGCGATAACACTAATTATTTCTTTCTTGAGCCAAACCTACTCTAGGTGTTCATCAATATCATCAGGGTCAAAGGTGCGATTGCACAGGCCCCCATGTTTACAGAGGCCCACACTCTCTCAAAATATTTGTTGTACTTACAAAGTAGATATATAAAAAAATATCTAACACTGTCATAGTGAGAGAGATTACTTTATTTATTATAATTTACTATAAAGAATTTTTGATATGCACACTTTGCACCGGGTCCACAATTTTCCTAGCCGCCAGCTCTGAGTATCATTGGTAACTCAATAACTCTCTATTTGATTGTACAGTGGTATTTATATATATTTATTATTTCAAAATTTTTTTTACAGGTCTAGAACTTTCCTTCTACAGTGGAGTCTATAGCCCAAGTGTTGGTTTCACCCAACAGTTGGGGGAAAATGCAAAGCAACTTGTAGGATTATCTGGAATATTCATCGGACTTGGGGAAGTTCTGGGTAATTTGATTTTTCTTGTTAATTAATGTAGTTGAGCCAAAAAATCATGTATTGACTCTTTAAATAAAAATATCCATTAAAAGATAAATAATTTTATGAGAATATATTTATTATCTCAATATTAAGTAATATGATTATAACTGTTTGTGTTAATGATGATCTAAGTTACTCCATTAAATGGCCCAGTGAATGAGATAAACATATTTACTGCAAAGTAGACATCCTCAGTGTTAGTTCATTGAATGTTGATCATAGTAAAAATTGATAAATTAGCATTGATGAGTAGTACTTTGTAACTGAAATGATCATCTGATATACCCATCTGTCTCACAGATACTGAAGTTGTCTTGATAATCTACTGTATTAAAGCCATAAAATGAGCTCATTTTTGGATGTGTTGCATCATTTAGAATTGATAAAAAATTAATATTATTTATCTAAAACAAATGTATTAACACAATATTCAATAATTATACTTAATAGGTGGAATGCTTTTTGGAATCCTGGGTAAGAGGACCATCCGATGGGGTCGGGACCCAATTTTCCTAATTGGTTTCCTTGTGCATGTCCTTACGTTTTGTCTCATCTTCATAAATCTTCCAGACAACTCACCATTTCAAGATACACCTGATCTGGCCTACATTAAGAGCAAGTAAGTGTCTATGTAATTAATGAAAGCTCATTTAAAGATGTAAATATAAACTTAGCAGTGATTTTCTGAAGCATAAAATTTTATTTTCCCCTTTATCATTATTATGTTTAATATTAGTACTTATAGTATAATCACATTATTATTGGGAAATTAATTTATGCAATTAAAAAATTAAATGTTGAATGATAGGTTATTGGAAAAAATAATTCACAGCATCACATTTGAACTGTTTACTTAATTTAAGTTAAAGATTTTCATCATAATTTTGCTTAGTATAACAACATGTAAATATGTGATATCTCAACTTATAATGTTTCAATAACTAACTTTTATAGATAGTCAAAGAATAAATATTTGTTTTGTTTATAACTATTTCAAATCAAATTAATTTTATAACGAAAGATAATAATGGCCTTAGTTTAATCAATGAAAATACTGAAATCATAGCAGAAAGAGGATGCCTAAAAGTATATGATTGATTGATTTGGAATAAATAAGCTAAAAGTATAACTGATTTTGAAAAACGACATTTCAAATTAACTCTAAATTATAGCTTTTATGTCTTCTAACAAGGTTGCAATTAAAAGTTTTAATGGATTTTAATGACCTTCTGCTCTTGGGAAAAGATGTTGTAGATAGAAAGGAAATATTTTAATAGTTCTGTTCTTTGTTGTATTAACTGTAATATGAAAAAATATTACATATTTTGTTTGGTCAGTGGTTATAAGTGATTGTAAAATACTTTGCTATGATGTCTATATAATTATAGTTTTACTATTCAGTGCAATCATTATAAATTTATTTGTAAATAGTTTAAAATTTGTAATCAGGTTTTATGGAATAGCTACAATTTTGTATCTGTAAATTATATACCAACTAGTGTTTTTATCAGAATATATTCTCTACTGAAAATATTCATTGACTTCAAGTTAGAATTAATTTGTGATGCACATTTTTATTTAGATCACTCACCCAAAGTCGTCTTATTTATCATACAACTTATGAGTAACCTTAAAATTGCTTTTATTAGCTAAATGAGTTTTTTCACAAAAATGTTTAACTTAAACATATGAAATAATTTTTTTCTATTTGCAGTGCATATTTGGCTATGTTGTGCAGCTTTTTCTTAGGCTTTGGGGACAGCTGTTTCAACACACAGATTTATTCCATTTTGGGAGGATTATACGCAGATGATAGTGCTCCAGCTTTTGCCCTTTTCAAGTTCACTCAGGTAAGATACCTGCCCATTTGTACAACTAAATTTTGTTTAATCGGGTATCTTGATTATTGAATATATTTTAAATGTAATGTGCAACTTAGATGAATGTCATACTGCTGATTCAAGCCAATAGTGTGGGAGAAGAGGTGACATAAAATGGCAAAGCATATTTGCTATTAATTTAAGATTTACTATGTAGCATATGATAACAGTGGCATGCCCAGTAATACCTTAATAGGGGATGGGCATATCAGCCATTCCAAATATAACTATAGAAACATTGCAAATAATTTTCATTAAACTAGAGCTGATAGCTGTATTTTATTACAAAAATATCTAATTTTATTTATCATTATAACTTGTTTTGAAAAAGGTGGCATTTATGGGACTCAATCTTTGAAATAGAAATAAATGAAGATGGTTATGACGGCAATACCTTTCCTTGGGGACACTAATGTATAATAAATAGTTTCCCTCATCTCTTAATGGTCCTTTAATGTTCATAGCATATATTTGTAATCCACTTGTGCTGATTTTATCTTCTCCCTAATACCCTCTTGCAAATCAGCAAAAGTCTACATATAGAAATTTGTGATGTTTAGATCTCATTAGTATGAACATTTCACTTGAAATATGAGTTTTTATGTGAATTTTTAGGGTACAATTTTTTTAAACCTATAAACACAGGATTTATTTTAGGGCATTTTTGTTCATTTTATGGAAAAGTTGCATATTTCATGAATTATTGAGAAAGAATGTCCAAAGAAAAAGCTAAGGAGTGCAGAATACATCTGCTCTGACTCCATGAGTGCTTTGAAAGCCATCTCCAATCCATTCCACAACCATCCTATATTTCAGAAAATTCGTGTTTTGTAATCACGCCTGAGAGCAAACTACGTAGAAATACTCCTCCTGTGGGTCCCTGGGCACATGGAAATTAGGGGAAATGAAAAAGCTGACTCAGCAGCAAGAGCAGCTCTAAGCAATGTGACATACATGGCCAACTTGTTCCATCTCAGGATCTAAAAAATCTATTTAGGCATATCCTAAATGAAAAATGGCAAAACTCCTGGCAAACAGTTGCAAACAACAAGCATAGAGAAATCAAAGCCTGTGTTTCTCCTTGGTCAACCTCAGTGCGAGATAATTGTTGGGAAGAAGTCACAGTCATCCGACTTAGAATCGGTCACTGCTCACTAACGCACTCATTCCTATTTACGCATGAAAAGGAACCTCCCACATGCAACACTTGCAACTGTATGCTAACTGTAAGACATCTCCTGACATAATGCATCAAATACAGAAGTACCTGCCAAAGGCTAAGTATTATCTCTCTGAAATTTTAGCAGCTGATCCTCAAAAGACTGATGTCATTTTATTGTTTTTAAGGGAAACTAAACTTTTAAGTATTTTGTGGATAGACAATTATTTATTTTATTTTAGCATGGTTAATGCAATTGCATGCTTCTGTTTTTTAGCAGAAAGAATCATGTCGAAAAAATATTATCCAAAATATACGTCCATGAGCAAACACATTTTGTGTGCCTGTACAGGTACATTCGGCATTTAAAGGTTAAAAGCATAATGATTGGAGCAAACTTGGCATGCTTTATTAATACATGTATAACTTTCATGAATGAGGATAGTTAGTAATGGGTGCTAAAAATAGTTAATATGAATGAACAAATACTCCATAAGCTATCAGATTCCTATATTTTATGCCCAGAAGACTGTCAAAACAAAAAAGATGTTATGACCTAATTTCTCACTGACTGTATTTGGTGTATATTTCGAACACGTATTCAGTGTAGGTATATTAGTTCATAAATTAATGGAAATGGTTTGTTACAAATTTTTTTCTGAAATAAAAAGAATTTAAAAAATGTATTTTTTAAAATTAAGACTTTATTAATTGAATTCCAGATAGTAAGTTTGCAATGAAAAATACAATTATTTTATCTTGTTTCATTTGTTTAAAAAAACATCGATTAAACGCGTAACAATACTTCCTACAGTTCTATGACAAGTCGTTGCGGTCATTTCGTCGCGCATCAATTCGTCGTCATTAGTTCGTCAGGCATTAATACATCACACGACAAACTCATCGCGCGTCAATTCATCTCTCGACAAATTCTTCGTGGTGTCTCGCCTTCCAATTTGTCTCTCGACGATATCTTGTGACGAGTGTCTCATGACGAATTTGTCTCGCAACGAAATTATCACGCGACGAATTTGTCTAGCAATGAATTGACGCACGTTGTTTGTCGAGCGATGTATTGATGCGCGACGAGTTTATCGTGTGACGAATTGATGCGCCACGAATCGAAGTGCGGCGAATTGACGCATGATCAATTGATTGAGATGTATTGATGGTATATGACTTCATAATCAAATTTTAGAGGGCCCCCGATTTTCGCAAGCTGAAATTTGGAAAATAACCTCGTCTTGGATTCAGGTAAATACGGTAATTGGAGAGAGATTGTAAAAAACATATATTTATCAGTGAGTCTTTTTAATTTCTTTTATGTTTACCGTAATTTTGTCAATTAAATATGAATAAACATACTTATTAATTTGCTAAAATATCTTAGAAAAGGTTGACCAAATAGATTGTTAATGGGCTGCCAAGATATATAGCATTGCTCCTGATAATATGACCCTACAAATGAAAGATATTCTTTCATTATTAACAAACTCATTATTGAATATTTTTCATTGTCATGATACAATTTATTTTCAGTCTGTGGCAGCTGCAGCATGCTTTTTCTACAGCAGTCATTTGGGTCTTTACGCTCAGCTGGCTATTTTGGTGGCAACTGGTTGCATCGGTACCCTGTCTTTCTGCATAGTGGAGTGGAGATCATATGCAAAGGAAAGACTACAAAACAAGACTGAAATTGATAACTCGTGTGCACAAGGATCTCATGCAGGATTGTCATAAGGTTTGCAGCATCACATGCTATCCAAGTAACTTTGATGTCTCATCTATTAACTACTTTGAGTTCACAAAGTCGTTGCTTTTAAGGAGGCAGATAGAAAAGAAGATGGTTATTTTTATAAGCGATTTGCTACTAATAGAAGGAAGAGGCAGCTTTTAATTTTAAGAGAGCATTTGGACTCTATAAGTTGTTTCAGGTGCTCATAATTTTTTAAAGTTGTTGTAATTTTGATAAACTTACATGCAGTTGAATGGAGGTCCAATTGACGCTAGTCAAATTAAATGAAGAAAGGAAACTTGAAATGAAACATGGTTATGTCATCCATATTTATGAAATGAGGTACTTATGAACTGTGGGTAAATGTGATACCAATTCGAGTGAATTATAATAAACATGTAAAGTTAAGAAAATACTATAGGATAACTGCTTTACATTCCTTTTGCTAATGAATGTTTGTTATAATAAAATAATTGATAAGAATTTCATAAACACAAATAAGCTATCATATACCATTGACTTGTTAATTTGAAATATTTTATTGTAGATATCTTTTTAACTAATTGTATTCTCTTGTTAATGTTTTGAGTCTTATAAAAATGTTATAGATTGGAATATTTTAAAATTTACCCATTATTGATTTCATAGGACAGTGTACACTTTTGTAAATAATATGTACATAAGTTAAAAAGATAACATGAAAATATTTTTATGTAACTGTTACATTTACAATGCTCATTTTGTATGAGCATAAAATTTCTTTTCATATGCAGTAGAGTTCCAATAATCCAAACTCCAACTATTTGGGTGTCCAATTATTCAAATTGACTTAAGAAAAATTATAGCTGGAATAAATTTGCAGAGACTAATAAATTAAAACAATCTTTTACAAACACTTCAAATAAACACGTAATTCTTCTGACAATATTAAACTCAATTAATGCCTACCCTCTGTGCTGGGTGGATCTCACAAATACCAAGCATTGCCTTGAAAAAGTCATTTATTACTTTTACTCAGAGCTGGGATAAGGGCTAGGTGAGTGAGGCACCTGCCTAGGCTGCAACACACTTAGAGGCTTGACAAATGACCACTTGAACTTTAAAGTGTAACGTTTTATATTATAAAATATAAATTGTAAATAAACTACTGTTTTGAGAGTTATAATTGTGTATTGCATACTTTCAGTAAAGAGGGGAGTGATTTTCAAATCTTGCCTAGGGTGCAAAAATGTCTTGTCCCGGCTCTACCTTTACTTTATGTGTATATTCTTTTAGCTTATATATTTATAATATTTTATAGGATATTTTAAGAAGACATAGTATATACTTTATTGAATTGTGGTGTGATTTTTAAAACGTCCAATTATCCAGATTTTATATGAACCACCCTTGGACCCTATTGCTTTGGGTAATCAGAACTCTACTGTAGTTTATTAGTGTTAAGAGGGTTCTTACAGGTTATAATTTTACAAATCTATCAAGGAAATCATGTTCAAAATTGTCCAGCTAAAATTAATAATTGGCTCATTAGGCCTTCAAATTCTGATTTGTAAAACATTTCAGCATTATCATGACACATTCCTTCCGTAAAAACTAATGAGTGACAACTTTTCAGATGATAATAATTTATTTAATAATTTTATTCTATATTGTTCCTTTAATGGAAACATAGGGGAACAATTTTTATGGATAAGAACAAAAACTTAGTCTTCCATGTAAACAACATAGACAGTTATACTTCCATTATGTTTGAAGTAAAGTCTGTTGTTAATAATTAATGAATATGTTAGGAATAGTGGTCCATTTATATAATTAAATTAGATTATTGTATTTGTTTAAAACATCTACTCTGTACTTATTGATTTTAAATTTAGAATGTCATGTAATATATTGTAAAGATATGTTTTTTGATATCAATGATTCAAGCATCACATTCCAACAAAAGACTGCTCAAGAATATAATTATGCAATGTTATAATATATATTTTTATGTATAGTTTATAATGTTATAAAAGATACATATTAAAATGTTGTATGGTGTTCATTAATTTTCCTTAAAAAAAGCTTATCTGTCTTAAAAAATTCTATCATATTTTTCCAAGCAGTTGCCAACCCTTAAAAATAGTGTAAATATTCACTTAAGTACAATTTATAAGCCCTGAATGAGTCCAATGGTGATAGTAACACAGATTTGAAACTACCATATGAACTCATGTATAGGTTGAGTTTTTAAGAGCAAATTCTGTAAAAAGTAGAGTTGTCTTATACACGAATACCTAATACCCATGACGCTATTGGTCTGGCAGTTTTAAAACTTTTTGGAGCAAATATTGATGTGCATAAAATAAAGAGCTACCAAGATTTGAATTAGTTCAAAGAAAACATTTGTACTTGTGTAAATCTTAAAATCCATTAAAATCCGCATCATCAGGTCTATCTGATCCAAATAGCTTGTCCCAATCTTTTTCTCGAGTATTACCATCACACGGATCATCGAGATGTTCTTCATCAGTAGCAACCTCTTCATTAGAGACATATAATTCCACAAAATATCTTCTGTCCCATCTAGTTGATTGGTTATATGTACCACATTTCTTAAACGATTTAACCACCATTTGTAAGTTCTACAAAATCAAGTTTGGTAAACTATACATGAATTCAACACAAAAATTATTGCAAAGATAAATGTATAGAAATAAATTCAATCGATATAAATTATTTATTTTTTATATTTGATGATGTTTTAACTGTTATTTTGACTTTGGTGTTAAAAAAAAATTTACGTATTTCAGAATATATTGTTACAAATAATGAATTTAAATAGCTTATAACATTATTATACTTACTGTAAATGTATTGAATTACAAAGGGACTAAAGAAGGCTTTCATAGATTTAGGATTGAATCAAATGGATCAGTACACACTAGGTAAACTCAGGAATGTCATTCTGTTACACCTCACAAACGAGGGTTGGCTAATACACAAGGTACATGGAAAACCAAAATTTTATTAAAAAGGTCAAGGGTGAACCTATACACAAGATATAGAGGAATATATAGAGTATGTATTTTAAACTCTAATTCCCTGCTGTAATGATAAGGTTTGTTCATTTAGTATTAATGAAAGCATGTAAAACTCAAAACTCCATTTAGTGCATGAAATAACAGAAGAGGAACTGTACAACAAAATATATATTTGTTTTTTGTACATTTAATATGAAAAATGACTTTCAGATTTATTTAAACAAACTGATATTTAATTAGAGAAAATTTTTGTATTTGGACTTTTATAGATAAAAATATTCTATGGATGAAAAATCTAACACATACAAAATCACTATCTTACTAAATTATTTCTTTAAAAATATAATCCAGAAATGAGACAGAAAATAAAAAATAATTATTTTAATAGCATGTAATTATCTCATAATAGAGACCAAAATTAATTTCTCAACTTTTTAGAACACCTATAAGCATTAATGATATTTTTGGTTTAATGGCAACATGGAGAATAATGATAGAATCTGTTGACTAGATTTTTTAATGCATGGCAAGTTAAACTAGAATGCCATTTTATAAAAATGAATCATTCATCTAGAGCAGTGGTTCCCCAAGTGTGATCTACAGATCCCAGGGGATCCGTAAACAAATTTCCTTAATGGCAGATACTTGCACACAGGACCATAAAGAATGAAGATGTCCCAAAACAGACTTGGGAGAAGTTATTCCCCAAATAATTTTTCATGAATTGCCCTCCTACAGTGCTCAGAATATCAACATTTCAGTGGTTTATATGGGCCAAGTTTATAAGCAGTTATAATTCACCACATCCTGAAATTTCTCTATTCTAGCTATTTGTTAAAATTCCATAAAGAAAGTACTGTTACCAATGCTTTTTCTTTTAGTGTCAAGCATGTCTCAGAATACCACTTGCAGAGCACTGTTAGATTTCTGCCCAAAAATATATGAAAGAAAGTGGAAACAAATGAAATGTTAGTTGAATAATAGGTAATACTTACTGGTGTGTGGTAAGCATTCTAGATTATCACCCTGCAACGACTTGCTGTGAAACGATTGCCAAAATCACTGAAGTCTGTTTCGAATGAAGCAGTTAATATTGTGAATGTCATTATTGTTAGGAACCTTAATTGCAAATTATTAAAAATCCTCTGTGAGGAAAATGTGAGTAATAATACGACACTTGCTGCACACAAAAGTGAGGTTGCTTTCATGAGGAAAGGTTCTCGTAAGAATGTTTGAACTTTACAACGAATTCACTGTTATTTGTTGATCATCCTTTTCATTTACTCGGTCTGCTAACAAACATTTCATAGCTTCAGATGCTAGCATACTTGGCAGATATTTTCACAAAGTTCAATGAATTTAAACTCGACATGCAAGGCAAAAATGCCATAATTTTCACTGCTAGACAAAATAGATTCATTACTACAAAACTGAATTTCTGCGATAAATACATGAATGAGAAGTACTTAGAGTGTTCTTCAACTCTCAGGCAGTTTCTAGAGAAGACAAAGTAAAAATTTGATTGCAATGTCCTTGGTGACTTTCTAGAATCTGGGTTATTAAAGTTGTACTTTTTTGTGATGTTTCGCCCCACCTGCAGTGGCATAGCTAGGATCTTCGGCCTTTTCATGGTGCCTGTAATGGAGGAGGGAGGGGGTTATATCTCCAGTCTGGGCCATATGACATTTTTTTCTTGTAGCCAAGTTCCAGGGGGGAGGGGTTTACAAGATCTTCTGTACTCAATTGAGCGTGTTGGCATCCTTAGGCAATACCCTATTTTGCTACCCCATTACGATGGCTCTGGTGAAAATAAAACAAAATTCATTCAAATAACAATATTCTAATCTAATCAAATATATTAACTTGTTTAAAGAATTTTTTTAAATATTAAGGCCTAGTAAACTAAAAGAAAATCAATATTATGAACTTTTGCTATTTTGACAAATAATTTCAATTTTGATGACTCGCACCTCTCTAAGTCTTAATCCGCTAGGATATTAAGTTACTCCGTGACCACCTAGTGGATCTGCTTTCACCGATAAAAATTGGTTCGTGAGTTTGCGCCCCTTAAGCTCTGCGCCCAGGGGCAACTGCCCCCCACCCTAACTACACCACTGCCTATCTGTTGGGGATATTGGTTGGGTGCGAAAACAGTTTTTATTAGTAAGTACACCAGCAGTTTCTCTGTGAGGGCTTATAAGTCTAATTGACATTATGATGAATTTTGAACTGAAGCAAAGATATAATGAAATCCCGCTGACAAACCTTGGGCAGTCTCATCTGGGAATATCCAAAATGGCATTTTTCAAAGTTCTGTCCTTCTCAACTACGTATCTATATGAGACTGGATTTTCTAGATGCACTGCCACCAAAAATAAGTATCGCAATTGACTGAATGCCATTTCAGATGTGAGAATTCATCTCTCTAACATTACCTCCAACATTCGACACCTTTGCGACAGGAAAAAGCAGAAACACTCGTCTCACTGTCATTCACTTTGACATTCCTCATTTTATTTTAAAATTACATTTGCAATTTTTGTCAGAGGAACCATTAAAAGTTTTTGGGGCGAAAAGGGATTTGCGGCAGATATAAAGTTTGAGAAATGATCTAGAGAAATAAAAAATTCAAAAATTATTAAACAAAGCATGAAATCTCTTTGTCTATGAATTATGGAGTGTTACAGAATTCTACACCTTTGGGTGGCCCATATTTTTATCATTTCATCAGTTATATACTTCCAATTTTACTTGCACTTTGTTGCAAAGGTACATGAAAATAAAACAAAAATAAATACAGATATAATTTTTAAATTTCAATACAACATAGTAATAACTTCAAAGACACTTAATGGTGTTGCATTTTGAGTTATAATTTCATAAATGACTTGCATTATAAATATTGCAATCTACAAATAATATGGCTGATATCAATAGTTTCACTTTAATATGGGCAAATAAAAAAACAAGAAATAAGATTTATATGATAAAAGAAAGACTAGCTATAAAAGGCTTCAATGATCCAATTATCTCATAGTGAGTGAGAGCCAGTTTTAATGCAAATCCAAATGTTCAGAATTAAAAAAATTACATGTAATTTAGAGAAAAAAGTTTTATTAACAGAAATAAATTACATCTACAAATACAAAGTTTGATATGATAAAAATTAAGACAATACAATAATGGAATTACCATGAAATGAGAAGCGTAAGCAATACATAATAAATTAGACTTTATAGAATCAATTACTCAAGAGAAACAATACGATCAGCGTTTTTCTCGTTTCCAAACAATGACTAATCCATGGCAGTCACTTGTTGCTAATAGAGATTCATCATAGTTGAAGCTAATGCCAAGCACAGGAGAAGCATGACCTTGAAGTTTGTTAACTGTGGCTGGCCTTCCTTCACGCTCAATGTCCAAGAAGTAAACGCAGGAATCCTCACTTCCAGTAACTAAAGTATGCAAAAAATTCATGTTAGTATGTACATAACAATTGCCTTTTAAGATAGATGCATCATTATCTATATTGTTATAGGTACGAGGATTAATGAGAATGGAGAGCTATACTCATTTACTAACAAAGTGGCATCAGAAAAACAAAAGTTGGCAAACAAACAGTTAAAATGGGTTGGAGGACCACGGCTCTAATGACAAGGGACAAATGTTATGAATTCTGAGTAGAGAGGAGAAAAATACTCATAAATTGATTGCACTGCATGAAACACTGACAAATATTTAAAGCATCTGGAAGCTGGATGGGAGTAATGAGCTGATATGCATGGAACTAGGTGGCAGAAATAGTGGAATTCTTGATATTATAGAGATGACCATGAAATACTTCATTGGTAAAAAGAGATAACTTGCTTTGGTAAACCAAATAAAATGACGATACTAGCTGTTGATCTTCACTTGACTCAGGTAG
Organism: Tanypteryx hageni; assembly: GCA_028673005.1. Lineage (NCBI taxonomy): Eukaryota > Metazoa > Arthropoda > Insecta > Odonata > Petaluridae > Tanypteryx > Tanypteryx hageni. The sequence goes on from CM054112.1 coordinate 199,569,401, forward strand.
ACTGGAAGGAACAGGTTGGGGTGAAAGTAAGAGATGGGTAAATGACCTTATAGTGCTAGGATGATTTAAAAAGGCAGTGGAAAGTGCAATGAAGGGATAAACATCCTGGATATATATCTTGTTCAGCTTCATTAATGAAAACTGACAAACGTGAGGGAATAGGTGATCATAAGGCAGAAGCTATTTACTTGGAACAGGAAAAAGCAAGATGCATTAGTGAAAAACAAGTTAATAGATTATTGTACAGGGTGAGCACAAAAGAACTTTACACTTCCAACATGTCATAAAAACCAAATGCGGCATACTTAGAACTTCACACCTACATCAGTCGATTGAGTAGCTCTCAAAGTTTTGTTTCAAATGGCCCACGTGACTGCTGTTGCAGGTTGCCGCTAGTGTGCAAAATGGCGACTACTCCACAACAAAAGAGTTGGTGTGTCCTTCAGTTAGCGAAAAAAGAGTCAGTAACAGCTGTGCAACATGCATTTTGCATGAAATTTTGCAAGGAACCAGCCAGCCGAGTATCCATTTATGCCTGATACAAAACATTCTAACAGAAAGGATGCATCTATATAGGCAAGAGTCCTGGTTGGCCATCTGTGTTTGAAGAAGCTGTGGACTGTGTTTGGGCTGCCTTCCTGTGCAGCCCACAAAAATCAACACGCTGAGTGAGTCGTGAGTTGCAGCTACCACAAACAACCATCCACAAAATCCTGCGTAAACGTCTACACATGAAACTGTACAAACTTCAATTGGTCCAGGCTCTGACACCAGCAGATTATGTACGGTACGAATTCTGCAAAGAGATCCTAGCCAGGATTGACAATGACAACAAATTGCCTGTGAGGTTAATTTTTAGTGACAAGGCGACCTTCCACATCAACGGTAAAGTGTATCGGCATAATATCCATGTTTGAGGAAGAGAGAATTCTCATGTCAACATCGAGCATGAAAGAGATTTGCCAAAGGTGAATGTGTTCTGTGCCATTTCAAAGGAGGTTTATGGCCCCTTCTTTTTCGCCGAAAACATCATCACGGGTAACTGTTACCTAGATATGCTTTCCTTATGGCTTCTGCCTCAATTAGAAGAGGATTCTAATGACTTCATCTTCCAACAAGATTGGGCACTGCCTCACTTCCACTTGGTTGTTTGGGACCATCTGAACACACACCTTCCTGGGAGATGGTTTGGCAGTGCAGGAGTCAATGACCCCATGTGGTGCAGATGGGTGCCAAGATCGCCAGACCTAACTCCATGTGACTTCTTCTTGTGGGGTTACGTGAAAGACAAAGTGTTTGTCCTGCCTCCGCTGTGATTTTTGCCAGAGTTGAGACAGCGAATCACAACTGCCGTAGAGTCCATCACGAACGACACTCTGCACAAAGTTTGGGATGAGTTAGAATATCGTCTTGACATCTGCCATGTGACCTGCAGAGCACATATCGAGTGTCTGTGAGACGCATACAAAACTTTGAGAGCTACTCTATCGACTGATGTAGGTATGAAGTTCTAAGTACGCCGCATTTGGTTTTTATAACATGTTGAAAGTGCAAAGTTCTTTTGTGCTTACCCTGAATACTATGGGTTTTCATAGCTACCTGAAAAGTAAATTTGCAGTGGGCAAGTAAAGGAGACAGTATAAACGTTAAATGGAAACATTTGAAAAGTATACTGTCATATGGAATTGAAAATTATGTTCAGAGCAAAGTCTTGAAAAGGAATCCTGATTATTACAATGGCAACATAAGAAAGTTAAAAAGGAAGGCTGGGAGGATTTATCATAAAAACCTTTTGGGATAGCTTATTTAGAAAGATATAAAAGAACCTGTAAAAAATTGGTATTGGAAAAGGTGAAAATGAAAGAAAAGTTGTTTCCTTACAAAGCAATGGATGAGAAAATTTATTTAAATTTGTAAGGTGGAAATGTAAAGGATATAATTGCCTAAGTAAAATATTAATAAAATCAAATAGGTAAGAATTAAAGGACGATGCTTTGAAGGTGAAAGAATTTAAACTTTGGTTTATCCAGATTATAAACCATATTTTCTGGTTTATAAGACACTTTTTTGTCCCAAAAATGTCATAAAACCATGCTGTCTTATACAATGAAGGTTAAAATGCCAATTAGATATTTTGATTAAAAGCTAGATATACACACTTTTCAAATTCTCTCAATGCCATTTTTACCATCTCCATACGTAGTATAGGGGAAAGTATCGTTTTTGTAAAAAAATTGATTTAGAGATTACAATGGAAATACACTTTTTAAGGTCTCCTGAAAACGTTTTGACCATTTTCTTGATGATGTCTGTGTGTGATAGGAATTTTGTGAACGCTCTAACTCATAAACTATTAATCAGATCAACGCGAAATTTTACATTTGACTTTTTTATTTAACCCGGGAATGGTTGCATGGGGTGCTGTAGACATTCCAGCACTGTTTTATTACAGGGTTCCTTTACTTTTAGGTTTTATAACTCCTACTCTTTAGTAGCTGGAGTGGAACCTGCCTACAACCATTTTCGCCTAAAAAAACTAGTATCCTATGGTTATTCTTTGAGTTTGGTCATTTTTCTTGGAGCATTGCACAGAAATCTGTGTTACATTACAGAAATGAGCATGAGTACTGCCTGGTTGAGGGCAAGAGTTGATTAGTTTTTGGTTAAAATCAGTCAACCAGAAGTGAGTGTTTACTCTTGTCACTTATGTTTTTTTGAATATTTGCTTTAATACTTGAACAACGTAAAAAAGTATTGGAATAAAAGTTATTGGACCAAAACATTTTCCCATATAATGCATTGTTTAAGAGATACCTATTTAAAAACTATATTTTTCGCCTGCCACATCATCTGGAGGAGACTTTTGTAAACAATTGAAACTCAGTTATGTCTTGGTAACATTCATTCAGAATTGTTGGAGCTTCGTGGCTATATCCAATATCAGAACGTTACAGTATAAGTTCATGTCTGTCCTTTGTAAGGTCTTTGAATTTTTCTCTCAGTTCCTTAAAATATTTATCATCATTTAATGTACTTGAAATTTTTAGAAGTATTACAGGTATGGAGAAAGCCATGTGGTTGGCACATCAGATTTTTGGTACAGGTCGACCACCCTTTATCTATAAATCCAAAAACCAAAATTATCCTAAATCCATAATTTTTTGTGTAAGCACCAAAGTTTAGGAAAAATGGTTATGCGATGAGATGCTGGGAGGGTGTCAGACTCTGCGACCCTTATGAGAAAACTGCATACAGAACGATGAAATTGGTCTTTACTGTCACGAGGTCTGACCAGTGTTGCCAAACCAATAACCTCAATGTCACTAGATCTGCTCTCAAAAAGTTGCTATACTCCAAGGAATGCCACTATTAAGCTCCTACTACCAGATAAGTGCAAAACTACTTCAAAATACTTGTAACAACTAATAAATAAATAATTAAATGCACTTTATCTTACTTATTAATAATCATTTAATCATGATTATATTATTAAATCAAAGTACAATTAAATCTTCAAATTTTTCACCACGTCGCCTAACACAAAAAAAATCGCTAGACGAAATGAAGTCTCTAAATCTAGCAACAAAATAGCTAAATTGGCATCACTGGGTCTGACATGCTCAAAGAAGTTACAATGTAACCTGACATCACCCAAACTGTGTTATTCATCATCACAATTTTAGTTGTTGGTTCCTAACATATCATACAATGTTTGCGGTTATCTATCATATTTGTGATAGTGAACATGTCAAAAAGACCATCAGATACCCTTATGGGTAACAGTATGAAAATGAAGCACAATTCATTATCAATTGCTAAGAAAGTAGAGATATTGCAAAAACTTGATTGTGGCGTGTCTGTGAAGCGATTAAGTGAGGACTATAGCATACATATCACCACAGTGTATGATTTAATAAAACAAATAGATCAGTTATTGAAATTTTTTAGTGAAAGTGAATTTCAAAAGTTAATGAGTAATAGAAAAACAATGCACAGATAAAAAAATGACGATCTTGATTGTGTGTTGTTGGGATGGATCCGTCAGTGGAGGAGTGAAGGATTGCCACTGTCAGATGGAATAATCATGAAACAAGCCAAAATCTACCATGAAGAACTAAAACTTGAAAGCACATGTGAGTACACAGCGGGGGTAACATAAATTTAAGAAACGTCACAGAATGAAGTTACTGAAAATTTGTCATGAAAAGGTATCTGCAGACTGCGAGGCTGCTGAGAATTTTATTGATGAATCACAAAGCTAATTTCGGACCAAAGCCATACATCTGAGCAGATATATAATAAAGATGAAACAAGTCTGTTTTGGCAGTACGTCCCTTGGAAGACATTAACAACAGCTGATGAAAGGGCACCAAAAGGTATGAAGGATAGTACAGATAGATTAACTATCCTTGGTTGTGCCAACACAGCTGGAACACATAAATGTAAGAGTTGGGAAGATCAGACATCCTAGGTGTTTCAATGGTATTCGGACATTACCTGTTCATTACTATTCCAATAAGAGGGCTTGGGTAAACAGGGATGTTTACTAATTGGTTTCACAATCATTTTGTACCGGAGGCACGTGGACATTGCCGAGTAGCTGGACTTGGTGATCACTGTAAAATCATGTTGCTCATTGACAACTGCTCGGCTCATCCCCCAGCTGAATCGCTCATGAAAATTAATGTTTGCAGTTTACTTACCCCCCAACATTACATGATTAATAAAACCCATGAAATGTAAAATATAAAGACTTTTTCTTGAATTGCATGCTAAGTGCCATTTATAGGGACAAGAGAGAGGACGATTTCCGAAAAGAGTTTACAGTCAAGGATGCCATCTATGCATCCGCTAATGCCTGCGATTTGTTTGAAAAAAACACCTTGAACAATGGTTGGCATAACCTTTGGCCTGAAACATTGTTCAATGAGGATGATAACTTTGAAGAGCCCTTTAAAGGATATTGTGTCACCAAGGGAAAACAAATGGTAACCCAGCTCCTTGAGTATTCAAACTGTACGTCTTTCGAATGTGTGAATACACTTGAGGGTGAGGATATCGAGGAAGTGCTTAATGCTGACAATGATGCGCTCATCATTCATTTGCTGACAGATGCAGAAATTGCAGAAATGGTTTTACGGCAAGATACACTTGCAACAGTGATGATGACGATGAAATAGTGAAAACAGTAGAAAAAGTCCCCATAGATGACGTTTATTTTAATGCAGCGTGTGATAATAAAACATACGTAATAACAGTTTATTTGTATTCAAACTGGTAAAAGGTAGTGAGTGGTGTAGTGCTCATAGAATAACGTACAGGATACACTTACACAAGTATGCTATGCATACTACCATATTTATCCAAGTACCACCTACACCCTTTTTTCAAAACTTTTCTTTAGAAAATCAGGGTGCGTGTCTTATTCGAGGATCTCATATCAAAGCAAATCTTGCTGTATGATACGGTACTAAATACAGCGATGCAGATGATGTATTTTTCATTAAATTAAATTATTACTGAACGCATTGCACTATTTTATCTATTTTTTATTATGTATTTTTTATTTTAGTTACGATAAGCCTTGACTATATGCATGTGAACCATGCCTTCCAACCCACTGCAGACACCTTGGCGCTACATGCTTTGCATTCAGCCTCACTAGTTTCAATAAAACTTTGTGGTTGAGTATTCATTGTCATCGTATATTTTAATACAAATGCATTGAGAATAATTGTGATAATTTACGATATAATCATTTATAATTTCAAACTGTGATAGAATAGTCAGTCAAGTTACTACGACATCAAGTTACGCGAAATAGAACACAACACCACGTAATGTACCTATATGTGCGTGGAATAATTACGCTCCCTATTATGTCTTAAAAACAAGTTCTGTGTCTTATAAGGGAGGATTTTTTACTGTGAGAACATATCTTGTATTATACAATGGAAGCTAATAGGATATTATGGCTCGATTTACAAAATTTCAATTTATGAAACGTTTTTCAAGAACGTAACCCTTTCATAAATCAGGGTCTCCCTGTACATCGCAACAATATAGGCAACTGCAGAGAGAGGAATATATAAAGCAAAAAGATACTTGCAATGATATTATCTCTTATATTTGGGCTCATTAAATTGAAAATTTAATGATATTTGTTGTATTTTCTAATGTGCCTTCCCAAAAATTGGGGTGAGGGTCTTATTCGGGGGCAGGTGATACTTGGATAAATACGGTAACTTAACATGTATTATCCAAAAAATGAAATTTTCCCAATTCCTAAATACTGTCTTTCCTGAGGATTTCGGATAAAGGATGCTCGACCTGTATAGTGAAAGGTTTTCTATGCAGTACATACAACTTAAAACACTTGCATTCATTCTGTAGAAATAATATTGTTATTACTTGTAATAATAAAGTGTTTTGATGAATTATTTGTAACTGCTAAGCAATATATTCATTTCACAGAATACAAAGGTTAATATTACTGAAAATCTTGGAATTAGCAGCTTTTTACTCAAATATACACAGAAAGCAATGAAAAATGCAGTGACTTTTGAACCATAAGAAACTACCAAAATGTTTCTCGTGATAAAATTATCAGAATTTGAGATTAAACTGTTACGATGGCTATGGCATTTTTCTAGCAGGGTCCTCATTACTGTAGCAATCGCCTGCATAATATGACATTTGTAACTCTGTCATCAATAGTAATAATTTTTTCTGATGATGGTGACTGAGACAGATGAGAATGCATCTCAATATTTCTTTCTCTTTTTATTTGCTGTGGTGACTATGTAATGCTTTTAAATGTCACATCCTGGGCATTGAATCACGCAGCCATTTAGCGAATTCCTAGTAATTTCAACGATTATCTCAAATTTTTGGATTTTTCAGAATCTTTTCTTTGTATATATGCCACATACTCATTGTAGTGATGAAAATTTTGAAAAAAGTACAGCTTATATGCAAGTAAATATGGTGTATTTTCAGAATTATTAAACTAATAGATGCTTTTTACCTGACATACTTTTTGTTTATTTTCTAATCGCTTGAATCATATGCCCTTATCCAAACATCTATTTTTGAGTAAAAAAATTTTAAACTGGAAAATGTCCTTATTTTAAGGGGTGCATCTTATACTGGAAACACATGGTAAATCAGATGAATATTTTATTGATAGCATTCATCTACTGGAAAATTACAGTGTTGTCATTTCATATAATGGAAACATATTTAGGTATTTGGAAATTAGAGTTGGAGACATTGGTTCTGTTTGCATAACTGGAGATGCAAAATGTAAACAAAGAGACATAGCACCACAGATGAGAAAGTGACGAGCAATGGAACTACTACGCGGCGCGACATACTCGTACTCAGCACGCGTGATGCAACTGCTCGGCCCACAACATACTCCAATTCACCCCCCTGGGTTGGGTAAGTTAGTTCAAGTGTTTTTGGTTTCTACCCACGTTCATTGTGCCCCCCCTCCCTCGGGTTAGGTTTGGTATCACTCATCGTAGTATCAGCATTAAGTGAAATACCACCGTTAAAATACCACCAATTGCCACTGGGAGAAAAAGCAAGCCGCAGGTTTTTGTATGAATGGGAAATTATCGCAAGAAAGCAGAAGTGAAGCAGTGGCCACCCAATTATATATCCACTTCGGCTATGGTTCCCAAATTTTACTTGATGCAAATAGTACAACGAGTAATACCATGGAAGATGAGGGCTACGCAATCCAACCCGAGGGTGGCAGGACAGGGAACATTGGACGAAACCAAAAACACTTCACGTAACTTACCCAAGCCTGGGTGCCGAGTTGGAGTATGTTGTGGGTCAAGCTGTCATATGCCAAGTACGAGTATGTCGCACAGCATAGCAGTTCCTTTCCTCCTGGTAGTTTCACTTCTCATCGCTTTCTCATTGGTGGCGCTAGCATCGTTTGGTTTACCTTTCGTATCCCCAGATATGTGAACAGTACCGAGACATTCTAAACAGACTTAAATTTATTAAAAATCAGGCAGGATGGCATAGTAGGTGAGAGTTCAAAGCTATGAAGTGAAGCTATAGTTACATATTATCAAGTATTATTTACAATAGCACTTAATAATGGAGAAATTCCAGAAGACTGGAAACATCCAGTTACAATTCCATTACATAAAGGAGGAGAATAATATAATTTGAATAATTTTATTAACCAATTAGCTTAACAAGTAAAATATGTAAACTGATAAAACATATAGTAGGTAATTATATAAAACAATTTGGCAAGAATTTATTTGGTTATGGGAGAAACAAGGAGTGAATATTCAATCAAAAGTCAAATGATACGTTTATTTCAGGATATCAACAATACAAGGGAAACGTAGATGTGATAGTAATTGATTTTTCTAATGTCTTTGACAGGGTAAATCAGGGGTGTTCAACTTATGATAAATGTGTCACTTCCGGCCTAACCGCATCTCATAAGTGGCACATTGCACAACACACAATTTATGCAAACATTTAATTTTTCCACAATTAAAATATCTAGGATTGAAAATAATCATTGTAAAATTTCATTAGGGTTTACATAACTAAACTGGATTTGTTTGTAAGTAAAAGGTAAGAATTATTATTACACGTTTATTATTGATTGCACCAAAACTGTGATGCATTGACACTCTTCCACAGGGAAAATGGCACATGGCATGTAAATGGTTGAGCACCACTGATGACAAAAATAGGAAATGTGAGTGGTTTATTGAATCAGCTAGTTTTTTCAGATTGTAAACTTATGGTTGAAGTAGGAGACAACTTCTCCAAGGATGAGTTAATAACCTTGGGAGTGCCATAATAAAATGTTTAGGGCATTAATTATTCCCATTTTACAAAAATAACTTAGCAAAATCTCTTAAATCCAGGATTAGACCGTTTGCAGCAACTGTAAAATTTATGGGCAAGTTGATAGTGAAGCCGATTGCAGTATGTTGCAGAAGGATTTGGAAGAGCTAGAGATTTCAGAATAAATTCAAAATAAATGGGTTTGAAATTATAGTTAAAATATTTTCACATGACTTAAACTTACCAACACAAGCACCTTGCCTGAAAGACATTATTGGACAAAAGGTAGATCTTACTAAATGCCTTTGATGATGGATAATGAACTTCCGACGGAGAACCAAACTGCCTTCTTGATCTCTCACTCTGAAAAATACAAGCAAAAATTTCTAGATTTAAAAACTTCAAGCAATATAAATTATAAAATAAGGGAAGTGAATTATAAAACAATATATTCATTATCTGACAATGTTATAAAATGTCATTCTAGCAAATTAGGAGAATGAATGTCAAGGATGTAAATAATAATGTTAAAGCTTCCATATAAATTAAGAACAACCAGATATAGTCAATTTACTAAAAAGATAGCAAACTTGGAAATTGCACCATACAATTAGGAAAAAACATTTCTCATTCAATATGTTTCAAATTAAATGGCAACATAAATGAAGGAAATGATGATCTCAAGTTTGTAGATGAGGAAGCAATGGTTATATTTTTTTATGCTGCAGTGTGGTGTCATGAGGACTATAGATGTTCACATCAAATCTATTCTATGAAGAACAACTTCTCCAGTTATAAATTTATTGCATGAATACTTAGATTTGCCAGAAAAAAAAAATTATCAAACTACTACAATAATTTAACACCCAAATGTTTATACATTAGTTTATTTAGAAAAAGGTTTTTCCAGAATAATTTCTGCAAGTATTTACTGCCTGCCAAAAAATTAATAATGAAAATGCTAAAGATACTTATTAATATTACAAAGAAAGAAACTTTGATAAAGTTTGTAATAGTAAAAATTTCACCTGAACAAACATATGGCATTTGTTGCACAGTTCACAAGTAAGGAGGGATCCCTGGCCTCTCTACTTATCCATGCACGGAAGGAAAGACATGTGATGGCACATCCTTCACTTACACAGATACGTCTGCACTTGCTCAATCGACCAGATCCAAGCTCAAACAAGAAAGACACGATGGTACCCTGATGGATTAAAAAAAAACAAGAATGTTATAAACAAACTTGCCTTACAATTTGACTCCAATAGATGATCTGGTTGTATCCTTCAATCATAAAATGATTGGTTAACAATAAATAAAAATGAAATTATTAGATTAATTTAAGACTTGACTTACTTAAATAAGCTGTGATACTTGTTTTGACATAAATACATATGTGCATAGATACATTATATATACATTATGTATTATAATATTATTCATTAAACTTAAAATAATACAGAAGTTGAAAAATATTTTTTAATCTCAAACAACTGTATTTTAAATCATTAAATTAGATTATGACATGCAAGCAACTATCCCTTTGAATATTATATGCATAATATCCTTATTCTGTTCGTTGGTCCGCCAGAACGCTCTATAGAAATCCCCATAAGAGCACACTTAAAAATACCTTTTTTCACTTGCAGGCTTTTTTTCTTTTGCAAAATTAAATTAGAAGTAATTGACCTACGATCTTTGGACCTGGACCATTTTAAAGAAAAATAAACAGATTCTTATTCTTATCGTTGAATTTTGCCTTCGGTTCGAAATTGCTCAAGTTATACGTTTAAATCACATTTATTGGAAAATTTTAAGCTTTTTAAAGATGGTGTCTTGCCGACCATGTCATTGTTAAACCTTGAGATTGTATTGTCGTCGTTATACTATATGCATAACGAAAGTGTGCTTTGAATGCTTTAGTACGAGAGAGAGAAGGTGCCCGAATTATTTATAATTAAAATCGTGTTTTTCATTAATTTCTTTTCAGTTAACTTTTTATTAAAATTTTTGGTAATTAACTATTTTTATAGTTATTTTCATAGTTTTTTTGCAGTGCATCTTATAATTAACCAGAGTTATAAATTCACATTGCATATATGAATCATGCCAAAAGCCATTCCTTGACATGCAGACCTTTTTTGTTTACATTTTAAAATATTTCAAGGATGAGGTATTTAACTTAGTTATGTGAAGAGAAAAATTTAATCTAAAAAAATTGTTTTCATATGATTTTTTACATTTTCACACATTTTATTTATATTGGGCCACTGTTGTCCCAATTGTTGAATTCTATTCATAGCGTCATAATAAATGCTTTAATACGGGTCAGGTTGATAACTCTCTTTCAAATCGTCTATCAGCTGAAACCTTTTCCTACCTCTTTCCCTTTTTTTATCTAGTTTTCCTTCTAACATGTCTTTAATCATGCTCTCTCTCCTCAGGTAATGTCCAACCCAGTTTGCCTTCCTCTTTCTAATAGTCTGTATAATCATTTGCTTCTCTCCTACTCTTCGTAGCACTTCATCGTTTTTCATCCTATCTGTCCATTTTATCTTCAGCATTCTCCTCCAAGTCCACATTTCAAAGCTTTCCAAGTATTTGACGCCATTTTTCCTTAGTGTCTATGTTTCTGCCCTGTACAAAGCTATACTTCATACATAGCATTTTATGAACTTCTTGCAGATATCTTCCCTTATATTCCCCGCAAGTATGTGTTTCTTTCTTCTGAAAGCCACTTTTGCTTTTCCTATTCTAGTTCTGATCTCATCCATACATTTTGCTTCTCGTGTTATGATGCTTCCAAGGTATTTATAGTCTGAAACTTGTTTTAAAGGCTTTCCTCCAATATTTATGTTCAGATTCTCTTCTTTGCCCGACATTTGAATAACCTTGGATCTTTCTGTATTTATTTCCATACCATATTTTCTACCTGTTATTACTAGTCTATTTATCATTTTCTGGAGTTCCTCTTCCTTTCTTGCTAGAAGTACTTGGTAATCCACGTATTTTACTGTTCTTATAATCCTTCCTCCAATTTTGAAATCTCCTGTGCCTTCTAATGCTTCTTTCATTAGATTTTCTGCATATATATTGAATAGGGTCCTCGACCGATATTTACACATTCTGATATAAGAATGCAAAAATTAATTACTGTAGTTCATGCTTTATAAGTAGACTCTTGCCCTGCCCATAACAGAGGCAGTGTTGCCAAATTGAACTTTGGAATGACATACATGGACTATATGTTCCTTCATAGTAATTTGCACACAATTCATTTTAAAAATTTCTGAAAATTATTTGCATTTTAAAGATTTCTGTTTTCCAAAACAATTTTTCTTGCCAGTTTATATTACTGAAATGATTTTTAGGAAGTGGTCACTTTAACTGCATCCAAACTTTACACTGTATTCCTTAAACAAACAATTTCGTAATGTACTTAATTTTTTATAAATATATATTGTCAATTGAGAGGCACAAATTATAAGCAACGGATCACTGAGAGTTCACTAGCACCTAAAACATTCTATTCCAAATTCCTTGCATGCTCTGTCTCTTATTGTAGTACAAAAAACAATGAAAACTGAAAACTTAACTGAAAATCTAAACTTCTAAAACTTGATATTAAACAAGAAAAATTTTTACTTAAATAAAAAATGATCTAACGAATAAATGATAATACTAAAATACAAAAGAAAGAAAACGTAGTGAAGTGTCCACTCAATGAATTGTTGCATCCAGCAAAGAGATTAAACAAAAGAAATGGTAAGGTGATCTAGCACTTCCTATTGGCTGGGAGCTCCCCTCCCCCTTAGAGTGACTTGGTGGTAGGCAGGGCCGGCCTGAGATATGGGCGAGCATGGTGGCTGCCCAGGGCACCAAAGTCTAGGGGTCGCTATCCCAATCATACATTTTGTATTACTTGCAAATTAATAAATATAGGATAACAGTTTATATCGCGGAAGTGACTGGAATCTTGATAGCATTCCTTTAATTTTTTCATTGTCAATAATTTTTACAGAGCAATGAATAAATTAACATGTACTTTGAAAATATCTCAACAAACAATTACGGAGGGGGCACTGGAATGCCATCTCGTCCAGGGCACCAAAATTCCTCAAGCCACCCCTGGGGTAGGGCAAGGGCCTAGTATACTGCCTCAAGTATACTGAATGATATTAATATAATATCCTAGTATGCATCACATACATGTGTTTACACACATATTATTCATAAAAATAATTATTTAATAAATGATAAGAGGAAGCAATGTAAGATTTCTGCTTTGAAATATAGATATCTTCAAATGTTGCAATATTTATCTAAAACAAATTATGTAAAACATGGATCTATCTGAACAGTTGTATAAAACTCCTTAAGCCAAAAGGCTTAAGGAGTTTTATACAACTGTTCAACTTGGAGCCAAAGTGATTACGAGCTACCATCTATGGATCTATCTAATAAAAAAGTTTTAGCCCTCCTTAAAAAACTTCCACCTAAAGCTGGAGGGAAGAGCTGACAGTATGGTTAACGGGGGATGGGTGAGGATTACTCGTGCAACCTGTTTGGAATAGACATGGCAGCTAATGCAGGGGGTTGGAGGGGTGAAGCTTGCATACGACACATTCTATGTGCATACACATTATCGATTTAAAAAAAAAGGAATGACAATTCAGACAGAGAGGAAACAAAATAGAATACATTGTCTTTGAAGAGACTTAAAGAAAGCAGTCAGCCATGAAAATCTGAAATTACTAGCAGAAATAAAAGGGAGCGAGCAAGTAATGATTAGGGTGCTAAGGACTCGAGACTCCTGAGTGGATAATAAATAATTAATTATAAATATATATGTTGAAAATAATATGTTCTTCAATAAATACATTTCAACTATTTTCATGTTATGATACATTTCAGCAGTTCAGTGCCTCAAATCAGATCATTATATGGAAGAATCTATCTATGGACTAATTAGCATGAGTAAATATGGAAGCCACTTCTCCCTCAGGAACATCAAACTTGCTGCCCACTCATACAGAATGTCTTCTTTCCTCATTCATCTATTGAAAAATTCTATTGCAATTGTTTTGGGACCATTTGCTCTTGTTTGTATTTCTGGCTAATCAGCCTCTTGGAATATTATAGCCATAACTCCTACACTGGATACACAAAGAAGGGAGGAGAGAAACATAGTGCTGGCATTAGCCTACTCTTTATGAAGAGCACCAAGGGGACAACTGCTTAATGGCTCTTCTGAAGGACAGAGAGCTGACTTGTGTGTTCTCCTCAAATCACATGTAGGGAATGACACAATCCCAGGTTGAAAAATTTGTACCTAGAACCACTGTGTGGAAGACCAACGCTCTAATCACTCTGCCACCACCTCTCTGGGAATATCTGCATTAACATAATTCACAGAAAAGGTCCCAGGAACAAACCCTTAATTGGCAGAGAAATGAATATGATATAAAATGTGTCGTCTACTAAGAGAAGGTCCGAAAATGAGGCTTGATACAATTTTCTACTTTAAAAATAAGCCTAAGGGAGAGGATTGAGAGGTTGAACATGGGCAGTATGCAAATCTCCCTTGCAGGCATGGGGTTCAGGTGCACAGCGCATAGGGGTGGAGTACCTAGTATATTATAAAATATCATGACATAACATTCACCTTGTCATTTCCACACCAAAGTAGTCGCCCAGATGCATCAAATGTCAATGATAATATCTTTCCTCCCACTTTGCTGCTGCCTCCTCTAGGGTATATTCCAGTTGAAATGTTTAAAACGGCTACCATGCCACTTGAATTTCCCGCATGAGGAATTTGGTTAAGGAATGCAATAAAAAATATTCAATAGTTAAAAATGAGAAAAAAACTAAGAGATTATTAATATTGTAAGATTGATCACTAATATAATTCTCATAGCATTAACCATAAGATTGATAAAATAACATCATCACACCAGCCATGAATAACAGATAAAAACTGAGCAGATTAAATACATATCTAATACATAACTAATTCCTAACAACATCATTTATTTCCTTGCAGAAGCAGGTTTTTTTTCTTTCTGAAACATCATTTATGTTGAGAGATTTACAACTATAGCATGTATTCCTTCAGAAGGAATATTATGTTAAATAAACCTATTTCTCAGAACAGGTTCTTTTCACCGCCAGTTAGAAAGGTATTATACCTTCGAATAGAATTAAGAAACAAATTTACGTGGATAAATACATATCCTATAAGGGTGAATTCACCACAGTTTTAACAAATTTCATTTAATTAATAAGAATTATTTCAGTATTCACCTCATTTCTCGGCATATAAGATGCACCCTGTGTTTTTTAGGAGATTTTTCAAGATAAAAAGTATTTTGGTTCACCAAGGCATTTAGGAAGGGCCACGTCGTGTATCATTTTCAGCAGTGATTAAGTCTGTATCCAGCAACATTTACAGAAAATATTACGGCATGATAACAGTTAAATATAACGTTTTAGATAAACTTCATTCATTAAATAAATAGGGATGATCTAAAACATAATTGCTTCGAGACTTATATAACTAAATGTGCTGTACATGAACTCAGCAGTCATATTAATTAAAGCTGTTGGAGTGCGCCACACACGTTGCACATATAGATATCCTTTACCAATAGTCATGAATGCAGGGGGGAGAGGGGCAACGGGGTCACATGCCCCTCCCAGGAAATGTGAATTTTGAATAAAAATGCTGCCTAAAAGTGCTATTTTTTGTAGATATAATTAAACACATTCTAAGAAGCCACGCCCATTATCTAAAAAAAATAGCAATGGCAATCTTTCCAAGATTCTTGCCCCCCTGGAGAAATTTCTGCCGACGCCCATGCTGATAGTATGTACTTACTTAAACTTAAATTCAAGATGATATTTTAATATAATGGGATAAATAATAAATGGAATGCATATGTAATAATGGTATGTACACTCAACTAGTTCTTTTTCTTCTGCAACTCTTTCTGCCTCCTACATAATGATTTTGATCGATAAAGCAATACCTAACTTCCTCTGTTCTACTATCCATCAATTCCTCCTCTAGTTGTGGCCATTTAAGACCAACCTTACGAAGACTTTTTCTTACCACATCAGCTTCAGTTTTTCCTCGTTTTCTCCATTCACGGATCATTTTTTTCTGTCGGAGGTGGACCAAAATGACGTGCTGCTGCTCGGTTTACATGCGGTTTTGCGTATTGAATCACCTAAAGCTTATAACTAATAGCATAGGCATATCTTTCCACTTTGTAGCCGTTGTGATCCCAATACACGTAACATTATTTATCCTAGATATGTATAAAATATTTATGGCACCTATATGAGCCCTACTGTTCTGTGGCATTAATTGCACTTTTCAATGTGCTCATAAGAAACTAAAACATCGTAAATGTATCGAAATTTTAATCACCGTGAGCGGACATGTATTAAAGCGTAGTAATGAAAATGTGTCCTCGGAATTCACGTTGCACTTTTAATTATTAACCCTTTCAGTGCCATGCCGATTTTGGTGGGTATGTCCAAAAGTGCCATGTTTATTCCAGCAACGTTGCATCAATCTCTAAGAAAAATCACATACACGCTATTTATTCATATACTTGCCTTATTCTTTCAGTAATTGCACAGATGATTACAAATATTAATTATATTAAGGGAATGTTAGAGTTCATATTGTGATTTTTAATTTTTTATAAAAAAATTAAAAGTCAATATTGAATCAAGTATGGTATTGCATTATTATTGATAGTATATTTAACTTATTTTCATAAAGGCAAGACATACAGATAAAACATTGCAAAAACTCGCAAAAAATATTAAAAAATGAAATTACGGAAAAATATTATTTTGCATAACTGCAATTTTAGCACTTTTTCATCAGTCTCTACAAAAAATCACATACATGCTATTTATTCATATTTTTACGTGTTTCTTTCAGTAATTGCAGAAATGATACATAAAACATTACATTCTATAAAACTATATACTCATAACATATTTATTTATAAAATTAAAAAATATTTTGCTATGATTTTACATTTGAAAAAAAATCACAAATCATCTAAAATCTCGAAATTTTCCTTCTCTAAATAACATTCATCGACACTTAATGAGTTTATATAACAAAGCAATTCATCGTCCTCAATTCTAACAGTGAAATTATCATTGCCTATAGAAGCCATCTTGAAAGAATAGAGGTAATATTTCACGAAATTGAAAAAATCATAACTCAACTAATAATCAACGTGAACCAAAAAGAATGAAAGATACGTGAACTACATAGTCTCCTCTTTTGATCGATACCATCATCTTTTGTCATGTCATTTTCATGCGGAACTACTACAAGTTTACGCTTAGTCAGCATGGTCAACGATTTATTATTGTTGGCACATCGCGCTTAGGAAGCAAACGACGATATATCATCACGTGGCTCTGAAAGGGTTAATATATATATATTTTTTTAAAGTGTGTCGACGGCTATGGTTATTTTGCATTTTGGAAGCAATTTTTCTGGAAAAAAGTGAATCTTATATGCCGAGAAATACGGTAAGTAAAAATATAGGATTAAACTACTCAAGTTTTATGGGAAGAAAAACAACAATATATTCTTACTCATATGTTAATCTAGCCAGGATGTATCCTTAATACATCTTGAGGTTAATCTACAATTTAATCATATCATACAGAGTATATAGCAAATGTCTAGTTATATTTCACTCAACTCATTACTAGGTTATGTAACTGATGCACTTTGGTTAATGTAATGGCTCAAGCAGCCAATATTTTCCTGGAACTTGCCAAAAATCCAGTGGTGTATCCAGGGGGGTGGGGGAACCCCCCCCACCATGAGCAACGTATACTTAGAATATCCTCTGAAAAAGGTTTTGATGCCCCAAGATAATTGCGAACGTCGGAATGAGTAAAAAAATTCATTAGTGTTTTACTTGGTGTCCTACAAGTTAACTTTCTTTAAAAGATGAGTTATGCTATCAGGGATTCCAAACCTGAAGCAGACTCGTGAGAAAGGGACCCATGTGCACGGCACTCAGGCGGACAGAGAGGTAGGGTGGCCAGAGGAGTGCCTCTCTAGGGCTAAGTGGTCGATTCTATTCGAACTTTTTTCAGGCCTTAAGAGTGACCCATGTTATTATTTGCTGAATGTAAACGCCTTAGCTCTGCTTGTTGTTTCTCTCTTTATTAATACCAAGCTCTTCATATTATTTTCTATAAAGGCTTAGGAGAGAACAAAATTCAATGTGGGTTGGACGGAAAGGCACTTAGTGGGGGAAAAATGCTTGACACTTCAGTGTCTTCTCACGAAAGAAATTTGGTGCTGTGAGGATGAGCCGAGATAAACAAAGAATTTATTAAAACCACTCCATAAACACAACATGACTCAACCTAAGCGAAAGATTTGAGTTCATTAAGCATCTTCTGCCCAGCTAGTAAATCAAAGTGCGTATGTGTATTTTTGGCTCTTGGATTATTATAGAAAATAGATGTGCAAAAACTAAACATCAAATACAGTGAACTTGGAAGAAAGCTGTAGGTCTAACATGTTCTGATGCTGCATGTACTCTTGACTCCATATAATTTCGTCAGCCATTCATTGTTAGTGGCTGAAGAAGGATCTCCTCATTGAATTTGAGGTTTGTAGTTTTTACATATTTATATATAACATTTCTGCGAATGTACTGCTGTGTGAAATTTAGCTAGATTGCTAATTTTTAGAATGAAATTTTCGAAAAGTTTTATTCCAAGTTAAAGCAACAGATGACAATGTTTGCTGGGTTCTACAATCATGCTTTACAAGTTAGTGACTTTATTTTATTTCAATATCAACATGTCACACCGCACATCATTTATCTAAGCATTTTTCTTAAATTAAATCGCTAAACATAGAATCATTATTTTTTGTTCTACTTTATGAAAAATTATTGTGTTATATTGAATACAATGTTACGACAATTGACATAACACAGGAGTGGGGAGACTGCTTATTCGTGTAACACAGCAGGTCAATAGGAGGATCTTAAAAAAACTAGTTTATTCTTACCTTTCCCTTTCAATTTTTACTACTCCTTCATAAACAATTTCTTGTGTGATTTCCTATTGTCCCTATCTCAAGAAATTCTCAAGGGAGTAAGCATTTTTTCTAATACCAAAACGATTTTCTCAACTCGTGTAACACAGGAATGACCTACATGTAGGAACTTTATTAAAATAAGATTGAAATATTTCAAAAATACAAAATCAAGACATTAACATAGGATTGCACGAACGATTGGATTTTCATTTTATTATTGCCAAAATAAGAATCTCATTCTATAACTTACATAAATCGACTAAGAACGCGAAAGTAGATGGATTTTAATGTTATATCATATCTATTGGTTTATTATACGTAATTATGATCAATCTATCTTGTCATTATCTACTTATGGAACGTATTTTATTGAATCTCTAAAAAAAAGGTCGGTGGAGATGTTAGTGATCAGGCAGATGTTGAAAATTTCCTGCAAAAATCATAACAGCCAGATGTGAATTTACCTATATGGACTTGAGCCCAGGGTCCGTAAGTTTTAGAGAGACTAGGTTGACTGGTTCAGGCTGCTAAACCTCACACAATAACATAAGAAACAAAATTATACTTAATATTAAAAAACCTTGATTAGGCATTTCCATGATACAACAATTTAATTTATGTTATAACAAAATCTTCCAATAGATAGTTATATCACTTAATCTATTTTATACATAAATTTGGTGTTCGCATGTTAGATTTAACAATTTCTTATTTCTTCCCAGTTTTTCCAAATATTTCTAAACACAAAGCAAAGCTTTGTAAAATTTTATAAGATATTATAGATTAGTCGAGTCTATAAATTCATAATTTTCCTCGGGTAAGAATACACAACTGAACATACCTGGAACTTGTATCAAATGAATTATATATATAACTCACCAATTATCTGGCTATGGAAGTAATATACCCTCACAGCAAGGTGGATACTTTATTGTAAAAGGTCACGTCTGACTAAACTGCACCAAGCAGATATAGTGCCTTACATTAAAATCACATTCATATAGTGCACAACAGTGGTGCTCAACCTTAACCTGTCATACGTCATTTTCCCTGTGGTATTGTCAATCTGTCACTTAATTTTTGGCATGCAGTAAATGTATATGTAATAACAATAAATCCTACCTTTTACTCACATATAAATCTGATATAGTGATGTAAACCATAATGAAATTTTATGATGATCATTTTCAATCCCTGATTTTTTTAATTGTAGGAAAACAAATCTTTTCTATAAAGTACGTGAAGCAGAATGTGCCATTTATGAGACAGGGATACGTCATAAGTGGTGCATTCACCATAGGTTGAGCACCCCTGGACTACAAGGTTTCTCATGTCACAAAAATATGTAAAATGGATCACAAGGCCACATATAATTAAATTTTAAAAGCATTGGGTAAATAAGTGTTACATTTATGAATTTAACTGTGTTTAACCAAATTCACACTAGGGAAATTGGTATTGGACAAGGGTTTACTCTATATCATTTTCCGCAGCAGAAAACGCGGTTATTGGCAGAATTGGTATTCAAATTACTTCCGAAGAATAGCACTCGAACAAAAGATATTTGCAGTGATTAATTAGAAAATCTGTTAATGCAATAACAAAATAAATACATCAATTAGACATATGAATGAGGACCAAAAACCAACATACATCTCCCAGTAATCTGAGAGAGGAAAAAATAAAGCTCCCTTTGGAAATGAAATATAACAACTCACATGGGTCCCTCTATCATTTTGAATCTTATCTATAATTAAAAATAATATAATAATCTGGTTTATAATTATTATATTTGTTAATCCTGAAAGCTTAGCCTTACAAGTTAAATAAGATTTAATAACAGACAATTGAGTATTCCAAAGGTCCCAGTAGTTCCAACGAATGAAAAATACTTATACATCAAGAAAAAGGATACTATGACTAAGTTATTGTTGACTGGATGGAAGAGGCAGGATAGCACTTCGGCACCTACTGGATCTCGAATAATACGAAGACAATGTGGTTTCTGAGACTGCTGTCCAAATTCCCACAGTCTTATGGTACCATCTAATGAACTGCTTACAAGCAGGTCATTGGATATAGACCAATCACAACCTTAAATAAATGTTATATCAAATATACAAATGCATAACTTTAGGAATTTCTATTAATTACAAATTAACAGGATTCATATCCTCATCAAGCAATTTATGTCAAATAAATCCAAACTAATAAAAGTTTAAAAATTTGTCAAGCATGAAGAAATGAAAAACAGCTTCATGGTTAAATTAGCAGGAGGTTTATATGAAAATTAAGTTGGTTATTTCTAATTAAACTTCCACTTAGCAAATTCTTCACTAAATCAACTGCTCACAAATAAATAGGCGCAGTTCCATTACCAAATATGGAAGATATAATTTAGTTAAAACGATTAATAACTATAAAATATAAATTAAGTTCAAACACTATGAGGATCTTGATAGCTTCTACATTACCTGTTACTCCTTTTTCATGCCCATGAAGAAGAAAAAGGACTTTTGGAGGTGTAGCAGCAACATCACAGACTGATACTAATCCATCGAGAGAAGCACAACAAAGTCGTGACCTGTCATTATTGCCAAATTTTATCATTGTCACTGCATCTCTATGCTGAAAAATGAATGTCATTATTTTCATAAAACCATTTGTCTTTACATAAGAATTTTTGATAGTACAGAAACCAAATCTCAATATAATTTATGAATTATTAAAAAAAACCTACATTGTGCAAATGAATAAGTTTCAGCAGTATTATCTGACATAAATTTCACTACTTTGCAATCTTATAAGAAGTGGCCGGCAGAAAATAATTAAGCTCGACCATAGAATTATGCATTCCATCGGATATAACATGTTATTCAAAGAAAAGTTACTCTGTAAAGACTAGGTTATACTCACTTGATCAAATATGTGATGAACTCCAACAAATGCATAATTTTCAGCAATGGTATTTCCACCAACAATGGCACGAGATGCTTCGGCTTGCTTGGTTGGTACAACCTCCCCATACCCAACAGTTAAGTAATTATTTGTTTGAAGTTTAAAAATATCCGGAGATTCACTAATCTGTGATGAAAGATATTATTAATATTGAAAATTTCCACGTGAAAATTAAAAAGTTACAAATCTACTTCATTCACCCTAATACTGCTCCTAGCACTTGCGCTACGGCTTTTTTGGGATATCTGGTCTGCAGGAACACCATATCTTTGCTGCAAAAGCTGACCACGTAGTCTTAAGTATTGTTTTCTTATGGCAGAATCCTATAACACAGCGGATACATGAATATTAAAACATGAAGGCACTTCTCCTTTAAAATACGAACTTCTGCGTATATTTCTAACCTCGCCTCCGTTATATTCTCGTAAAAGCTGATTTCTTCTCCTTATGTACAAGGTCCCTGGAAATGTGAGTTATACATGAATATTTACACTTTAACTTTATGTCAATAAAAAATTATAATTTCTATAATAAGAAATCATTGCATTTTTAAATTAAAATGGCAATTCATACTAAAATTAGGTTGACTTGGGGCCCTATGAGCATTATATCTTGAATCTAAAGCGAACACCTGCTGCTTCCATAACGTAGCCATTTGTTTGCTTCTGGTCATATTTATTATGTATTAATAAGTTCTTAAAGATAAATATTGGTCAATTTATAAAATATTTTAAATAACCAAATATTTCTATACTGAACTTTTCATGTAACTTATGATCTGGAAATTTTTAATCAAAACATTGAAGTACTTAACTTGACCTCGTAGTATAGTTCCCCACCATAATCATCTCCCCGCCCATTGACGCTTATTTCCTGCGAGGAGTGAGCCAGGAGGACGTGTCGTGAAAATGCAAGCCATCAAGTGTGTTGTTGTAGGCGATGGGTAAGTGCATAATCTATTATTATTGTCTACATAAGCATTTATAGCACATCGGAACATCTATAATAGTAGGTTAGCGTTCGCCCAATGAGAGCTCGAGTTGCATCGTATCTCCGTATCAAGGTCTTGCGAGATCAGTTAACCATCAGTGAATTTATATTTTTTTATCATTAATAAACTTATTGTTCATAAACGTCATAAATTACATCACTGATATTGCCATTATGACTTAGCAAGTCCAAAGAATGACGTTAGTAGAGTAGTGTTTATTATTTGCGCAGTTTATGGCAGAATAGGTTCTCAAATGGTAAATTTTTAATAACCCATGAGATGACTTAGCTTGCGTAACAAAGTTGGTTTTTAATGTGGTTAATAGGTTGTTTGAGCCGATTTAAGGATTTTGTGAACGATGGTACCATCCACAGATGAAGCATATTTATTACTAAGGACGGTATGACAGCTTCTATTTAACATTCGTGCAGTAAAAATCAGTTTTAATTATAGATGAAAGAATTTTTACGCCCACATAATTATTCGATGGAGCGTTGTTCCGTAATTGTATTTTTTCAGTTACAAACATATTCTCACTAATACTGCACGTGCGATAGATACATTTACTCAGCTGTTTTTATTGAATTATTTTTTGATGTACCTATCATGGAAATCTCCCTGGTCGTCTATATATCTTGGTTTTTATGTGTCGTGGAAATTTTGTTTTCTAGAATGTACGAATCCACGTAGTACTGTGATTATCATACACGAAGCATTCATCCAAATAATACCACTGGAATATTTTCGTTTAATATGGCGTATAATGACACATCAATAGCGGTGTCAATTACGCTAAATTTTTTTACTATATGCACATTTATTTATTTTTTGATGCAGATATGCGATAAATTTTCTTTCCAGCTTAAATATTTTTAATATTATTTGAATGATCAGCATTATATTGTCATTTTTGAGCAGTTTTATCATACTTGTTGCATTTAATTGTGCATTTCCATTGTCTTCATTCTTAGAAGAGGTAATCATGTCCCGAAGATAAGATAACTATCAAATTCCCTTAAAAACAGTTTTCCCCGTTTACTCTTAACATGGATTTAAATCGTTAGTAACGTGAGGAAGCTAAGTAACGTAAGAATGTTTTACTGTTAGACGCAATCACATTTTATAATATCAATGCAGAAAGTTTATTCATAATTTTTTCCATAATAACACACTCCAAGGTAAGATCATTGTACATTGCTTTCACGTATTATTTTGCCCAGTTCCGTCATGCTTGCATCGCATTCGGGTCTTCGGTCGTCTTTCCAGCACGAGCCGAGGTCCATGGGTTTTAATCCTTGTGAGGTCCTCGCATCGGCATTTGTTGATTGCGTGGATGCGGCCTTATGTAGGCCAGCGGTACACTCGGAATTCAAATTTAGCTTTCCTTCGCTTTTACACTCGCACTCTTTATCCACTGGAACTTTTCCAGATTTCCGCAAGGTCGCCTAGCGTCGGAGCGGTCCATCCCTGCCACCCACGACACGACGTAGGATACCCACTTCGGCATTTTGGCTTCCTCATATGCTCCTCAAACAAACCCCTTGTCGCCATCCGATCCTTTTTTCGCCTTATTTAGCCGCAGTAGTCGGCTATACTATGGTCTTGGGGAGACTTTAGGCGGGACCTACCACCTTATAGACTTAACTACATAACTCTGGAAGGCGGAGGTTGTCTGCAATGCCATATCGAAGACGATTTCTATAGTTTTCACAATCAGCAACTTCGATACTTCCGGGTGTTGGTTTTGAAGTTCAGCTGCGTGCTATAGATATTGGGATCACGTTTTCGCGAAACAATCACACACGATTTCCGTCGTTCCCAGAAATAATTTGATGTTGACGGAGGAAGGTCACCGACCTTCGACATTCCGGAATGTTGCTGTACTGTCCCTGATACAAGGATGTTTTTCCTGCCATCCAAGTGCGTAACATACAAGCTCAGACTTTGTTTTCCATTGCGTGTCATTCCGTATTTTAAATTGTAAACTATGAGATGGAACCCCATTCAGCATTTTTTTGTTAGACGAAGTTCCCTCTTCGACGGAATTCATATCCATTACGTATGTCTTAGAGAATGAAGATAAGAATAACCGTGACGTCGTCCTTCTTACCATCTGATCTTCAAGTTAAGTGAAATGTTTTCGAATACCACGGAAGCGTAGATTTGTTTTTGAGCATCTGAGGTTGAATCGATTATTTTTCTCGCCCCTTTCGTTGCTATGGGAGAATTTTTTGTGCAAGTGCTACGTACTTTTCCAAGGACTCTTATTAGTTCTGAGAACTCTCTCTCTCTCTCTTGGATGCATTCCAGCTAATAACTACCGAGTGACGTAAACGTTCGGCAGATAATAAACGTAATCTCTCGAAGTAGAGGTTTACCGTTTCGATATCTTTTGTGAAGGATTTAATTTTATATGTTTTTATTATCGCTTTTATTAAAAACGTATTCGTGTTAGAATGTTGGGTATATTCGCCATCGTTATACTTTATTTTGTGGGGAGTGCCTCCTCGTCTATAGATCGCGACACTGCAATGAAAATGCTTAGAATGGCTTTTACCAATGAACTTTGAGATGCGGCGAAAGAAAACTGGATAGTGTGATGAGAGAAGAGTTCCAAATCGTGTGCACGCCGTTTTTAAGGCACTAATAGTGATTTGCTGTGATAAGTGGTCAGCGTGTGAGAGCGAGTTTCGCCTGAGACACCGGCGGATTGTGGATAATCCACGGATTGTTGATAACTTGCGAACTGTTGGTGCTGCGCGAGTAGAAAGAAGTTAAAACGAAGCAGAAACCGAAACTCGTTGTGCGAAGGTGGTAGGGAAGTGAATATGTGAACGCTGGGTCATTCCCAGATGTAGTGTGATCAATCGACGCCGCCATATCTCGGACCCTGAAAAGCCCCCCCCCCCCCCCCCCCACGGAGAAGTGGTCAAGTTCGTTTCGAGTGCGAAGCAACCTAATGTTTTTTACGCCTCTTACCCCTCCCTCTTCTCTTCAACGTCTTCTCTGCCTCCTGGTCCTTTACTCCCCACTCCCCCGTGACGCTAGAGAGCAAATACAAGTTCGCACGTTTGCCCTTCCTCCTCTTCTCATTGTATTCCACCATGAGATTCGTCATTGAAGCTGGCCCTCGGGGTCATAGCCCAGCGTTAACCCAACCCGTTTGCTGAAAAGGGGCTATGTTCATCCACCGTCTCCCTCCCCCCTTTCCCATTCTCTCTGGTGTCTTCACGGTACGGCGATGGAGCGTTGCGGATCACTGTCCGTGGAGAGAGAGAGAGAGGGTGAGAAAGGATGTGTGGTCGGCGATGGAGGGAGGTTAATGGAGGATTGTTGGCACGTTATACGTCGGGCTTCGAGCCCCGCCGGAGGTTCGATCCCGCGGCCTCGTTTTTACCGTGCGCGGCGAGGCTTTCCGTCCCGAGGAGGGAGTTTGGAAAGGGGGAAATACGAGTTTAAAGAGGGGAGTGGAGAGAGAGAGAGAGGGAGAGGAAAACTTCCAGGAAGAGGGGAAGTGCGGAGGTTTGGTGGACGGCGGCGGCTTATTCGCCCCGGCTGTTGTCATCGCGTGTATCCTCTTCTTCGCCGTACAGCTGGCGACGATGTACGAGCTCCAGAGTTTATTTCGGACTCAATTTTCCTCGTCATGGCCGGCCGAAACGAGGATTGTTTTGGTAGCCCGGTGGGAAGGGGGAGAGGGCGTCCAGGAGAGAGGGGCAGCGTGTCCTCCTCTTCGGTTCTTCTCAAAGTTTCTCGACCGGACCGCCGCGGCGTCTTTGAGGGGCTTTTGCCGAGCTAACCTGACAATCATAGCGAATACGCTTCGCTTTGCCATCCGCATGATTCCATCCTCTCCGTCCTCAGCTTCGCAATGGATTCCTGCGCGTAATAGCTCTCCCCCCGCCCCATCCTTCGGCCCATTCAGTTCGACCCCTCCTTGGAGACGGACACGCACCCACGCATTCACATGTGGCGGTCTTCTAGAGCAGGAGGGAGAGAGAGAGCGAGCGTGGGCTCAATCAGCCGTGGACTCTGATCTCTCGCCCTCCCACTTTCGCTCCTTGCATTCTTTTCCACCTCTCTTTCTTTCGTGCGTAATCTGTGTAATGTTGGTTACCTGTTGATATAGAGTTTATTAATGCTTGTGTATCTAAGTGGAAAATTTATTATTGGGTGTTTGTGTTGTCTTATCTTTGCTAATTGTTGTATAACTTAAAATAATTTTTTAATGTAATTGCGATCGTCATAAAATTGGTCCTGGATGCTAGTTCGGTCTGTAATGGCCTTTTTTCTCTTGGAAAATTAAGAGTAGATTTTGCGTTGATTCTTTTTTTTTCGTTTAAAGGTTTGTTTGACCTTGGTGATTTTTATTTTTCGCTGTAAAATTCTTCGTCGTTAGCAGTCCCCGTGTTTATTGTCATTCGGTATCAACGATGAGGTGTTATTGTTACGTTTCGTTGAAAAGTATTCCTCCTAAAGATTTTGTTATGGAATACCTTTTTTATTTTATTGTCAGGCGTTTAGACGTTTTTAATGGCAGAAAATTCCTCTTATGCCAGTAGTAAGAAATGTTCGATTATCATTTTGCTTACTCATTGTGTGACCTAAGAAGATGACTGGTTCTGTTGATTCTCTACGTCTGACGTGGCATGCATAACATAACATGGGTGAAGTAATTGCCATAAATTGAGCGCTGTAAAACTTTCTTCGTGATTAATAAATAATCTCTGGAATGGATTGGGCAACATTCGATTTAGGGCAACACAAAGCGCTTCTTTGATTCGCGCATTTATTATTCGGAACTGCGAAGATAGTAAGAACTGGGGTAATTTCTTCAGACGTCATTGCGTATTACGCTCCAATTTGAAGCCGTAATTTTACGTCCGGTAATCTCGTTTTCAGCGCACGAGATCGAGGGAGGAGGTTTCCCGACCGCAATTTCTCCGACCAGTTCGAGTATTTTTTTTCTCTCGAGAAAAGTGCCGCCCCCCACGCGAACCGCTTTATATGGTTCTTTCGTATTCTCGTTAACTGACGCTGTCATTTCTCTCTCTCTATCTCCGAAGCCGCATGCCTTCACAGTCCTTACTTCCGGAAATCCATCATTTCTTTATAATGCCGTCATTGGCCGTCTTAATTTAGCCCCGAAAAATCCGCCGTCCACCACCTCCTCTGCCGTCTGCCCTGTTAAGAAGAGTTTATCCCTTCACGGCTTACCAGGAAACAGCGGAGCGTGTGGAGAGGGAAGCAGGCACCTCTCCCACGCGAGATGGATTCCTGGCGAGGAAGGCGCGCGTTCGGATGGGGAAGAAATGGACCGTGTGTGCGTGGGGAGGGCGGCCGTTTGACTTCGGAATCGTATTCCTCAGTATCCTTTCTCGCCCTTGCAGAGACCTCGAAAACCCGCCCGTCCTTAACGTCCTTCTCTGTCTCGGACTCCTTGCTCCTCGACTTGCATCTCCATTCCCGCAGTAAATTCATGGAGGTGTGATACGATAGAGATGCTTAAAGGCGACAGGTAAATTGAGATGTGGGTGAAAACTAGATGTCGAGGGATGGAAGCGCAGTGGATGCTTTCTGGTAGGAGAGAGCCGCTGAAGGGGGCTGACGGGAGCTTAAGGATGGTACCCTTCGTCAGCAATATACAGTAAAACTCGGCTATAGCGAGCGCCACGGGACGGGATAGTTTTGCTCGATGTAGCCGTTATTCGTTATACCTGTGAACGTAAAAACATGCATATACATATAGGTTTCACTTTGATGTGTCTAAGATTTCCTTTTATTACACTTAGAGCATTAAAAACGCTATCGGAAGTGTCACTGTTTTCGAAAAGTTCAATTGAGGTTTCCACGGCTTCCTGAGCTAAGATGGTACGGGTTTCGTAGGAATTGTCTTCAACGCATTCATAGTTATCTTCGTCACTATCTTCTTTTTTATCACAGTCTCGATTATATCATTCTCCAAGGGAATTCCGAAAGTTATCAAATTGTCATCAATATGAACGAAATTGTTAATATCATTTAAATGGTCAAAATTCGTAGTCCCATTTTGCTTCAGTCATTCTGATAAAGGTAGATCATTTTCATTAACGTTTTGGTTTCTAACAGAAAATTAAACTAGATTCCCGAAAACCATTTAAGGTCGTTGCAAGTGTAACGGTATCCCATGCATCTTTAGCATTTGCTCACTATAGCCGTGACCTCGTTATGCCCGTGCTCGTTATAAACGAGTTCGACTGCATATATAATTTCTTCCGGTACTGCCCATTCTCCGCAACGGACCTCTCATCCCTCCATGGTATCTCCGTGATCTTCCCATAGTCTTGGTCCCTTTAATTACCTTCTTTTCAATCTCATTTAGCAATATTTTTCTCCGCCGAAGAACATCGACGCTTCCACTGTAATGATTCATCCTCCCAATTCAAGTATCGGAAGTGCCCTTTCCCTCCTCTCCAATGATATCAATCATCCATTCCGTGTTTTCATCTGTGTTCATTCTCGCGATCGGTTATATTTAGGTTCGATGGTTTGCAGGTGGATTTCATTCGAGCCATTAAACATTTTTCTGTTAAAATTTTCGGCGGGTTTAGCCATGGAGATATTAGTGCCCTGGTTACCAACATTTTTGTTGACGCGGAATTCTTTCAATGGAAAACAGAATTTCGCGGCACCTCCACATTGAAACAAGGTTGTTTGTTTTTAGGCTGGCTTCCAAAGGAAACAGCCTTATGTATGGTACTGTATGTGTGTGTGTCCTACTAACAACGTTTTAACCAATGGACCGATTTTCATGAAACTTGATATGAGGCTCGTGCTGCCTGGGCCCACCTCCGGGCTGTATTTTATTTGGCGAAGATTGAAGTCCCCGGTTCGATTCCAGGAACGTTTTTATCCTATTTGTTTTACATAGGAAAACTCAAATCCATCGTGCAGAGATGTTTTCTTTAATACTTAAAAATATCATAAAATTGTGATATCGGAGCGAGGTTTTTAGTGTATAAGGGGAAAAGAATTTAGATTCTAATTCTTGTCACCAAATTTTGACAATTGATCGCGTTTTCTTGAATATCTATTAAAACTTAGCGTTTTTTCTTTTTAAATCGCATTTTATCGGTTTGTTGCCATGGAGACGATTATTACCGAACTGGGCTTGAACATAGACGAGTGAATAAATGTTATTTTCTTTTCCGCTCGACTACTCTTTAGCAATGGACAGTAACATTTATTAAATTCGTCTATTTTAAAAATACATGCAAAATATAATGCCAGAAAAAGATTTTGACATTGTTTTTAATATTTTAAACCTGATAATGCTCTATTAATTTGTTTTCCAATTTTTCTATCATTGATAAACTATGAACTACAAGTGGTATTTATGATTGAGAATTCCTTGGAATGACTAACACATATTGAAACATTTCCTGTCAATATACATAAGTAATCAATTCTGGTCGTCAACTTCGAGAAACCAGCCTGCATTAGTCTTGGTTTGGACTTCTTGTTTAAAATGGTTATCGCAATGTTAGAACGCATACATTTGTTGGTACTAAACCGTTATCACCTTATTAAAGGAAAGTTTATTGCCCTAACGATCGATAAAACGTTTAAAATCGTTGTTTTATTTATTAAACAACGTTTTCTCGGTGCTCCAAACTATCAGCTGTGGGGCTTAGTTTGGGAACCATTGTGTAAGTGACATTTTGCGTTGCGAGCTGTTCTATAATGTTTGAAAAAGATTGCGGCTCTTATCGGAAGATAAGTCGTTCTCGGAATCGAAACTCTCTCTCGATAAATGCGTTACCTTAGCAGAAGGTATTGCGGTCATATATTATTCGTGTTCCTCGTACAGGTTTGTTATGAAGGTTTCTGTTGAAATCGTATACGTATGCTCTCTTTTCTGGCTCTTTGCTCGGTGAGCAATTTTCAATTTCCGAGTAGGATTTTGAATTCCAGTATCTTTGTACGAATCGTGTCAGTATATTTTCAAACGAAGAGGTTTTCCTCTCCACACTTAACATTTCCTTGACCTTGAGAGCGGATATCGTTGTTTTTTTAGTTTTATCCGTTTTCTTTCTCTCCAAATAGATTGAATCTAAAATTCCCATAGGCTCGGAAATTTCCACGATTGTCTTCTCTTTAAGAAAAATGCTTCATGCGGGATTTCAGAGTTTATTGAAAAATGCACGAGAAGCGAGATTCTGGCGAAGTTTAATTGCTCCAATTCCAATCTTATTCGAACACAGTTAATTTCTTTTAGCAGTTGGTTAGACATGTGTCGACAAGTCAACCCGGCGAGTTGCATATTGCTGTCGCTATAGTTAGAGGCGGTGCTCGTTTTAGTTCAGATTTTTCTTCCCGTTTTGTGCGCTTCCGTTCTAGACGGGAATGTGTGCGATGATGTTCTTCCGCAGATCATACGGAACGCACGAGGTTCTTATTGCGTGCAGACGTTTTGCCGCGACGGTTGGTGCTCGAAGGAGCCGGAGTGGGGCGGGGGCGTCAGAGAGGAGGAGGGTGTTGATGGCATATGTGAGTACGACGGATGTTTTTAAGCGTGACGAGAGGAAGGACTCCACGACGATGAAGCTCGCGTCTTTCCCGGCCGTTGACTTCTTATCACCTTGAGCTCACGTCCAGCGGTCAACCCCACCCTACTTTGCACCGCAATCTACTTATTTTATTTGCTCTTGCCCATTTCTGGGGGACACATTTTTCTCGAATACCTGCTCTCTCATAAGACCCTCGAAAAATCCCATTACTAAAGGTTATAGTTATTTCCTCGCGAGGTTCGACCGAATCGTCATATCTAGCCGGTTATCTTTGGGTAGCCTTTTCAGACGGGGTTTATGCGGCTCCTTTCTAACGGAATAACTTTGTAAAAGTTACTGAAATGGAACTCTGCATTACCTTAGTTGGGCATATCCGTATTTTAAACGATCTTCCATGTTTAATATTTAGAAAGGTGTATGCCGGTTTTTTCAGATATTATTACTAACTCCAGCTCAATAACGCCCACGTTTAGAATAATTTTTTTCTAGAGATAACATTAAAATAGAGTTGGGTTGGTTGGTTTTGGTTGGGTTGCAACTTTTCTTAATGTTTTCCTCAGAAAATAGAGAAGATCCTTCATGTCTTCTTTGCCGTCGCTAGTCTTTTGAATTGTCTCAATCTCCGGCTCTTTGTCTTCGTCGGTCATTTGAAGTATCTCTTTCTCAAACAGACGGCTTATGTTTTACGAGGAATGATCCTGCGCGGACCTCATTCTGACCCATTCATCGATCACACTATTCGCTCGTAGGCGGTGGCGTGTTGTTTTCGCTCTTGTCGCGTTTCCTCTCATTCCCTTTACGTCATCGCGGTCTCATTCGCACGCGCACGGACGTGAGTTCTTGCCCTCTATTGTGTTTCTCTCGTTAATATTTTTAATCTCGATCGATCGCCGCGTCGCGATAATCTGTCTTGCGAAGTGACGTCGCATCCATGTTTCCGGTGCTTGTCTTTGCATCTAGGTCTCTTTCTATCCGCCCCTTGCGTGGGCTTAATTGAGCTCGTTCTTTTTTGCGGGCGCGACATCTCTTTGCGAAAGTTGATCGTCGCCGAGTTGATTTGTGAGTAGCCTGGAGTTTCGACGGACAGCATGTGCTCTTCTCGTCCAGACCGGAGTTCTGGTGGCGCTCGTTTACTAAACGCTCGTCATTTTCTTGTAGAGAAATGTGTATCGCAGCCTTATTGATGGCGGTCGCGATGTCTTTCGCCTAGGTGACCTTGGCGTATATCGGTCGCTTTTGTTGACATTTTATGAATTCGGTTCGGGCATCGCGTGGACCTCAATACCCTCGCCTATTGGGTTCGATCCGACGAACCTGCCGACGGGAAATGACGCTTGCGTGTTGCCGTGTCATTCCCCCCGCGTCGTTGCGTAGCGACTAGCTCGTCGGGCGTCGACTTTCCTCCCGACTTCCCATCGCGATCTCGTGGCCCGCCATTCCTTTCTCCCATTTTCGCTGCACCCCCAAATCCCTCTATTTCATCCAACCCACCCCAGCGCCATCAAGTGACCCCCTCAAGGTCCCGCGATGCATCTGGGACCGCTCGCTCAAAGGCGGTTTTCCTCGTTTGACGTTCCCATTGTATCAGAGGAAAGGGTGGAAGGACCTCTCTTCTGTTTCGATTCGTTGCGTGCTTTCCACTTCATCGAGACAAACAAACGGCATCGATCCGTGTCTGTAAGGGCGGTGTTTGGGTTGGGTTAGGCATTTTTTATGTATGCGAGCATCATTGTATTTTTTTTTATCCCTTAAATATCTGTCGATCGATACCATTAATTTTTTATCGTTGGTATTTAATTATTCGGCGATATTTCAAATAGATCACGTTGAGTGTCACCTGTGGATTGTAAACAGGCTTAGTCATAGAAGGATTTGTATTGTGGAGAGTGTTCACGCAATTTCAGAAGTTGAAGACGATACATATGACTGCAATGAGGATGCATTTAATTAAGAAGGGTGATTTGTACTTGACCCTAAAGCACTAAATTTGATACCAGTCACGCTAGATTGCTTATAGGTAGTATTATGTTTTTGCACACAGCTTCACTGGAGAAAGTTCTTTATTAACTTATCGACTATCCCATAACACAAGTTAATTCGAATTTTTACTCTGAAATGTTAAAGAATATGCTAACTCTAATTTAGTCCTGCGTGGTTTTAGGCAGGGCCGTTTTATCCATTAGGCACAATAGGCCTAGGGCCTACAAGATTTCCAAGGGCCTACGAAAATGTTTGAGACCTGAAAAAAATACTCGAAAATAGGAAAGGGATACTGGAAAATCAAAATTAATAACTTTTTAATGAAATGTCTTTACAAAACTTAACGCGTCAACTCTTAATAAACTTCTAAATAAAAAATAGTAAAGTTTTAGTGAAATGTTTATATATTAAAGAAAATTAACAAATCTTAACAAAACTGAAATTGTTAATTTTGCGACTCTTTTTGTTAACGTCTTTAAATGCCATTTCCCGTATCATATCAATTTCAATTGAAAGGAGTGCAAGGGAAGATAGTCGTTTCTGTCCTATGGTTGACCGAAGAGTTCTTTGTAAGTTTGAGTTTTGAAAAAGTACGCTCTCCTTCCGAACTTGTTCTTAAAATGTAAAGGTATATTCTAAAAGCAATATTTACGTTAGGAAAACTTGCAACCAGTTTATCCTCTATTTGTGCACGGGCCATTTCAGCCACAGATTTCTTGCCTGCATACATTCGCGAGAACAATATAAACTCATCAATAAATGCATATTCGAGATCTGAAGGATATAATTCAATTTATGTCATTGCTTTAGAAACCACTTCATGGCTGGACATAGATCTGTCAAGAAGAAAAATCTTTCATAGTGTTACGTATGCTGCTCGCCGTTTACCCATCTCAATTATAAGTTTGTCTATTATAGGATAGAAAGATTGTGTACGGAATTACACAATCTTTCTATCCTATAATAGACAAACTTATAATTGAGATGGGTAAACGGCGAGCAGCATACGCTTACAAAATTGTCATGCACGCGTATGGAATTAAATGAATTTTGTAATTATAGCAGATCTTATTTACTTTAGTAACCAATAAGATTATTTACGTTGACAACAATTACGTAGCTATGCATGAATTTTTCTAAGTTCAAAGCGAATTACGACTTTATTGTTCAATTTTATTGATAACGGCTACTCCTACGATAAAAATGTATAGGAAAAGAAATACTCTACGTTACTAGTTCTACAAGTTTATTTGAAAACTATTTTAATTTGACCAAACATTTACGAGATATAACGGAAAGTTCATTTTTTGTCACCAGTAAAGCGGTACCCCTGATTGGCTTACGTGATTTATTTTTGTAACTTTCTTATTTTCTTTGTTTGTAAGTTCTTAATATCAAATTTCATGAAATTCCGTTCGGTAGAAGCCGAGAACAAACATACGGACGGACGAACAAACCGACGCTAATAGGCGCTTATGCTGGAAGCGAAACGCGCCTAAAAATGCTTTCGAATTTCTTTAACAGCAAAAAATTAGGTTAAACGTGGGAGCATTTTAATATGTTGGATATGATTTGGGGTGGAGCCTCCGAATGCAAGTTTCTATGGCCTACGCAGATCTTAAAACGGCCCTGAGTTTTGGTTAACATTTTAACTGCCGGTATAAAGAATCGCTGTAAATTCTCGTCAAGCGTTAAGCTCAAGTAACGAAAGTGAGAATTGAATTTCAAAGAAGCGGTTGGTAGGCCTAAAACCGTTGTAGTTTCCCTCAACTGTAAATGTTTGGGGCGTTTCCATGCGTTAACGCCAAGTTGTAAGCTTCTGTAATTGGTGAATAATTGTTACATGGAGGCGAGTTGGGTATCGTCTCCGAGCCTAACCGGGCAATTGTTACTGCCCCGACCAAGTTGAACATCCATTGTTCGCTCACGGCGAGGCCTTGCTACGAACCACTGCCTTTCTCTCCTCCATCATTCCCTTCCTCCCTTTTGAGTTGAAGAAGAGCGCGGACAATAGTCCATACCTGAGTGGATCTGAAAAGTTGCTGATCCCGGTTTGCAATGTTCTCCTAATCCCTAATTAAAGCTCGGAGTTATGAAAGAAGCATTTTCCTCGTTTATTTCCTTAGCATTTTTATACGTTGGCATGTTTGTCGGACAAATGGAGGGGCGAATCCTGCGGCGTCCTCGCTTTGCCTTTCTTATAATCCCGTGATAAAAGACGGCCTCAGATTTATCGCTCCGCGTGTGTAATCGTATTTCACTGGCGCGAGATATATTTAAGCATATTCAGGTGTCTGGGGACATATCTTTTCTCCATGTCGTGCGTTTTAACTATCGCTGGGAGAGTATATTCGCTGTTTCATTTCAAGGAAAAAGGAAGTTCGAAAATCGAAGTGGAAAGTGACTGAAGCGTATGTGGCGCATTTATTTATTTATTCACTCTCTTTTTTTATTCCTCGAGTAGTTGACAATTAGTCCTCTGGCGTGTAACAGTTGATAGTGCACGTCTACTAAAATAATTACATTGTTAGAATAAATAGAACCTTGATATCAGCGTTGAAGTGCATATATATATACAGAGTTGAGCTTCCTCTTCTATCTCTCGTGTTATCGCCCCCACGAGCGGAGCTAGCGAGACATTGCTATACCGCTCGGTCGGCCTTTATCGTGAAACGTTATGTGATTTTTTCCCGATTTGTTCTAGAATCGAATCATGCAGGGAAGTGGAAATCAGCGTTGCCGCGAAAGGCATTAGTTTATGATCTGGAAAATAATATTTTAGATTCATTGAAGCCACGAACTTCATTAAGTATGCGAAATGCATTTTGAATTACAGTAATCTTCCCCCAATGTTTATTTCCTCGACTGCGATATAAATGGCTGCGATTCGAATTTTCTCGTATAGCCGATTCCTTTGCCACTTCTTGTTGAATTTTCCGATTTCATTTCGGAAAGCATGAAGCAATAACCGTGTTACTGCTTTCATGGAGAACGCTCTTTGTAACTTAGTGGAAATCTTCCAGCTTTGTAGTAGTATGGAGATATATTCAGGTTTGTCCGAATATCTAACAATTAAGACATTGTTCTACGCATTCAGACATCTCACCATATGAAAGGGCAACGCCCCGTTTAAATGATTCGGTCAAATGGTTTCAACCCGAATGGCGAACATTTAATACGTATGACCATTGCGTTCCATTCCAATCTGTTTTCGTTGTTTACCTCTCGGTGGAAAGCTTACCAAAAAGAATTGGACTTCCTGCGCCACCTGTGGATTCTTACGTCTATCGAATCATAGATTTTGGAAGTAGGTCAGGAATAATCGGTAGGTAAGCTGCTTCCATAATATATTTCCTCCATTTTTAGTAGAATTAACGTTTCTTTCGCATTGAATTTCAAGGCATCGTTTTTAAAACCCTTTCCACTCGCTTTTGCAAACCCGATTCCAATATTTTGAGTTTTCCTCGCCTGTTTTTTTTTACTGGCTGCTTTTATTCCACATGTATCATGATCTGGTTGAATAGAATAATTTGGCCGTTTGCAAATCTTTGGATTAAGTTGGCCGGGTTGGTAAAGCGACATCAAAATGTAAGGAGAGTTTTCTTACTCTTAGTGCTTTGCCTCGACCTCTAAAGATGTCAAATCTTGAATTTGTTTTCATTCAAAGTATAAGTATATTGCGCAGGCAAACTTTTTACCGTAAAAAATATCCGACTAACCGTAATTTATCAAAATTTAAGGCATGCACTTATTTTCCGCGTGTTCGTTTTTTCATCAGATTGCCTCCGCTCGCCGACGTGTTAATATCCACCCTCGGCCGCACCACTCAATTTATCCGCATTACCGGTTTTTTATTAGTGAACTGTCGATCCCAAATCGTCTCGCCACGGAGTCACGCAAAGCGTTTCTCGCAACGCGATAATCACCCAGGTCGACCCAATCATTACCTTCTCCGCTAAATTCATTCTCCCGTATTCGAATCAATTACGCGGAGGTGGTTCTCCGTATCGATCACGGTCGTCTAAAACCGCACCCGGAGGGGGGATTCCAGCAGCGGCGAATGTGGTTTATAAAGGGAAAGAGGGAGGCGGTTTTGGGGTGCGGGGTTTAGGTCCACCAAGGCGGTTGGTTCTGAGAAAACGCCGCCTTTGTTTTTATCCGAAAGCACAAAGGGAGCGGGAGAACCGCTTCTTTATTTTTCCGCGAAAAAGAAAAAGAGAAAGTAATTCGCCGCTGGTGGAATCCTTTTTCTCTAAGGCGGCGAATAGTGCGCCTATCTTTCTCTTTCGCTTTACTCTTTCGTTCGGCGCGAATGGATATCTCGGCCGTTTGGGTTGAGATTTGAAGAGGGAATGTTTTTTTTTCTCCAGTTGAACCGATTTGCCGAATGAGATGGGGCGAATAGGAGAAGGACGCAGGATTATTTTTTATTTTAGGGGGTCAGGATTGAAGCGAATTCTACTCCGCGTAATCGACTTATCTGAAGCCCTGCCGCCCCTTTCTGTGCCTAAGTTTGGCCCCAACGTGAATTTTTGTCTCATCTAACTCGTTCGAGATATTGTATGAATACTTGATATTTGTGGAAAGGAGGCAAGATTTGCACTTAATTATTGAGCTGCAATAGAACTCGGTCTCTAAGTTGCATTTTTTTTTCCAAAACGGACGTCGAATCTTCTAGAAAATTTATTTTTTCCAACTCTGGTCCTCATTAAACGACTGTGATGCTAGTGCGGCCCTTTCTTCCGTTGCTTTAACGCGGCCCTGTTACCTCTTTCCTGTGACATTCCAGCCCTGGGCATTTCACCAATTAACGGCCTCTCGTTCGAAACCTCGCATTCCCTTTTTTCCCATCTCATCCGACGTTTACGTTATTTTTATTAATGACGAGGGGAGAGAAGGAAGAGGGGTTAGTGTGGTTCCGACGGCTCTTCCCCTTTTTCGAATCCTGGTCTTTCCGATTCCTATCTTTGCTCGCGCGCGAACGATTCCTCGTCTGTTGATTCTCCGTGTGATTGGCTCAAATCCCGGTAGGCTAAGTCACGTACGTGTCGCGCCACACTTGGTTTTACCGAGGTTATTTTTTGTATTCTTCGTCTCTTTTCCTCGCGCTCCTCTTATCAACCGCCTCGTCGCCTTCTTTTCACGCCTCTTATCTCACTGTCAATCCCTATCTCCCGTACTATATTTCCTCTATCCATATCTCCTCCCCTCCTCTCTCTCTCTCTAGCAGTCTCCATTTCGTCCTAAAGATCCCTCCTACTCCATGTACTTGATATCCCAATGCTTCCATATCTCACTCTGTCTGAGTCTCAAATCTTCCTCCCGCACCCTATGATTTCCTCATTCCGTTTCCCTCCCACGCCCTAAACCTCTCTCATTCCTTATCTGCTTCTCTCTATCTCCCTTTCATTTTACTCTCCTTATCTCCGCCCTATATCGCAATATTCCTTCAACTCATAGCATTCCCGATCTCTCGCTCGCTCCTCTCTCCTTTCATTTCCTCGTCTCCCCCTCTTTCTTCTCATTTCCTCCCTTTCCCTCCCTTTCCTCTCTCTCCTCCCTTTATCTCCTTTCTCTCTCCTCCCCTCTCTCCTCCCCTCTCTCCTCCCCTCTCTCCTCCCCTCTCTCCTCCCCTCTCTCCTCCCCTCTCTTCTCCTCTCATCCCTCTCTCCTCCCTTCTCTCTCCTCCCTTCTCTCTCCTCCCTTCTCTCTCCTCCCTTCTCTCTCCTCCCTTCTCTCTCCTCCCTTCTCTCTCCTCCCTTCTCTCTCCTCCCTTCTCTCTCCTACCTCCTCTCTCTTACCTCCTCTCTCTTACCTCCATTCTCCTCCCTTTATCTCTCCTCTCCTCCCTCCATCCCTCATCCTCCATCTCGCTCCTCTCATCTCTCTCCTCCCTCCATCTCTCTCCTCCTCCCTCCATCCCTCTCCTCCCTCCATCTCTCGCCTCCCTCCATCTCTCGCCTACCTCCATCTCTCTCATCCTCCCTCCATCTCCCTCTCTTCCTCCCTCCATCTCCCTCTCTTCCTCCCTCCATCTCCCTCTCTTCCTCTCTCCATCTCCCTCTCTTCCTCCCTCTCTTCCTCCCTCTCTTCCTCCCTCTCTTCCTCCCTCTCTTCCTCCCTCTCTTCCTCCCTCTCTTCCTCCCTCTCTTCCTCCCTCTCTTCCTCCCTCTCTTCCTCCCTCTCTTCCTCCCTCTCTTCCTCCCTCTCTTCCTCCCTCTCTTCCTCCCTCTCTTCCTCCCTCTCTTCCTCCCTCTCTTCCTCCCTCTCTTCCTCCCTCTCTTCCCCCTCTCTTCCTCCCTCTCTTCCTCCCTCTATCTCCCTCTCTTCCTCCCTCTCTTCCTCCCTCTCTTCCTCCCTCTCTTCCTCCCTCTCTTCCTCCCTCTCTTCCTCCCTCTCTTCCTCCCTCTCTTCCTCCCTCTCTTCCTCCCTCTCTTCCTCCCTCTCTTCCTCCCTCTCTTCCTCCCTCTCTTCCTCCCTCTCTTCCTCCCTCTCTTCCTCCCTCTCTTCCTCCCTCTCTTCCTCCCTCTCTTCCTCCCTCTCTTCCTCCCTCTCTTCCTCCCTCTCTTCCCCCTCTCTTCCTCCCTCTATCTCCCTCTCTTCCTCCCTCTCTTCCTCCCTCTATCTCCCTCTCTTCCTCCCTCTCTTCCTCCCTCTCTTCCTCCCTCTCTTCCTCCCTCTCTTCCTCCCTCTCTTCCTCCCTCTCTTCCTCCCTCTCTTCCTCCCTCTCTTCCTTCCTCTCTTCCTCCCTCTCTTCCTCCCTCTCTTCCCCCCTCTCTCTTATCCCTCACTCCTGATCTTCATCTCTATCTCACTATTTTCCTCGTCTCTTTTCACCATCCTTCCCTCTCTTTCTGCCCTCGCTTCCTCCCTACCCTCCTTTTCCCAAAATCTCTCTCCGTCCTTCAACTATCACCCCTTCTTTTCCCACCCCCTTTCCATCACTCCGCCTATCACCCAGAGACCTCCATTCTCCCTTCACCCCTTTCGCCACCTAGACCGCCACCTCTCTCTCTCTCTCTCCCTCCCATTTTTCGGGCGAGGGAGCGAAAAAGGGGCGGGTGCGGTTTGGAGGGGGCGTCGGCGGCGCGGAAGGAGGCGCGGCTGCGTGTGAGGTCTCGAGAACTGGAGCGAGATGAGGGAGAG
Organism: Tanypteryx hageni; assembly: GCA_028673005.1. NCBI lineage: Eukaryota > Metazoa > Arthropoda > Insecta > Odonata > Petaluridae > Tanypteryx > Tanypteryx hageni. Next base: position 199,609,968 of record CM054112.1, read on the forward strand.
AGGACGCCGTGGGCGGAAACCCCTCGCGATTCCTTTCACCTCGACTGCCATCGCTCAAAATTTTTCGTGCCGGCTTCATCCCCCGCTTTGAATCACGCCCTTGTTTGCCTCGCGCCAGCTATTTTAGTGTGTTTTTTTCTTAACAGTTTGTTTGCGCCTGTGCGGGTGGAACGTCATCCTCCTCAGCTCGCTCCTGTCTCATCTTTTTAAGGAGCGTGAGATATGGAGGAGAGCGTCCGTTTCCTAGGATACCGAGAGAAAACGCCCCTCTAGAATGCCGCGGAGGGAAAGAATTTTTGGGGAGGAGCAGTCCCGGCTCTCTATCTCTGAGGGGTTTTGGGTCCCCTTTAGGGTGGGGGTTGGATTTTCTATTGATCAGTGCACACGCACGGGGGAGGCGATGGAGGGAGAGGAAGGGGTGGGACTCCCCATTTCGTACCGGTGCCGCTCCGCAGGATTCGCTTCCGAACCTTTCCCCGCCACCTCTCCCTCTCCCCCTCTTTCTACCACACCCTTTCTTTCCACGCTCCGCGGCCTCCTCTCCGTCCCTACCGATCTCCCTCGTCCCGAACCCTTTTCTCTCCACGGGGCAGGCGACGCCTTTCTCCACGGAGATGGAAGGGTCGGAGGAGGAGGGGCGGGAGAGATCTCTCCACGTGAAGATCTAGGTTTCCTCTTTCGGTCCTTGTCTTTTCCCTCCTCCCTCCGGACCCTCCCTCGAGTAACAAACGGAATATACTCGTAGGATCCCCTCCTCTTCACCTTCCCTTTCCTCTCCCTCTTAACTGGCTCATTCATTCGTTGACTTTTTCTCCCCCTTTTTTTAAAAGTCCTCCCTGGATCTCCAGTAGGGGTGGAAAGAAAAGGGCCGCCCCCATGCTGGTGGTAATAGGGGGTATATATCCGACCCACACCACCGCCATCACCGTCACCGCCCCCTCTCGACGCTCGGGATAATGACGTTTCGAGTGGCGGGTTAAATGGGAAAAAAGCTTCCGAGGTCCTTATTATCGTTTTATTTTTTTTTCGAATGAGTGGGATGGCTCGGGGGATTGCGTGCGTTTTTACGTCGTGGATTGAATATCGTCGAGTATGCGTGGAAGATAGGGACTTGTTGGCGGGCTTATTTCGAGGTCCATTTCGTTTTCTTTTGTGGTCTTCTATCTCTGGCTGTCTGCGTCTGTCGCTGTGCTCCTTTTTGTTCTTCCTTTTTCCTGGTAAGGGACGGTCCGCTGCCGGAAGAGGAAAGCCTCGACCGTCCGTCACTGCCCATGCCACGCCCGTGAAATAGTGTTCTCTCTTTCCCAGAGGGAAGGGCGAGCAGTGCATCCCTTTTCCCGTCCTCTTGCACGTCCCGTACTTCTTTCCATTCTCTCCCCTCGTGATCCGTACTTGTTTTGTTGTTTCTCATTCCACGATCCCATCTCTTCCAGAGATTATTATCTTTCATAAAGGCACGGGAAAAATATCTCGGGAGACATATTGGGAGCGTTGCTAATGCACGGCTCTTTCGGAGGGGAATAATTTCCATAAATATATCGGCATGGGTTGATGCATTTTTTGTAAATCTTCTGAACTTATTCCCTCTTTTTTCGTCCCGGAATAAATTACGCTTTCTTTTTCCGTCTTTTTGGAGAAAGCGTCATGATTTCTTTCTCCATATCGCTCTGATTTTTCTGTCCGCCTAGGCTCATTTTACGGTCCTCCTCCCCCTTTCGATCAACCTCCTCCCACCCATTTCACTCCTCTCCATTCCTCCATGCATCCCTTTATTTTCTCCCCCTTTCGCGTCCCCTTCTCTCCCCTCCAGTTCTTGCTTTCCCCCCCGTTCCTCAAGGTGGCATTCCCGGATAAGATGGCGGAGATGGGGCGCTCAGCAGATAGGCATTCTTTTGTCCGCGAAGTCGGGTTTGTTGGGTCGAAAAAAGGTAGGGGAATATTTTTTTAAGCCGCGCGATCCCCGTCTTATCTTCGCGGGGAGAGATAGAGGAGCCTTCCCTCCGCGCGCATCGAGGGATCTCTCTCGTTCTCGTCTTTTTTTACCCGAAAAAATATTAAATGGGGGGTCTTGAGTGGGTCGGAAAAGGAGAAGACGGGAGGATTTTGGATGGTGTTGTGGGAGGGTGATGGTGTGGGAGTGAGAGGACGGAAGTTGGAAAAAGGGTTGGCAGGAGAAAGGGGTGGGAGAGGGAGAAAAGGGTGGGAAAGGGATAAAGGGGAGGGAGAGGGAGAAAGCCAGGATCGGAGAGAGAGAGAGGGGTTGGCTGGAGCAGGAATGCCCCCCGAGGATGGATCTGAAGGGAAAGCGTCGGCGCGCCCTTTTCCATTATCGCCGCTCAGTTTTCCCTCTCGCCTCTCTCTCTCACTCAGACTTTTTTCCTCCCTCTTTCGTTCTCTCTCCCTCTTTATCTGCCTTTTGTCTTCTTTGCCGACTTATGCCGCCCCTGCGACTAATGACACACTCCCTATTCCACGGAAGTTCCCTCTCTCTCTCTCTCTGCGCGATTTCTTTTTCTTTCTTTCTTTCTCTATTCACTCTGTTCCAAATTGCGCTCTTCATCTTTAGCAATAAATAATTTTGGTTTTTTTTACTTGGTCTGTTTTCCTTCTTTGCTGTTTTTTCCGTCCGATTTTGTTTTAAGCCCTCCGTGCCCTGGGTTCTTGTCTAATTGAGGCTGTAATTTAAGAAAACGTGTGGTTAATTTTGCGCGTTCAGGATTTAATAGTGAGTTTTGGGTGGTTACAGAACCTTTTCCATAGAATTTATTTGGGGACCTCGTAAAATGCACCAAGTGGGAAAATAAAAAACTTCGGGTCGTTGCAGTTCAAGTGGATATTTAGAAATACTAATGGGATGAGTTATCTCTTTCGAATGCTCTAGAGCCAGAGGTATATTTACCGTATGTTTTCAACTGCAGTTTTATTCATTGATAGATCCTGAGAAAGTTAGAAATCGTGAAAATGCGGCTTTTATTGTTCCGAATATTATTTTATTCCGGTCATCCCAAAGGTTTTTTGCGCAAGCTTGTACAAATAACCCGTGGGATTAAATTAAGCGGATGTGTCGTGCAAAAAAAATTATTTTTCATTTAAATTATTATCTCCTGTGGCATTACGGCATCATGGTCCAATTTTTTTCAGAGGAAAGCACATTAAGCTCTAAAATTTAGAAAAGTGTTTTTGTGTATGTATAATTTACCAGAGAATTATCGAGCTCGTCTTATGGCTGATAAATGCAAGAATAAGCACTTAAAAACTATAAAACACAAATAACTGAAACAGGTAGGGTAGATCGGGGCTAGTGCTATTTTTTCCTTTTGTTCAATTTACAAAAATATTTTTTGTTTTCAGATTTCTTAAATGTATGCATTCTATGCAACAGGGTTTTCTGCATCTTTTAGTAGAAAAATCATAAGTGTATCTGACATTAATTTCAATGAAAAAAAAAATAATTTTTGATACTTACTCTATTGTCACTACCAGCCCCACTCTGGGGCAAGTTGTAACTTGAGAGGGGCGCATTGTGACAAGAATACAATTTTTTTAATTGCTTAGTAGAAATTGTTTACAGTAAAAAAATTCAATACAGAATCACATTTTATTTTAAATAAATATAAAAATAAAATGGCTTACAATCTCTTGAAATATACCTACACAACTAAAATTCGTACATTTTAAATGAAAAACAGCATCATAAATAAAGTTTTATTTGAATGAAACGGAAAATGCACAAAATGTTGTTCAGTTTGATAGAAAGTTTAATCACTGTCAGTTGCGTCGTCTACATCTGATTGGCAGCGTACGCAAACATAGAAATAGTTATTAGTTGTGCGTTTCACATATGCTTATTTTTTTCTCGGAAGACATTGCACCCACTTTTCTCCACCCTTTGACTTCGTAAATGCCTGAAAACACATTAAACACACAATCTTCATCTGCTGAACCTTCAGAATCAGATTCTGCAATCTTTGTCTGTTTTCTTCTCTTTCCTTTAACTATATGTTTCTTTGCATTCAAAAACAATTTTCTTTTATAATTATCTTCCTTAAATTTTTTGTGGTCCCTTTTCATTTGTTTCTGTCGAAGTGCCTCTTTTATTGGGTTTTCCGTTAAAATAACAGATTTAAATTTTTTTTCGAGGAACACGATTTTGTTTCCGCTCTCCAGCTTTTGGCAAGGGACGCAATTCTTCTGGACTTGTAAACTGCATGTTTAAGTTTTTACTTGTAGAAGGAGCTGACTGGTCAGAAATAACTCCTTCGGGTACTTCGCAACTCATTTTCGGGACCTCGGACGATTCACTAACAGACAAGGTTTGCTGGCTTCCATTGTCTGAATTTCCTTCTCTATGCGTATCCAAATTACCACAATTTCGCGTTGTCTTGCAGGAGCTCCTCGACTTTCATTTTCCTCAAGCATCGGATGGTCCGTAACGGAAGAATATAGAAAATCATCGTCAGTAAAAATATTTCTGTTGAATTCCCAGATGCCAGTGGCACGAAATCCCGATTGGATGTTTCTTGGTGTTGCAGCACTAGGCAAAAGCTACTTTAACAATGCCAGGGACCTCATAGATAGATATAGTTACACCAGGATGTGCTTTCATCCATGCACGAGCAGCTAGGCTGTAAAAATTTGTAAGTGGTCCAAAAACAGAAACATCTAGAGGCTGTAAGCGTTTGATGGTATGCGGAGGGAAATATAACAATTCCATTTGCTTCACAAATGTCTAGTACGACAATACTCAAATGAGAAACGTGATTATCTAACAACATCAGTAGGTACAGGAGATGTTTGTGAGAATCGTATATATTTTTTAAATGCTTCATAAGAAGCAAAAACTCGAGACCATTTATCCAGCCACTTGCATTAGCAGATTCAATACAACCGAATGGACCATCACGGATGAAATATTCTTTGAAAATTTTTTGGGGAAATATAAACATTGGAGGTATTGAATTTCCTAAAGCATTCACTCCAAAAACCATGGTCACATTCGTTCCTCTTTTGACTCATGTCATCCTACTTTATTCTTCCCTTGTTCAGCAATCACCTTGCAAAGCTTTTGTACTTTTGCTGTCCCTGTTTCGTCAATATTCCATACGTCATTGCTGCTGCATTTATATTTATCTAATACACATTCTAAATTGTCAAAAAACATAAGTAAAACATCATTCGGAGTAAGTTGTGACATTGTCGCAACGTGCCTCCAATGCAGTGTCACAACTAGTCCCTTTTGCAACCATTTTGCATTTCCTTATGTAACTTGACGTTATGGAGTCTAAACAAAGCTGAGGCTACGCTAAAGCATAGATAAATAAGCTAGAGAATATCTGATTATAATTCACATACCTTTGGCTGAATATAATCTGTTGACTTGGTAAACCGATTCATCAATTTTTTCTTTTGGTCACTAAAACACAAAATGTAATATAACTGCGAAACACGTCACAGCATCTCCCACGAGCTCTCAGCAAAAACTGACGTAAATAATGCCGACTTGGCAGGAGCACTGGCAGATGAATCTCTCTACATCTTGCGTTGTTAAATCACTTGGTCACAACTTGCCCGTCACAACTAGCCCCGATCTAACCCTACTCATCTCATTTATCTCCAATAGCGTTATTGTGGCTTTTAGAGATACTTGAGATAAATACTTGTTTCAATTATTTTTATTCTTATATTAAATGTGTTATTTTGCTTATTATTGAAATAGAATTGGTTAAAATCGAGATTATATTTGGTTGCAGTGCGACTTGCAGCAGTCTATAGAACGATTTCAAAACTAAAATACGAAAGTAGTTGCATCGAATATTTGGTTGAGGCCTCTGGGTGACATGGAGGGTTATTGGTCGAGAACTTTCCCAAACCATGGAGTGAGCAAACTGGAATAATCGGTTCATAGCCGGTAAGGGAATGAAGCCACTTAACCCCACAACGTCTAACCAAGATCTCGCATTAACTTCGCCCCAACCATTTTCCCTGTCTGCGACGAACGCTGTTGACACAAACTCCGCGCACGAGGAGGAAGGATGAGGTCGTGGGAAGAGTAGAGAGAGAGAGACAGAAATTTTTTCCGTGTCGTTTCGAATGCACTCCTCCGGCGAGAGTATGGGAATGCGTCTTGCCTCCGTCTATCCTCTTTCTCCTCCGTCATTATCCTTCCGCTCCCGTCGCAACCGCCGCCGTCTCGCGGAAACATCGGCATCATCTCTTATTTCCATCCAAATGAGGTTCGCCTCAAAACGACTCATGTATGCGCGATTACGTCTCGCGTCCGAGGACAGGATTTTTAAGCGATACTCGGTAGGGTGAGGAGGCGGAAACGTCATCGGAAGATTTTTTTTTCGTAATGTCTCGCGCTGCATTTTTTTCCTCTTACAGATAGGTCGTCCGTCCGGTTGTTCTGTCGTCTGCAATTTGGTCACGTACGGAGCGGAATTTCATTTACACAATTACGTCCATTCGTACTCGATGGTATCGGCGGGCAACTCTGGTTGCAGTTCTTTTTATCCGGATGGCGCTATTTTTTTTTGTTTCCCTCCCGCTCGGTAGTCGATCGATAGCTCGGTTTACGGCGTTGTTTATGTCAAAGATGCTCTCGGAAAGAGTTTAAAGAGGATGAATGGTATTAATCTCGGGCGTTTTTACGATTCGGGACGTATTTCGGTCGTGTTTGCCTCGGGAACCTCGTCGCTAATCTCGATCATTTCGCTCTCTCGGATCGATTTTCTCGTCGTAAAGGCGCGGGAAGGGGTAATAACGTCCTTTTCCGCCTAACTAACCTAATCCGGATAAGTCGTCTGTACACTGAGGTTCTTTGTTATCTCCCGCGACACCTTGTGTGCGCCGCAACCCCGACCCTTTTTTCAGAGTCGTGAGTTCGGGCTCGCGCGTAAAACGTTTTATATGTGTAGTTCACTTCGGGTTCATTATAGTATAAAGGCACCGGAGATTTCTCTCTTCTGTAGTTTTGCTTAACCTTAAGCGTTTGTATAAATGGTAAACCCTTCTCCAAAGCAGGTTTTTCCCTGCGCGGATTTGACTGTATGAAGTTCTCCGCGGTCCTTAATTGGGGGCGCAACGCATTTTACGCATGTATGTGACATAAGGAAGCTTGTAGCCTATAAGAACACGTTATTAAATTTGCGCAACACGGCCTTAAATAATCACTTTCTTGCCCAACGGGTGTATAATTAAATTACACGCGGTACTTAATTGGAGGCGCAACGGATTTTACGCTTGTATGTGACGTAAGAAAGGTTGTGGCCCATAAGAACACGGTACATATTAAATTTGCGCAACGCGGCCTTCTCATGGAACGGAAGCCCTGCGCTGCGAAAAGGATTATTACACTTAATGAAGAGGAAAGGTAAAAAAGAACAATCGGAGGATAGGCAGCAAGAAATTAATTTTACACACATTGAAACGGAAGAGTTACATTTTGCGATAGTCGTCCGATTAGCTTACGCCTTATTCCTACCGGTGGCTCCAATTTAACGATTTCGTGTGTGTATGTGTGTGTGAGTTATGTGTATATATCTGCCGTTCCCTTCTTTCCCCATTGATAAAGTGGCAACGTTATCAGTCTGAATCAGTGCAGCTTCCAAAACATTCCCTCTCATTTATACACGCATTAACACTTTTTCTCCGCTCTCTTCCCGTGGCCTTTATACCCGACTTAATTCGCCGTCCTTTCTGGCAATGTATTCGCCCCATCCTCGTCTTGGGGGAGAAAAGTCCCTATCTCTTTCCTCCTCTTTCAATTCCTCCTCGAGTGCCCGTGGTAAGAAATCTGCCCTGCAGAGAAAGCGTAGGGAAGAGAAAGGAGGAAGGAAGAGGTGAAGAGGCGGAGGAATCGAGTCTGTTTTTCCTTTGTCTACATTTGGCGTGTGCGTGCTCGCGTGTGTTGACATTGCTATCTCCGCCTTGCGTCTCTCTCTCTCCCCCCCTTTCTCTCCCCCCCTTTCACTTTCTCTCCCCCCTTTCACTTTCTCTCCCCCTTTCACTTTCTCTCCCCCTCTTCCCCTTTCTCTCCCCTTTTCCCCTTTCCCAGCTTCCCCTTTCTCTCCCCTCTTCCCCTTTCTCTCCCCTCTTCCCCTTTCTCTCCCCTCCCCCCTTTCTCTCCCCTCCCCCCTTTCTCTCCCCTCCCCATTTCTCTCCCCTCCCCATTTCCTCTCCCCTCCCCATTTCTCTCCCCTCCCCATTTCTCTCCCCCTCCCCCTTTCTCTCCCCTCCCCCTTTCTCTCCCCCTCCCCCTTTCTCTCCCCTCCCCCTTTCTCTCCCCTCCCCCTTTCTCTCCCCTCCCCCCTTTCTCTCCCCTCCCCCTTTCTCTCCCCCTCCCCCTTTCTCTCCCCTCCCCTTTCTCTCCCCTCCCCCTTTCTCTCCCCTCCCCCTTTCTCTCCCCTCCCCCCTTTCTCTCCCCTCCCCCTTTCTCTCCCCTCCCCCTTCTCTCTCCCCTCCCCCTTTCTCTCCCCTCCCCCTTTCTCTCCCCATCCCCCCTCCCCCTTTCTCTCCCCTCCCCCTTTCTCTCCCCTCCCCCCTTTTCTCCCCTCCTCTTCTCCCCTCCCCCCTTCCTTTCCCCCCTCTTCCCCTTCCTCTCATTTTCCTCGATACTCATTTATCGGCGGGAAAAATTTTCCTTTCTCCCGCTTATCTCTTTTGTTTTCTCTCTTTTCTCTCCCTTTCTCTCTCTTTCTCCTCTCACCGACCTACCTTTCATTAGCGAGTTTCCGAGGTCCTCTTCTCTCCCTTTCTCTTGCTCATTCTTTCTCTCTCTCTCGCTGGCGGCGTCACATATCGATCCCCTCGGCTGGCGCGCGGAGTGTGTGCAAGGAAGTTAAGGGAAGCGTGCATTTTCTCTCTCCCTTTCTATCTCTTTCCCTTTCCGTCTTTCTCTGTCCCTTACCCCGTGTTAACCCGCAGTTGGTGAGGGGAGGTCGGGTGAGTTGGGTGGTCGGCAGTTGGGTTGGAGAAACGGAGGGGCGGTGGTGGTTCGATAGGCGGGAATTTGATAGAAAATGGGCGTGGTGTGGGTGTATATATTGGTGATGGTGGAGGGGTGAGAGAATGGGGGAGGGAAGTGGTGGGCCTTTTACTCTCTCGGGTCCCGAAAAGAGTGGACCGCCACCCCCGCGGTGGGCACTTCATCGCTCGATTGGAAGGGTCTCATGCTTTCTCTCCTCCTTGGAGGTGGAGGAGTGGGAGGAAAAAGGATGGGAAGGGGAGGGTCGTTGTTTTTTTTAACGGCGTTTTTTTTATTTGGCAGGTGGATAGAAAAGGGGCGTCGTGTGGTTGGTGGTTTAGCTGTTGTTTTAAAAATATAAACGGACCAAGGTATGGCGAAGCAAGGTGATTTTCTGAGTTTATTTTTTTTAAGGAGTCGTTCTCCTATTGGCGCAGTCTTGTGTTTGGAAGAATATCTGACGGGGGAATAATTGACTAGGAAGGAGGATTTCTTATTTTAGTCTGGCGGGAGTTGGGCAAGTTCGCGGGAAGGGAGAGAGAAGGGTGTTTTTGCTACGTTTAATCTAGGGGAATTTGTATCATTTGCCATCCTCGAGGCTTCAAAAAGGCTTATTTTTACGCTTATTATGATTTGGGTACAGTTAATTTTTCATTATCGTTTTGAATCGCTTTATTGAAAATGTTAATAAAATAATATGCAATGGTGCGCCGAGTACTGTCGTATTTAATCAACGCGTTTTATTTGGATTTGCATTTATTCCTCGGAGTGAAGTGGCGCGTTGTGACAGCTGTCGAGTAACAGATATCTGCACGTAAACAAACACTAACCACGATGCTTCTGTTGTTTGATTTCTCAGCGAGCTGAACAGTTTTAGGTTTCCTAACCACTTTATCATACTGGAACATTACAGGTTAGCTTTTTAACAGCGAGAAAGTCATCTTCGTATTGATGAATGAGTAGTGGCATTCGAGCTGTTAGGTTAGCGCTAAAGTAATCTAAAGTTTACATTTTAGTAATATTACTTTGCAGTTTTTTATATCTTGGTGTAATAAGCTAAATATGAAACTTAATCGGGAAGTACTGTCACTGTTCTTGGTCAGAATTTCGAGCAAAATTATTCTTCGTTGGCCTTCGTTTCGCATAAGTTTTTATCGTTTATAACCCGTTTTCCATGATGTTACGCCATGATTACGTTTACGTAATATTTTAATGCGAAGAATGCGCATCTTTTGCAATATCATCGAAATATTTCTCTCGTGTAAATTTTCTGAGCATTTTTCCTCCGATACATCGATCCGTCGGTTCGTAGCAGATGTGAAATAATTATACCCTGGGTAACCGCTTTTATCTCGTCTCATGCGTGCCGCCGGCATGGTCGCAGGGGTCATTCCGTTTAAATTGCTAGCGTTCTGTATCAGTCCGTGGGGTGTATTGAGAGAGAGAGAGAGAAAGGGGCTTCGCCGTTTCCCGGACGACGATCACGCAATCTGTGTCCGCGTCCTTCTCTCCCTCCGTTCACTTTCCCTGTTCCCGCGGGATGTAGGCGTTCAAGGGCGACATCCTTATTTTGTGTCGCGGAAGCTACCCTTTTCCCATGTCTCCGCAGTGTTTCGAGTGGTGCACAGTGAAAATCGAGAGGAGAAACTGCAGAAATTAGCCCATTTCACGAAATAGGCGAGAGTTGGTTTGCCGTCCATTGAGCTATTATTTCCTGCCGGCGTGGGAAAGTTTTCTCATATGTGGGGTAGAGGATATTTTGCTGGGTTATAGCGCTGTAAATGCGTGTCTCGTATAACAACTGCTGTTTTCCGTGGATTTCTCTATTCTCGGAACCAAAGAGGAAATAAGTTTGCCTCGCTTTGATGGTTATTTCGGCCCAATCGACGTCTGGTTACCCTCGGAAAGGGTTGATTACGTTTTCAAATGGCATTATCTAGTGGATGTTGTGGTGGGTTTCTTCCGAAACCCTCGAAGCCTGTATCGCCTCCGTGATTTCTTTTGATGTCATTGATAAGATTTCGTTTAACGGCATGTAATCGGGTTTAATAATTGAGAACGGCGTTAGAAGGGTACACTGCTTTAACCCTTTATAACAGGCCTGTCCAACTTTTTATGGTCAGCGGGCAATTTCAACTAAAACATTTCAAGCTGGAAACGCATTGTATTTGTTTGTTTCTACATATTAATATTGTTAAAAAAGGAAATATTATTATTAAGAATGTTCTTGCGGAAAAATAAAGTTATTTTAGTTTTCCTTATGTAATCTGACATTTAATTTTATCAGCTAGCTTGGTGTATGAACAAACGTGTTTCGTCCAAGCTATTTTCACACTGCCATTCAAATATTTGCCCTTCAGAATTGAATTGCAAATTAATTATTTCGGACAGATTTACTTCAATACATTGAACTGAATTCATTGTAAGAGAGGCTTATTTTAAAAGTGGAATTTCTTAATAGATACTACTAAAGTCAGAAAATGCTTTGATCCGCCGCTTGGGCAACATGTTGCCCGCGAGCTATGGGTTGGACAGGCCTGTTTTATAAGGTAGTGGCAATGCCATTGCCGCCTTAGAGGGGAACATTTTATAAAGTGAATGCATACCTATTTCACCCAAAAGTAACGAAAGTGAACGTCTGCTTTCCAAAAAAGGTATGGTAACGACACAATAAATGAAAATTTATGCTCTATATTACTATTTATTAGTGTTTATAAAGTCTCAATCCGAACTTTCTCCAGTGGCAATGCCACTGCCTTATAAGGGGATAAGTTTTCTTGTGCCACGCCTGACCTGTAGAGGGCCACGTTGTCGGTCGTCTTTCGTTCGTGAACATGTAGGCTAGTGATAATCTGATTTGAAGCGCTTCTGTTTTTTTTTGACGTCAACAGAGCCGGGTTGGCCAACCACGTGACGGCCCGCGCACAATTTCGATTCTCACCGCAGCCTTGCGCGTCGAGGGTTAGAAAACGTCCGCGAGGGAATCTAATAAACGCAGGGAAAAGGAGGGTGTGGTGCACTGCGTGGAATAGTCGCCAGGGAGAGGAAAAAAGGAAGGTTTATCAGTGACGTCATTAATTAACCTCGTCGCGTCAGCAAAGTGCCGTAGGAATTCGTGGGGCATGTAACGCGGGGAAAACGACTTGGACACTCTTGCTGTGGCGGAAATTTTTCGAGAACATCCGTAATGGCTGCCGAGTCCACGTAGGCTATGTTTTATCTTAATTCTGCCGGAATAAGCGGTGGTATGGATTAAGAAGCCTTACGATCCGCAGGAACTGGGGCTGGGAGCGAAATATAATATACGGAGACAGCGTTAATCCTCTAGTTGGGGAAAGATTAATTTTCCCACTTTTATCGTCTCTGCCTAACTGAAACCCGAAAATGTATTCATTAACTCGATTCAGATGTAAGTTTTTTGCATGGTGTATTGCTCTGATGTGCGAAAAAGTCTCACATTTTCTGTTTTGTTTTTTAGTTTAGAATTTTAGTTTGTGATTGTAGGAGAAAAACGGACAGTTTGAAATACGAGTGAAATCGATTAAAAGCAAACAGTAAATTTTACGAAGGATATTCGTTTAGCAATTGGCGAAGGGCTGTTCAACGGTGGATAAACTCGCCGAGGGAGATTATCTACTTGCATAGCTGTTCAACTCCGTCATATCAGAATCCCTATAGTTATTTAAATGCTCAGCATGTGCTTTACGTTGGGAAATGTTCGTTCAGTAGCTGTTTGGAAATCGCTGGAGAGGTTATTTCGCGTCCTTAGTTTAATTTTTACGTTCTCAGTATATGTAGTTTATCGAGAAAGTTTGTAATCGTGAAAAAATTCGACTTCGAGATTTTGACATTTTAGAATTAGAAAAATTCTGTACTTGACTAGAAATCGAACCCGCCTCCCCCCATTTGCCCGAAAACTCGAACCTCGAGGGAAGGTGAAAAAAGTTCGAGTAATAGAAACTCCGAATAACAGTACGTCATATACACTTGGACTCATCGAGCGTTCAATTTGTAGACATTCGAGGCATCGAGGCTCGAGTGCGTTTTCAAGGAATTCTGTTACATTTTCTTCCGATTTACTTCGTCTTACCATTTTCCTCGTAGACATTCCTGACAGTCAGTTCCTTCCTTTTATTTCTTCACCTGACTCGCTTTCTCGTCGGTTTAAAACTAGCTTTAGAAAGCCTTCGGCCATCCGAGCAAAGCAATTAGGTTCCGAAACAAACGCATCGAACAAATGGACTTCTCCGGCGGCTTCTCGAAAGAATAAGCCCCTCGTGCATAATTATCGATCCATCTCCCTCTGCACCGGCTCAGTCGGTGATGTCCCCTGACATCTTCCGTCTCCCCGTGTGGGGTCCTCGCGTGCGGGTCGGCATCGTCCCTCCCTTCCCCCTCCATTTCCCTCCCGCTTCCCCTTCCCCCTCTCCTCTCGCTCTCCTCTCTCGCTCTCCTTGCGGCCATCTCCGCCCATAGCGTGACCAAAACCGGATGAGTAGAACCGGCTGATAAGGAGCGAGAGAGGGAAAAGAGTGAGAGAGGTGCGCGAACTCCACGGGTGCGCGCGCCTCAATTTCACTCTCTTCTTCTTTAATACACGCCGGACTCAGGCGTTTCTAGGATACGCACGAGCCACCGTCGGCCTCATCGATGTCCTCATAAGTTGGAATAAATTGTTTCTTCCCTTCGCGTCTCTTAAAAAGAACGTTGCTCGGAAGTATAAAGGTACGGAAATCGCGGACGTTATACGAGTATGTCGCATACGGGTGCGATGAGTGGATTTTTTTGTAATTTTTCTATTGGCCGCGAGGCTAAAGTCGCGTGTCCGCCTTATTTATTCCCGAAAGAGGTCTTGAGAAATTTTTTTTCCCGCGTCACACGCGTGTGATTTTTCGTGACAGACTGCGTTTACACTTTACCTGTAATTCACAAAACTGGTTGGTAGAAGGGGTTGAAACAATTCTCCCTTATGTAATTGGCTTTTTCGTTATGATCCCTTACCGTCATCTGAAGAAGATGCTTCGATATTTCTCTCTTCCACCGTCAACCTCTCAAACTTGATCATCGCGATCTTGTCTTCCGAAATGAGTTTTGATTTCAGCTAGTCCTCAAATCTCTTGTGCTTGGTCTTACGACTTCTGCTTCTCTAGAGTGATTCTCAACCGGTAGGCCGCAGAAGGAATTTACTTGGGCCGCGGAAATTCGAAAAAAATAAGCTTGGTTAACGTTGTTTGAAAACTGACGCCAAGGTATTGTGAGAACTTAATATTTTGTGTAAATCAAACAATATGTAACTAATGAAAATTTTAATTAGTTGCTTTGTTTTTTTTTAAATGACCCGCTATTTTTAGCGAATAATATAGAATTTCCTCCCTCATGCTCACGGTGGCCGCGGAAAGTATTTTGTAATTTAGGTGGGCCTCCGATAATTTCCTGTAGCTTGGGTGGGCCATGTTGTCGAAAAAGTTGAGAAATGCTGCTCGAGAATATTTCATATGTCGTTCAGTCAGCGATACTCTAACGATATATCAATTTTAATTCTTGAATGCCGAGGTGAAAACTTTGCTTTGACTCGCAAATTTGTTTTACGAACCTAGCTATCCAGTTGAAAAACTGTTTCTGCAGTAGCCATAAATAGTTCAGGAAAGCCAGATGTGCATTTTGGCTGCGAAGCAGCCGTCGTGTAGTCGAAGTGCACATCTGGTTTTCCGAACTTTTTATAGCTATTGGAGATACATTTTCAATTTCGATTTAAGCCATAAGATGAGGCCGATGTTTCTGTCTGGAATTAGCTGTCCTTCGCAGTATCTTTTCCAACACAAGTATTTTGCCTTCGACGTTTGAAGGAATTCGACCTGCGCTCCCAACAATATTAGTTTAGCGCGTTTCTCGCACTTTTTCGGTACAATTTCTCACCCCCCCCCCTGCGAAGGCCTGTTTTTTCGTCGACCTCGATGACATATCTTCGAAGAAAGGGTCATAATAGAGTGTAAAGTAGACGTTTGTTTTGTGTTTTCATTTTCAAGTAGCGTCGAAACATTTAATCATTTACTACTCGGTGAAGGTTTTTCCGTTTTTGTTCCAGAACGTTGACTTGGATTTTTTCGGCTCAATTTTTTTTCCACCGAAAGGTTTGAGCTATTGCGGCGTGTGTGTATTTTTGCCGAGAAGGCGATTCGCGACGAAATGGCAGCTTTAGCTTACACTCTTAAGAGTTGTTGATTTAATCGCCATCTTGTTTGATTTGGAATGTAAATATTTTGTTTTTGAATGACGACCTTTCGTGAAAGGTCATTTTAAAACGTGAAGTTGTTAATGATTTTCTCGCGTTTACTTTGGAGAATTTCTTAATGACCTTGATGGAAGTTGTGTGCTGTCGCTTTCCGGTTGCGCGCGTTTAATTTGTAATATTGGCAGTGTTAATTTCTCTCGAGGACATTGCATAAGGCATTTTAAGTTACCACATTGACAAATTTTTGGCAGCGGTCATTGAAATGCATCTGAACTATTCGGACCATTTTTCCTTGAAAAATATGAAATCTCCGTTTCCTTATTCCTTGGTGTCGGAAAGAAGAGTGGTGGGCCCAAAATGACTAAACGTTTTCCCTCTGTCACACGGTCGTCCGAGGCACTCGACGGCGAAAACGACTCAATTCCGACGCGGACCTTTGGTGTTTTCAGCGTTTTTTTCCCTTCTAGTGGATGCTGGCGAACGTGGCGTGATGTTAGGTCCACTTAAAGCCTTTACACTCGTCGAGTTATCCTTTTCCTCGCCCTTGTAGCGGCTGTTGGATGACGGTGTTTGCTTTTGAATGAAGGCTCGTCGTCTCGACTCACACACGCACTCCCGCCCAACACATTTCCCAGATGAAGGCTCTCTCTTGTCGTGCCTTATCAATTGGCCGTCGCCTTCCATGGGCTCCCTGCGCCCTTGTGTGTGTGTCGCTTGAAAGAAGACGCAGGGAAAAAGGGGGTGGTGCTCTGCTCGGAGGCGGATCCTCATAGTAGGTCGTCTTTTTGACGTGGCTGACGACGGCGGTTCGGATTCATACCATCCCTCTCTCATTCCCTAATCTCCTTCTCTCCCTACCCCTTTTCTCTCCCTACCATTTTTCTCTCCCTACCATTTTTCTCTCCCTACCATTTTTCTCTCCCTACCATTTTTCTCTCCCTACCATTTTTCTCTTCCTACCATTTTTCCTCTCCCTACCATTCTTCTCTCCCTACCATTCTTCTCTCCCTACCATTTTTCTCTCCCCACCATTTTTATCTCCTCTTCCCTTCCCTGCTCCTCTTCCCTTCCCTGCTCCTCTTCCCTTCCCTGCTCTTCTTCCCTCCCCTGCTCGTCTTCCCTCCCTCTTATCTCCCACCCCATTCATCTGGCGGTTCGACATTGCATGACTCAATTCCCGTGCACTGATGAGATGGGGGCGATGCGACGTTCGCCTGTGCAACCCTCGCTGCCCCTTCTCCGGCCATCCTACACGGCGCGCATGGCGCTCATCCCCCCTTTCCGCATCTCTAGCACCACTCAGAGCATCACGGCTGCCTTATTCATGAAGTCGTCTCTTCTCTCTTTGTAACCCGTTTTCCGCTTTACACCCGCGATCAAACGCGCCAAGCAACCCCGTTTGCTCGCTTTCCACCTAACCCCGCGTCTCGCGGTAATTAACCCGAACCTCTTGACCCGATGCGCTGTGTTTAACGTTTCACGGTTTATTCTTACGGTCCCTTCCTCTAGATTTCCGCGCGCGTCCGGAAAAAAAAGACCTGCACAAAAAAAAGCTTTTCTCGGATCGAGCGTTTTGTTTCCTTTTCCGCGGTGGGTTTTTACCCTCGGCCGCGCCGTAATCTCGCGCCGCGGGAACGGGGAGTTGGTAGGGTCCCTCTTTTTTTTTGTTATTTCGACCGTTCGCGTCATCGACTCTGAGAAGCCGGTGAAGGGAAGCGTTTTTCCCGGCAATAAAGCGGAGTCGCTTCCTCGCGATATTTTTCGTCGTTTTCGCCTCCGTGGACGAAAATATGTAGGTGCGGGAAAACGGCCGAATCGAGCGGGAATTCGATTATTTCGCCTAAGGCAAAAGTCGCCGAGCTTTCAAGAAGGAAGGGGATCTCCGTTTTTTTTCTAGTAGTGAGCGCGAATGATTATAATGCAGCGGTCTCAAACTCGGATTGCATGGGGAAAATATTTATCTTTCCGAAAAATGTGGTGGGACGCATCTTGTAATAATGAACCTAAGCATTTTGTATAAAATTGACTGAATTATCCGAAATTTTGTAGAAATGCTTCTTAATGGTCTAAAAAAAATTTTCTTATGGCTAATCCACTTAACATAATGGATGAGGGCTCAATGAGTCGAAACCCGGTTCCACTCTGAGTTGATTTGTACCAAGTGGGAATAAATTGGTTCATTGTCAAAAAATGGGTTCTCACCCTAAGCGTTTTGTTGAAACTCAGGAATAGCGCTAAAATGGCGTGCTTAAATTACAAAACAAGCTATAACATGATTCCTAACATTAAACATTTTTGCCCTTCCTTCTACTTAGAGTTGAATCATAACAATGGGAGGGCCGCATATGATGTTTGAGAGCTTAATTCGGCGCGTAAAAGAGGGTGGGTTAGAGAAGCGTGGAACGAGGTGTTAAGATGTTCAAGGTTAGGAGGGTCTTTTTGAGGTTCGGTTGTCAAAATGGGATTTCTCCGGCAACGCGTAATTAAGGCTCCGCGTCCTTCCGCCCCATTGCCGTTCCTCTCCCCTCGCCGTTCCTCTCCCCTCGCCGTTCCTCTCCCCTCGCCGTTCCTCTCCCCTCGCCGTTCCTCTCCCCTCGCCGTTCCTCTCCCCTCGCCGTTCTTCTCCCCTCACCTCCGCTCCTCACAGCCTTCCGACACTTTCTTCCTGCTTTGCTCTTTTTCCTCTTTCCCTCGCCCTATCTCTGTTCCTTTCTCCCTTTTAATCTTTTTCCTTCGTTTGGGGATTAGTGAAAAAATGGAATAAACGGGGAGATTCGGGAGGGGAAGTTAACGGCGATTTAGGTAGTTCCCCGGCTTCGTTTTTTCGGTCGGTCTTTCCGCCTGCCGAGTGGTTTATTGAGCGTATTAGATTACGGCTTAATTTACGGAAAGGGTTTTCCAAACAACATCATCAAACGGTTCGGATTTCCGACGGCCGTCTTTGTTTAGTTTCGGAAGCATTTCCAGGATAATTTACGAATGATAAACTTCTGTTAACTTTTTTCTCCGGCAGTTTAGTGAGAGATAAGTCGGGCGCGAGATAATGGCGTGCATCTTGAATACGAATAACGATAATTTTTCGGAGGTTTTATTTTCTTTTATGTTTACAAATACTTCCTCAATGTCAGCGTTTTTTTTTAAACTGCCGGGCGTAAAGGAAAAAACCCACCCAGTAGCACGTTTTTTATTGACCTCCAAGCGGCCGGTCATAAAATTCCTTTGAAAAATATGTATCGGCTCCCTTTTTAAAGCTACGGGTAATCTGGGCGCATCGAGTTAGGCGTAAAAAAAAACTCAACACTCCCAATACAGTATCCACGTGCACGATTTCTGGCAGTTTATCTATGCTTAAATTGGACGGTGGGGAGGAACGTGATGGAAGTCGTATCCACTGGCGGACTATATAGCCGCCAGCCGTGTGTGGGTGTGTATGTGTGTGACGATCTTCCGGATTCTCATGTAGCGCTAGAGGTCCGTTCACGAAAGAAGATTGCCCGGGATGTGGAGGGAAGGGAGGGTGGAAGGGAAATAAATGGAATCCGGAATCGTCGTTGGCGTGTCTGCGGCGGCCCTCGTTCCTTCCCCTTTGCCGAAAACGTTCCCTTTTCCCCCCTTCCCCATCTCCATTGAGACCCATATCCCACTTCCCTTTCACCCACTTCCCTCTTCCTCCCCTCCCCCTCACTCCCCCCTCCCCATCTCTCCCCTCGGATTCCCTGCTCGGCCACCTAATTCTTAAGCTGCACTCCTTCATTCCCCTCCTCCCGTCTTCCCCGCTCTCATTTCTCCTTCCCCCCTCTTCTCGGCCAGGGGGGAAAAGGATGTGGAAATAGTCTCTTCGAGTTGGTCTCCAAGTAGGCAGGGAAAGAGTGAAGAGAGAAAGAGGGCTAACTAGTCGCTGGTCTCTTCTTTTTAAGCGACTTCCCTTTTATTCGATCCGGGATCTCCCATAGCTTTTTCTTCCACTCTCTCTTAACTCTTCGGTTTTTTTGGACGCATTGAAGCTTTCGTTTATCCGTTCTTTATCTTCTCGCGGATACATTGCATTAACTCCATGCGGTTGTTTTTTTGTATCCGTCATTAAAAAGAGGAAAGAAAATCGCTTACGGAAGGGTGTCGATGATGTAAGAATGCCGCATTGACCTTTCTATTTATAGATTTTCATGACGTTGGCCCGTTTCTGCCTTTCGATCACTATTCAGGAGCGAAATGTCCCCTCGTTGGCTCTGGCGAAAATGTCCGTCGGAATTCGGTCGGCGAAAAAATGGCGTTTGTGCGTGAATATTCGTGTTCGTTCCAGCGATCGTTAAATTCGCCGGGAATTTTTCCGCTACTAAATCGTCAGCGTTTCTCAACCTTTATAATAGCACGACCCACCTAGGCTTTGAGTTTACCTATTATCTATATATACTAATTTCTTCAAGCAGTGGATAGTACATGTGTGTCCACAGAGGGCGCACACTGTACTATCATGAGTTCTTTAAGTATTTTATCGCGTAATCATTAAAAACTGAACAAATTATTAAAATAAACTATTTAGAAATTTTTTCCGACCCCCCTCAAGTTCCTTTGCGACCCACCGGTTGAGAAACCCTGGTTTAGCTCATAAAAAGCTCGCGGCCTTGTGTAATCTGTAAGATGTGGAAGAAACAATTCAGCGTCTTTATGCACAGGTATGGCGGAGTTTGCAATTCCGTTTATCGCTCGGCCAAGGTTGTATCTGAGTACTCCTCGCCGTAACGGCAAAAACGCTCCGAGTGCGATAAGGTGTATTGTGTGTGGGGCAGGGGTAAAGTTTTGTGTTCTCCTTAAGACTCCAGAGCACGCGGATGTACGAGTATTAGCGAGATTTCAACGCGACACGGCTTGGCGTTGTTAGGTCTTCGTAATTTCGACCCTGACCTCATTTGCTCCGCGGGACACATTTAGGCATACGGCGCCAGACGAAGGAACAGAGTTGGATTGAAATTAAAAAGAGAATACCCCGAAACGCGAATAATAATTGCCGCGTGTCTCGTCCCTTCTATGTTAGGTTCTCGGCTGGAGGTATTAGGCCCTCTTTCCTCGTACCTCGAGCTCTCGCCGTCGAGTTTTAATTTGCCCCTTTTCGCTCTCCTCGTCCCTTTTTCGTCATCTGAGGCGAGGTAAATATTAACTTAGGGAGGCAGCGGCAATCAGTACCTTGCTTAGGAAACGACAATGGTCCTTCCCTCGTAGCGAGTAACCATCGCGAGCTCTTCCTCATCCTTGGCTCTCCATCTGCCCTTTTCTCCTTTCCCTCCTCTTCACTTTTCGTCACTATCCCTCCCTTTCTCCGCCCTATTCCTCGCGTGCCTTTTCCCGCGCTCTCGCCCCCCGTTCCTCGCACGCGCGTGTCCATAAAGGCTCTTGAAAAGTTGCATGGTAATAATACGCTCTCTCCATGCAGCCTTTTTTAAGGTGGGTTTTCGAAATGCTTCGCGTGTTTTCCTCACGTTTGATGTGGACGAAAGGCTTGGCAAGTATGTAGTGCGCCCCGCGGCGGGCTGTTTTACTCGGCGGTCGTTATTTTAGAGGGGATAAAGGCTTTGATAATTTTTTTCGGCATCAATATTTTTTTCGTGATGTTTCTCATTTCCGGTTTTGCCGGTTCATTTTGCTTGGGTGGCATAAGTTTTTATGTCACGCGTCGCATTTCATCAAGAATTGTGGAATCGAGCCTCTATATGGCTCGAACATCAGAGGAAGGCCAAAATAATTCGATTTATTAATGGTTTAATCAACAGAACTTCGAATCGTTTAAATCTTTTAGGCATTCGTGGATAAAATATATACTTGCCCAAAGATGCTTGGATTAGTGTTTAAT
The DNA here is from genome assembly GCA_028673005.1 of Tanypteryx hageni. Classification (NCBI taxonomy): domain Eukaryota; kingdom Metazoa; phylum Arthropoda; class Insecta; order Odonata; family Petaluridae; genus Tanypteryx; species Tanypteryx hageni. The sequence continues at coordinate 199,631,010 of CM054112.1, forward strand.
ATAAATAATAACTCAGAATTAAACGTCACACCCTGACAGTAACAAGCAAGGAAGGAACTGATGAGTCAGGTGGTTTTTTTACAAAAAATTGACGTATATGCATGATTCAACAAACTTCAGATTTAGCGATCAAACTGCGTTATTATAATGTTATACTGGAATTTCTTTAAAACATTGCATTACAACCAAAACATAATACCCAAAATCATACAAAAGCTATTTAACACACCTTTCCGCACTTTAGCACTTAAAATATTATTTTTATCCCTTTTCGAAAGTAAATTGATCGTTTTGACGCTTAGCTTTTTTGTAATAGCAACGTAAACCAAACGAAAATTTAGCGTAGCAACGGATCTTTGTCGATAGTTAATGAGGGGTTTTTTTAATTCTGCCAAAAGGACAGACGGACAGACCCCAAAATCATGAATGGCAGCACCCGAAACTGCCCTGAGACTTTGGTTGCTCTAATTTGAACGGTGTCGAAGTAGTTCACTAATTTAATGTTTTATTGTTCCTTGTGCCCCTCACTATATTCCTTAGCTGCCCCTGGAGTCTCCGAATTTCAACCGCGGGAAGAACTTATGGCCATGAACAATATCTCAAAATTTGATTGCTCAAACGTGAACGAAAGAAAAAGTTCACCGGACACGGAAGTGTGACGGACTGACGGGCATAACGGTTTCATAAGCGGATTTAAAAAACCGCTAAAAATTCTGAACCTAACAATACAATTGAGATAATTACAATGACTATAAGAAAGCGTTCGTGAAGTGATTATAGCAGCATTATTGTTTAACAAGATATGGGACAAATTTTTACCACCATTACTTCAGGACACTAGATTTTGTTGGTTTAAATTTTGAATCATCGTGCCTGTGATAGTTAATGGAGCAAGTATCGGAGAAAAAATTCTTCTATTTATTTTTTTTAAATGCCAGTTTTCTTCCAAGCCTTTCATTCGCTCGTAAAAGGATAGGAAAATTAAGCACCGTGATCCGTCATTTTTTCCCTATTTGCGGTGATCTGATTTTAGCTCGTAACTTTCTATATTAAGTTCTCATAATCTCGACACGTCCTTGGTTATCAATTCCTAAAATTCCTCGATGCGCGCATTTGTGATTTCACGGCTGGACTCCTATAATGGCCTCTTTGAGGGCGCGCTTACTATCATGTAATCCAGTTTCACGCCCCTTTCGTGAAAATTCCCCCCTTCCGATTCTCTTAGCTCGTTTTTTGCATGTATTTTCTCCCTTTGCATTATTCGCACCCGTCCGTCTACGCTGTAGTCGGACGCGTACCATATGAAGGGAGAAAGGAAGGTGCTGCAGTGTATATAATAGGAGGGAAATGGAAGGGTTAGACCTGACTCCTGCCAACCCCGAGCGGCGGCATATACGTAAGGGGCGAGGGTAGCGTAAGGACAGCTGCTTGTTCTTGTCCACCGCACTATGAAAAAAAGAGAAAGGGCGAGACGCGCCTTTGACGCATCACTCCGCTTACTTTGCATCGTGTGGCGTCCCACAGCCGTCCGTATTTAGGGCGAGGCCGGTTTTTTCATGCAGTGGATAAAACGTAAGCATCAGAGGGGTGAGGAATAATGAACCGTGATAGGTGAAAGGGAGGAGGAGGAAGGGGGGGGGGGGGAGTAATATTATGAGAAGGGGTGGATGATGATGTCGGATCGTAGAATACTGGGAGGTTGTGTGGTTCTGGCATTGTGTGTGGTCCGAGGTGTTACTGGATGGGGTTGGAGGGTAAGGGAGGTCGGTGGAGGCGTTTTTTTGTAGTATTGAAGGGGTTGGTACGTCCGTGGTTTGCGGTGAATGGTGGGGGAGTGGACGGGGTGAGAGAAGAGTGGGCGGTACGTGAGGGACCCTCCATCTCTCGCTCTCATTCATTCTCTGGAGTGGTGAGGATAGAAGGTATTATTAGGGACTCTTCGGGATGCAAGTTTGGGGTCGTCATGGAGTCGGCATAAACAAGAATTAACCCGCACGTCTGCAAATCTGTCAGACAAACAGCGGGGCCGGGCAGTTTTTAATAACGTTTATATTAAGATCGCCGAATAAATATACATAATTATGTCGATTTGTAGAAGGCCTCATAAAATCTTTAATAACTCGAAACCAGTAAGGGATCCTTATGGATCAAAGGATGGGTTGTTTGAGAATTTAAAAGTTTTACATAATAGTTAACTTTGTCGAGGTATACAATTTGCACAATTTTTCGTATCCTTCAGCGTCGCTTTGTCTCTTCGCCATCTAGCGGCAGTATAAAATCCCCGGTGAAAATTTGCGGCAATATGAATTTCCGCCGTAGATTACATAGTGATACAAAAAAGTAAAAAATAAAATAATTTAAACAGAAAATTTTAAAAGATAAGTACATTTTGCACTAAAAAGTAAAAAATGAATTTTGATTTACTGAACTTTTTAATAATCTGAGCCAAAGTTATTGAGCTACCAACGATAAAGCCATATAACTTTAACAAAAGTTTTAAATAGAGTCTAGTTCACCAAAATTTATTTTTCACTTTTTAGTGCAAAATATAAAAGTTATCTTTTAAAAATTTTATTTTTAATTATTTTACTTTTTTGTTTATCAGAGATTTACGGTTTCTCCGCGAAAGGTACGAGATGGAGGGTTTTGTAATCTCGTGGAGACGAGTTGAGCGTGCGATTGCTAAGAGTTCCGATCCGCTGGATCGAACGAACGTCCTTTTCCTGTTTCTCATTTGTTTGCGAAGATTGCGCGATCACAGCGCGAAAACTACCGAAGGCATGTCTGTCGTGTCGTTTTATTGCCCGTTTCCTTCGTCGCTAAGCTACCGCGACGCGCTCAATTGTTATGTTTCGGTGCGGAGCTATGAGAGGATAAGGGGAGGGGCTGTGGATGATTCTATCGTCGCGAAGGGGTAGATGCTGGTGGCTCGATCCGAAGCGATTGGGGTAAGGGTTGTTCAAAGGGAGCGTTTTGTGGTCGTGGAAGTGGGGGGAAATGGCGATAAATATTCATGCAGAGGGGAGCGAGAGGAGTTTTCAGATTATGGAGAAGAGGGAGAAAAAAATGGAAGGTAATTATGCGCGCTGAAAGCCCGGGGAAATGTTTTCCTTCAGAAGTTCTCTTTAGCAGGAAGTGAATGATTATTAACAGGAAATAAGTCCGCTGTTTGTATTCGGATTGTGGCGGGTTACGTGATTTCTCTTTTGTCTTTTCGTTTCGGTGGGAACACATTCAGCAGACATTGCGTGTCTGTCCGTTCGTACCGGCGAAGTAATGAATTTACGATATATCGATGCAAACCTTGCTTCACAGGTATGTTTATGTTCTTTCCGGTTTTTATGGCTTAGGAGTTAATAGTTTCACTTCTCATTAATTGATTCTCGGAAGTAGCGTGTCGTAGTAGCTTCTAATAATAGCAGTTAGCGTTTAAAGGATTCTACTGAACCCTGCCGTTTCTGTGTGTGTGCCCTCTAGGACGCGCACGTAAACACCGTATCAACTTGATCGAATCGGATTATTGCGTGTTTTTATCGTTTGTTCAAACGCCAACAGAGAGGTCGTCAAAGTGCCTTAAGTAGTTTTTTGCGAGGTGCTTGTTGTGTAGCGTTTGAGCGGCAGAGGTGTTCTTTCTCGAGAATTTTTCTCCCTATATCCGGTTTCACACGCCATAGATGCGCTGTAACTCAAGCATTTAAGGGAAGACAAATACTTCGTTTTACAGGTATTCGGAGTTATAGGAATAATAATAACAATTTTCGATTTATCGAGTCGTCTTACTGAACGTTCGTGTCGTCGAACTTCCGACTCTAGAATTAACGAAAGATCGATTTATCAAAGGTTCGAGTCGTGAAAAATTCGATTGTTCGAAAATTTTAGCGAAAGAAGTTTGAGTTGTAGCACGTCATGCGTATGCATGCACGTACGTAAGCGTGTCTTGGCGTACCATTTAACATTTAAAATGGTCGGATCGTGTAAATCCTTTACGAGATAGATTTAGTTTCACTTGTTTGGATGTCAGGGGTCCACGGCGTTCTCCTCTCCCCTTTTCCCTCGTCTCCTTCTCCCGCAGACATTTGTTTACTCCGTGCGCATCTCCCGCCCACTCGCACCCTTCCTTCACTCCTAGTGCTGCCCCGCCCCCTCTCATATTCAGGTGGCTGGCGGCGTTGCGGCCTCCGTGATGTTGCTGTGCGGGAGCGAAGGGGGTTTGGGAGAGGAGAGAGGGAGAGAGGAGTGCGGAAGAGTAGGGAAGGTGGAAAGATAGAAAGAGAAAGGGCAGCGAAGGTGGGAGCGAGGTGAAGGGTCGTCGTCGAGAGAGGGAGAGAGAGAAAGAAGGATCGATATTCGTGCGTGTGCTTGCTAGGTTGGTGTGTTTTTGCGCGCCGGCGAGATGAAGTGGAGAGGGGGAGAAAGCGAAAGGGAGAGTTTTTAGGAGAGGGGAAGGAGGATGGAATAACTCCTGCACGTGTACATATAAATGTTTCCATCCCAGGCGATGCCGAAAACGTGTGATCCAATCATTAGTGAGAGAGAGTGTCCCGTTCCTCTCTCTCCCTCTTCTTGATTTCATAATTTGCCTTCCAAATTTGTCCCGTCACAGCAAATCGACCTTCGAAGCGTGGAAGGGACAGGTCCGCTCCCTCTCTCATCCACTATCTCCCTGCCCCTTCTATCTCCCTCTACCACTTCTATCTCCCTCTACCACTTCTATCTCCCTCTACCACTTCTATCTCCCTCTACCACTTCTGTCTTCCTCTACCACTTCCATCTCCCTCTATCACTTCTATCTCCCTCTACCACTTCCATCTCCCTCTACCACTTCTATCTCCCTCTACCACTTCTGTCTTCCTCTACCACTTTCATCTCCCTCTACAATTTCTTCCTCCCTCTCTCTTCTATCTCTCTCTACCATTTCTTTCTCCCTCTTCTACCTCTATCTCCCTCTACCACTTATATCTCCCTCTACCACTTATATCTCCCTATACCCTTTCCATCTCCATATCCCACTCTCCGTTTCACACTCCATCGCCGTTTTTTCTTTCTCATTATTTCCCTCACCCTTTCTTTACAGACCGCGCGAAGTCAGCGTTCCGTCCTTCGGAAGGGACGTTAAGCAGTTGGTCCCCTTGGTACTTTTCGTAAAGAGTAGGCTAATGCCGGTACCGGGTTCCCCTCCTTCCTTCTGTGTGTATGTCCAGTTGATGACAGTGCAAAATGGCCATAGCAGTCGACGCACTTAAAAATCAATTACTGCTACTTCTCCCTTTCTTTACTACGATCTCCCTCTACCATTCTTTACCGCTCTTTCCCTCTCCCTCTTTCCCCCTCTCTTTCCCTCTCCTTCTTTCTTCCCTCCTCTTTTCCCTCTGTCCATTCTTTTCTCGTTATGTTTATATTCCCTTCTTTTCCACTTCATCGCTTCTCCTATCATATCCATTTCTTTCCCCTCTTTTCATCCATTCCTGTCCCCCTCTTCCTCTTTCTCCCTCTTTCTCTTTCCGCCCTATCTCTCCCACTTTGTTGATGGCCTGTTCGAAACGACGTTTTTCGATCTCTCGCTCTCCTCCTCCTCCCTTCACAGATCCCACTTTGCCCCCTTCTCCCCCCTCCCTCCTCTCCTCATTGTTTCGTGACGCACCCTGCCTCTTCCCATTCCTCTCGCTCACTTCCCTCCATCCATTCCACTTGCCGATCGATGAATGGTGGATGCTTTTGTTGCGCTCCATTGCAAGGGACTGGTTCATTCGAGCCCGCTTATTTGCTTGTAAAATGGAGGGGTTAGGGGGGAGGTTTTTTTATTTTCCTTTCGATGGATTTAAAAAAAGTTAAATGAATCGGTAATTAATGGAAGTGCTCTTAGTTAAATCATTGGTTCACCTGTTGATCGACACTTGGTTTTTATGCTGGTTCGTCTTTTATCGGTATTGTAGTATTGTAATATTGTGTTAATACGTCCCATCGATTATTCGTGGTTTTGTTAGTGTGCATCTCTGCTTAATCAATCTCTTGGATTATTATAGCCATAACTAATTACATACCAGGCACACTTTCAAGGGAGGAGGGAAATCCGGTGCTGGCAGTAGCGTACTCTTTACGAAGAACACCAAGGGGAGCAACTGCTGAACGTCCCTTCGGAAGGACGGGGCGCTGACTTGGGCGGTCTCCTTAAATCACACAAGTAGGGGACGGGACGATCCGTCGGATTCGAACCTGGGACAGCTGCGTGGAAGGCCAACGCCCTAACCACTCCCCCACCGCCACTCGGCTATTCGTGGTGGTGGTATATTTTTAATATGCGGGCTTTGATGTTTGACGGATTAATTTCCTTTTATTGTTTCCAAATTTAGGTTTTGCCTAAATGTCATCTGTAGTTTCTTTTAAATTTTAGCCGCATTAACAAATATATTCATTGTTTTTTTCCATAGCTTCGCAATTGAATTCATTTGGGCTTCAGATTAATTCTTGTCAATTAAAAAATGCGCTGTTGTGATAGTCTGGGTGTTTTTTCTTATACGTGCAGCATGTTGAGTGGGCGAGAGAGAGAGAGAGATGCTAATTTATTGCATATATCAACATACATCTACATGCATGTGCATGAAATGTCGCTACATTCGCTTTATAAAGAGTTTCCGCCCCATTCTCTGGCGTTTGTTTTCGTTATAATTGAATGCCTTCGAACGATGACGTCCTGTAAGGTCATTGCTTATCCTCATGCATACAATACTCTAAAAATTACGTAGCTGTTCGGCAGAGAGCGACGACTTCCAACTTAATGGTGAATACTATAAACATCCGTTTTACGGAAAATGAGAGCCTTTGTGCACTTGCTTCAAAAGGTGGTACATGGGATGATGAAATCCATAAATTAACTCCGTAAACCAGATGGGAATTTCAGTTACAATAGAAGTTATCGGTGATAATTAGTCCGTTTGTGTAAACAAGCATTATTGTGGTCATTTGGTTTGCCTGTTACCCAAGAAAAAAATGAGGAAAGGATAATTGGACGGGGCATTACTTGAATGGGGACTGCTTGTTTAAAGGTGCGATCCGAAGGAAAACCTGAGTCAAGAAAGGAAAATAGTTCAGCTATTAGACGACTTGAAAGGGGAAGGGAATTATGAGGAAATGGTTTCTGAAGATACGGAAAACCCCACTTAATGTTTTATCTCGAACATGTCTGCGGACAGGATAATGTCGATGGCGATGACGTCTATTCCGGGTACGATCCGTAAAACTGTCTCCAAAAATTCATTTTGTAAAATCGTTTCAACGTCTATTTCTTTTCGTCACACCGACTCCTCCGTGTTGAAAATAGTTGCTCGAAACCTTGAAAATTCGTCGTTTCCTGCCAAGCAGGACGACGCGAAAAACCTCCGTTTAATGAATGCCGCAAATCTGACGGATGACGTACAGGGCATGCCTTCCACCTGTTCCATACTCCAGTTCGCCGCCCCCTTTCTCCCTGTGTAATCTTGCTCGCCCTTGTTTGTACCCTGTCGGAATGTTTTCAGCTCTCCTCAGCCAAGCCTATCAATGTTCAGCGATTTCCGCGGCGGGATATCGAGCGAGCGTTACGTGGCTGCCAATGTTATTCATTTTTTTCGCAAGCTTTATAATCTCCCTTCCTCGGTGGCGCGGTGGAAGAGGATGTTCTCTCCGCACTTCCTGTTCTACGTTGTTGGAGTGACTTCTTTTTTCCGCATGAACTATCGATTTCCTCGCTTTGCTAAGCGCTTTCAGAGCGTCACTTACCTCCTTCCTTCCTTCCTTCCCTTTCTGGGAGAAAGGCATTATTGATGGCTTTTAGGGAATGCTGTTGGAAAATGAAATTTTCCTAAGTTGTTTATGCATACTTTCTACTTTTGCGACGGTCTGGGTTTGTTGTGGGGTATGCCGAATTTTTATCTAATTAGTTCATTAAGCGAAACTGTAGTCGTTGGTTGACGAAAGGAAAACCTTGTTGGTCGATAAAAAAATTGAAGGAAAGCGTAGGTGTCGGGTACATTGTTTTTAGGCACTTCTAAAATTGATTTGGGGTAAAACGTCAGTTTTCGCATTTGGATTTTTCCGATAAGATTTATATGGAGAAACCTAAGTTAAGTCGGTAGCAGATGTGTCACTTCATATGTTTTCCATTTGTCCTATTTGTATTTTAATATATGGCTGACACAGGTTAAGACAAAATGTTTAGAAGATATTGCAACTATTGTGATTTTGTTAGAATCTTGCTCTAACTACAAGTTAGTGACGTTTGTTTTGATTATACGAATGTTATTTTGATCAAATCATCTGGTGAAGCGTATGTGTCATGTGCAGTTCAGTTCAATCCTATTAGAATCAACAGTCGGAGAATCATTATCGTTGACTATTACATTGTTGCTGAAATGAGCGTCTGGTTTATTCAGCCGTGTTGTTCCTACATGAACTATCTAATTAATGTACTATCTCATTATCATCCTACAAGCCGCTATACACGCGTAGCAGGAGTTGTCATTGCACCGTCGAATGAGAATCCCTATAGGGTCGTAATATCGCACATGTTGCCATACTCTAGTTCATATTAGGTATCTATTAATATCGAACTCTTCAGCAGTTGGATTATATGTCTTAATCGAAAGGTACCTGATTATTACGAACCCTGCGCTGATTTAAATTCCTTAATTTAGCGTCAACCTTTTTTTCCGTACCCCAGTTCGCGAACCCAACCGTCCGCTAATATCCAACCCTATCCTAGAGATTCATATTCATTCGCATTCATTTTTAAAATCATAATTTTCCGTCGAGGGTCTCTATTTCACGGTCTTCAGTTCGCCTTTTTGATCCGACGGAATCGTGTCCATCATCCGAGCTTCCATATCTCTCTCTCCGAGTTAATAAGCGTATGGATTTGGGTCAAGGTGGGCCTCCCATGCAATTAAGAGCCGTGCTCTTTCTATATCTCCCTCTCTCTCTCTCTCTGCCGTTGTAGTAGCGCACGTGTGAGCTCCTCACTCCCCGCTTGGCACCCGTGATCGCCGGGTTGCTGCATCATCCTCATCTATCTCTCTCTCCCCCTCTCTCTCTCACTCTCCTCATCTCCTCCCTCTTGGCTGTAATTATTCCGGGACCGATTCCCCGTGTTTGCGGAGATAAGAGGAGCGCGAGGCGGGGGATCCTCCCGCTAAACGGGGTCGAGAACTAGGCTGCCAAAAAAGATCTTTTTATTAAACATCTCGCCCGTAATGCACAGTCATCTCTTTCTGGCGCGCATTCCTTTTCAGAGTGGTCTTCGTCGTTTCCGTTTTTCGTCTCTCGCGGTCGTCACGTCTCCTCTTGGAGTGGATTATGCCCTCGTTTCGAGAAACACTTCGTCGCTCTTTTTTTTGTCGGGGATGGAAGTATGGGAAGCGCGCGCATTCTCGTACGAGCGTCGATGCGTATAACACGGTTGCTCGTGACATTTTTCCGATGACGAAATGTCGCATTGTGTCCCGCTCGGCCAATAACTGCGAAACTCGTTTATCTCGCTGGTGGAAATTTTTTCGTTTTATTGTTACGCGTCTCGTCGTTCGACGTTCCATTGTTCCGAGTCGGGTTAAGGATTTCGTACGGGAAGACGTGGGAGGTAGGAGAGGATTCTTTTTCCTAACATGTTTTGAGAAAGTGACTGTAAGGTAGGAGGTCGTCGAAGGGTTCGGGGACGAGTCACGATCCGAGTTTTCGGTGAGCTCACGAATATTTAAAATGGTATTTTTGTTTTCTTCATTAATGGAGCGCGATCTGTTTGTCATGTTTATTTTTAACCGTGCTCCGTGCAGTCAGATAATGCTCAACGTACTGATCACTTCCCGTTCAGCTTTTGTTTGGCGTCTTTCTCTTATCATGTTCGATTGGCGGAGGAAAAAAATCTTAGATGAAAATGCTTGAATGGTTACGTGCAATGAATTAACTTATCTGTCTTTGTTTCTGACAGTCAACTGCTTCGAAAAATTTTCTTTTGGTCAGCGTTGCGGTAGTTTTGTTTTTTTCTTTTTTAAGGCACGGGCCGTCGAATTAATGCGCGCGGGCTGCATGCGGACCTCGAGAACCTTTCGTGAAACCTGCGAAGCGGCGATGATAAATCGATCCGTATAATTTAACACGCGCAGTTTCATGTTTCATTATATGAAATTATTTCGCTAGAGAGTTATCGAGCTCGTGTTATGGCTAAAACCAATTCAATAATAAGAACTCCGATATTAAAAATCGGAAAAATAAGGATGTATTTGTTAGGTATCGCCAATAACCATAAGAAGGTTATGAAAACCCAGATGCGCGTTTATGTTTCAATTTGGTGACGATTCACCGAAAGTAGATTCTAAAAGGGTTCATTGGAGCCGAAATAAGCATGTTTTTCATAACCTCGTTATGGCTATTGAAGATACCTAAGGTTAGTACCGACTTCTTCAATTTTTTTATAACGAAGTGCTTATTCTTGAATTGAGATTATGGCCCAAAAACCCTGAAATGTTAACGCTGTGAAATGTTGAGACTTGTTTTTCGCTTAAACGATGCCACAGAACCTTAAGTCTGTTCCGATTTAAGTCCTTATGGAATCGCAACTTCCAGTGCGGCCCGCTGAAGCATTCGCAACTTTAATTGCGGTCCGCCAAGTAGAAAAGTTGGAATACCCTTTGTTTAAAGCATTCTCATTTTGTTTCGTAAGAGCTGGAATTATTTCGACGGTGAAAGTAATTTCATCCGGTGCACTCTCTCCTCTCCCTCTCTCCTTCATTCTCTCTCTCTCTCTCAACTT